>BQMF02000319.1:0-524157 GCA_027922465.2 Turritopsis dohrnii
CCGTGGTTCTACAATTGGAAAATACAAAAATCTTATCGAAACGTCAACATACATAACATAATGACTGGATATGACAATAAAACAAAAATGTAATATTAAAGAAATGCAATTGCAAACTTACTCCACATTTAGGTCCAGTATATCCAGGCATGCATTTACAAGTGAATCCTCCGTGAGATCCATCCGGAATGCAAGTACCTCCATTCAAACAAGGATTGACAGCCTTACAAGCATGGTTCTACAATTGGAAAATACAAAAATCTTACCGAAACGTCAACATACATTACATAATGACTGCATATAACAAATTAATAAAAATGTAATATCAAAAAAATGTAATTGCAAACTTACTCCACATTTAGGTCCAGTATATCCAGGCATGCATTTACAAGTGAATCCTCCGTGAGATCCATCTGGAGTGCAAGTACCTCCATTCAAACAAGGATTGACAGCCTTACAAGCGTGGTTCTGTAATGGGAAAAGACAAATACATTAACGAATTGTCAACAAACATAACAATATGATTGGATACAACAAGTTGATAGGAATGAAACATCAAAGAAACGTAATTGGAAACTTACTCCACATTTAGGTCCAGTATATCCAGGCATGCATTTACAAGTGAATCCTCCATGAGATCCATCTGGAGTGCAAGTACCTCCATTCAAACAAGGATTGACAGCCTTACAAGCGTGGTTCTATAATGGGAAAACACAAAAACACTAGCGAATTGTCAACAAAGATAACATAATGAGTGGACACAACAAATTAATAGAAATGTAATACCAAGGAAATGCAATTGCAAACTTACTCCACATTTAGGTCCAGTATATCCAGGCATGCATTTACAAGTGAATCCTCCATGAGATCCATCCGGAATGCAAGTACCTCCATTCAAACAAGGATTCACAGCCTTACAAGCATGGTTCTACAATTGGAAAATACAAAAATCTTACCGAAACGTCAACATACATTACATAATGACTGCATATAACAAATTAATAAAAATGTAATATCAAAAAAATGTAATTGCAAACTTACTCCACATTTAGGTCCAGTATATCCAGGCATGCATTTACAAGTGAATCCTCCGTGAGATCCATCTGGAGTGCAAGTACCTCCATTCAAACAAGGATTCACAGCCTTACAAGCGTGGTTCTGTAATGGGAAAAGACAAATACATTAACGAATTGTCAACAAACATAACAATATGATTGGATACAACAAGTTGATAGCAATGAAACATCAAAGAAACGTAATTGGAAACTTACTCCACATTTAGGTCCAGTATATCCAGGCATGCATTTACAAGTGAATCCTCCGTGAGATCCATCTGGAGTGCAAGTACCTCCATTCAAACAAGGATTGACAGCCTTACAAGCGTGGTTCTATAATGGGAAAACACAAAAACACTAGCGAATTGTCAACAAACATCACAATATGATTGGATACAACAAGTTGATGGGAATGAAACATCAAAGAAACGTAATTGGAAACTTACTCCACATTTAGGTCCAGTATATCCAGGCATGCATTTACAAGTGAATCCTCCATGAGATCCATCTGGAGTGCAAGTACCTCCATTCAAACAAGGATTGACAGCCTTACAAGCGTGGTTCTATAATGGGAAAACACAAAAACACTAGCGAATTGTCAACAAAGATAACATAATGAGTGGACACAACAAATTAATAGAAATGTAATACCAAGGAAATGCAATTGCAAACTTACTCCACATTTAGGTCCAGTATATCCAGGCATGCATTTACAAGTGAATCCTCCATGAGATCCATCCGGAATGCAAGTACCTCCATTCAAACAAGGATTGACAGCCTTACAAGCATGGTTCTACAATTGGAAAATACAAAAATCTTACCGAAACGTGTCAACATACATTACATAATGACTGCATATAACAAATTAATAAAAATGTAATATCAAAAAAATGTAATTGCAAACTTACTCCACATTTAGGTCCAGTATATCCAGGCATGCATTTACAAGTGAATCCTCCGTGAGATCCATCTGGAGTGCAAGTACCTCCATTCAAACAAGGATTCACAGCCTTACAAGCGTGGTTCTGTAATGGGAAAAGACAAATACATTAACGAATTGTCAACAAACATAACAATATGATTGGATACAACAAGTTGATAGCAATGAAACATCAAAGAAACGTAATTGGAAACTTACTCCACATTTAGGTCCAGTATATCCAGGCATGCATTTACAAGTGAATCCTCCGTGAGATCCATCTGGAGTGCAAGTACCTCCATTCAAACAAGGATTGACAGCCTTACAAGCGTGGTTCTATAATGGGAAAACACAAAAACACTAGCGAATTGTCAACAAACATAACATAATGAGTGGACACAACAAATTAATAGAAATGTAATACCAAGGAAAGGCAATTGCAAACTTACTCCACATTTAGGTCCAGTATATCCAGGCATGCATTTACAAGTGAATCCTCCATGAGATCCATCCGGAATGCAAGTACCTCCATTCAAACAAGGATTGACAGCCTTACAAGCATGGTTCTACAATTGGAAAATACAAAAATCTTATCGAAACGTCAACATACATAACATAATGACTTCATATAAGAAATTAATAAAAATGTAATATCAAAGAAATGTAATTGCAAACTTACTCCACATTTAGGTCCAGTATATCCAGGCATGCATTTACAAGTGAATCCTCCATGAGATCCATCTGGAGTGCAAGTACCTCCATTCAAACAAGGATTGACAGCCTTACAAGCGTGGTTCTATAATGGGAAGTCACAAAAACACTAGCGAATTGTCAACAAAGATAACATAATGAGTGCACACAACAAATTAATAGAAATGTAATACCAAGGAAATGCAATTGCAAACTTACTCCACATTTAGGTCCAGTATATCCAGGCATGCATTTACAAGTGAATCCTCCATGAGATCCATCCGGAATGCAAGTACCTCCATTCAAACAAGGATTGACAGCCTTACAAGCATGGTTCTACAATTGGAAAATACAAAAATCTTATTGAAACGTCAACATACATAACATAATGACTGCATATAACAAATTAATAAAAATGTAATATCAAAGAAATGTAATTGCAAACTTACTCCACATTTAGGTCCAGTATATCCAGGCATGCATTTACAAGTGAATCCTCCGTGAGATCCATCTGGAGTGCAAGTACCTCCATTCAAACAAGGATTGACAGCCTTACAAGCGTGGTTCTATAATGGGAAAAGACAAATATATTAACGAATTGTCAACAAACATAACAATATGATTGGATACAACTAGTTGATAGCAATGAAACATCAAAGAAACGTAATTGGAAACTTACTCCACATTTAGGTCCAGTATATCCAGGCATGCATTTACAAGTGAATCCTCCATGAGATCCATCCGGAATGCAAGTACCTCCATTCAAACAAGGATTGACAGCCTTACAAGCGTGGTTCTATAATGGGAAAAGACAAATATATTAACGAATTGTCAACAAACATAACAATATGATTGGATACAACTAGTTGATAGCAATGAAACATCAAAGAAACGTAATTGGAAACTTACTCCACATTTAGGTCCAGTATATCCAGGCATGCATTTACAAGTGAATCCTCCATGAGATCCATCCGGAATGCAAGTACCTCCATTCAAACAAGGATTGACAGCCTTACAAGCATGGTTCTACAATTGGAAAATACAAAAATCTTATCGAAACGTCAACATACATAACATAATGACTGCATATATGAAATTAATAAAAATGTAATATCAAAGAAATGTAATTGCAAACTTACTCCACATTTAGGTCCAGTATATCCAGGCATGCATTTACAAGTGAATCCTCCATGAGATCCATCTGGAGTGCAAGTACCTCCATTCAAACAAGGATTGACAGCCTTACAAGCGTGGTTCTATAATGGGAAGTCACAAAAACACTAGCGAATTGTCAACAAAGATAACATAATGAGTGCACACAACAAATTAATAGAAATGTAATACCAAGGAAATGCAATTGCAAACTTACTCCACATTTAGGTCCAGTATATCCAGGCATGCATTTACAAGTGAATCCTCCATGAGATCCATCCGGAATGCAAGTACCTCCATTCAAACAAGGATTGACAGCCTTACAAGCATGGTTCTACAATTGGAAAATACAAAAATCTTATCGAAAAGTCAACATACATAACATAATGACTGCATATAAGAAATTAATAAAAATGCAATATCAAAGAAATGTAATTGGAAACTTACTCCACATTTAGGTCCAGTATATCCAGGCATGCATTTACAAGTGAATCCTCCGTGAGATCCATCTGGAGTGCAAGTACCTCCATTCAAACAAGGATTGACAGCCTTACAAGCATGGTTCTATAATGATAAAACACAATAACAGTAGCGAAATTTCAAAAAACATAGCATTATGAGTGGGTAAAACAAATGAAGAGAAATATAATATGAAGGAAATGTTATTGCAAACTTACTCCACATTTAGGTCCAGTATATCCAGGCATGCATTTACAAGTGAATCCTCCGTGAGATCCATCTGGAGTGCAAGTACCTCCATTCAAACAAGGATTGACAGCCTTACAAGCATGGTTCTATAATGCGAAAATACAAAAACAGTAGCGAAATATCAAAAGACATAACGTTATGATTGAATATAACAAATGAAGGCAAATGAAACATCAAAGAAACTTAATTGGAAACTTACTCCACATTTAGGTCCAGTATATCCAGGCATGCATTTACAAGTGAATCCTCCGTGAGATCCATCTGGAGTGCAAGTACCTCCATTCAAACAAGGATTGATGGCCTTACAGGCGTGGTCCTACAATTGGCAAAGGCAAAAAGTAATAGAAATATTAACAACTGTATTATTATGAAACACGGAAAACTAAAAGAAGAAAATTGGAAATAAAAGAAAACTCCAACTTACGCCGCAGTCACGTCCTGTGTAACCAGGCATACATTTACAAGTATATCGTCCATGAGAGCCATCTGGAGTGCAGGTACCTCCATTTAAACAAGGATTGACAGCCTTACAAGCATGGTTCTACAATTGTCAAGGGGAAAATGTAACAGAAATATTAACAGCGATATTATTTTGTAACATGGAAAACTAAATGAAGAAAATTGGAAATAAAGGGAAATGGAAACTTACTCCACAGTCACGTCCAGTGTATCCAGGCATACATTTACAATTATATCCTCCATGAGAGCCATCTGGAGTGCAGGTACCTCCATTTAAGCATGGGTTTGTTGCTTTACATGCATTATTCTGAAATTAAAAGGATATCTTTTTACTACTCGTTTTTTGCATAGTACATTGGAAGAGAAGTATTATTATTTTACCACGTACATCACAAGTTGTTCCAGTATAACCAGGCATACATTTACAGGAAAACCCCCCATGTGATCCATCAGGGGTACATGTGCCACCGTTGAGGCAAGGATTTACCCCTTTACATGCATGATTCTAAAATATTTTTATTTATTTATTCTGATTTGAAATGTTCTGAAATTCGTAAGAGCAATTATGAAATATGCATTCTTTAATATATTCCTTACAGGTATGAGAGGAAAACCATAATGTTAATGAACTTACACCACATTTGTAGCCTTTATAGCCGGGCATGCAGTCACAGGAATAGCCTTTTGGGGATCCATCAGGAGTGCAAAGGGCACCATTTAAGCATGGGTTATGGTGAAGGCAAGCGTTATTCTGAAAGAGTTCATATATTACAAGGATTAAGAAGTCATTAATCTTAAGGATTATTTCATTTCTCCCACTTTTATACACACTCACATTTTTTGTGATTTCTTGTTGGTTTTTCATTTTTAATTGTTACGCTCTGTACCTCACCTTTAGCAATTTTTAGCAAGACTTTTTGTAAAATTCATCTCAAGTATTTAATAGCTTTAGGTACTTACTCTACATATCGTGCCACTATATCCTGGCATACAAGTACAGTAAAAACCACCAGGAGAACCATCAGGAGTACATTGACCACCATTTAAACATGGATTGACAGCTTTACATGCATGATCCTAGCATTGCCATCAGAAAACTTTGTTTAAATCTACTTTAAAAATAGCAAGAAACAAATGAGAAAAAGGTACTAACACCACAAACTGTCCCATGATATCCAGGCATACATTTGCAATTGAATCCTCCATGGGATCCATCAGGAGTGCAGGTACCTCCATTCAAACAAGGATTGACAGCCTTACAAGCATGGTTCTACAAAAAAGATAGAATGTTTTTATTAAAAAGCTATATATTGATTGCACTAACAATGGTCATCATAGCAATATAAAGCGTGTCCATAAAGTCTTAAAAATTACACATCAATGACTTTATTACCCGATTAAAAAAGATGAAATGAAACTTTTAGCTTCTTGGTCAAAATGAGGGAACAGTAATTTTGGATATGGATTCACCATATGAGATCACACTAAAATCTGTAGTAACAATTGGCATAATGTCTGTTTTTTATCAATCAGGAGGAACCTTTGCGTTGCATTTGTGACGTTTTTTGGGGCTGTGATCCTGGTGTTGGGGCAACGAAAAAAGTTAAGTCAAAAGATTTTGGGAGACAGGTCTTTGACATTATTAAAATCTTTGATCAACCATTCCCTGTAACAGTTGGTAGTAGCAAAACAATACCATACATTTTTTTGCTCAGTTTTTCGTGCTCTTTAACATCGGTAACTTTCCAGTTGTCATTCTGATATTTACTTTACCTTCAGCTTTATTTCAACATGGGATTTGTGCACATCATTTTGAAAGTTAGAGACAGTAAAAAATTTTACCCAGGATACTAGTAGTATTAACAATAATGAAACTTCAATGAATGAATAATCACTTACACCACATATTGTTCCTTTATATCCAGGCATACATTTACAGTTAAATCCACCATGACTTCCGTCAGGAGTGCAAGTTCCTCCATTGAGACATGGATTAACAGCCTTACAAGCATGATTCTGCAAAAATAAAAATGTTGTTAATGTAAAATTAAGAAACTATTATGAAATTTACATTAAAGTTCTCAGCATCCAACATCCAACTATGTAATTCAAAAGATAATTATCAAAACTACTCAAATGTGAGTAAATTGAACTCTTGTTCATTTCTATGTCAACACTATCGAAAAAAGTTATTCTAAATTTACAAGATTCATTCAATCAAAGCAACTTAAAATGAAAATCATAGAATTTTTCATCTCAACTTGATTGATTTCAAAATACGCTGAACAAGATCTTGGACAGTCGCAACTATACAAAAAACGAAAATGCAGATACAGCCGGAAGTGAAGAAAAGGAGGAGAAAGAAGCCAAGATATTGTTTACTCAATGCTGTGATAAAATCTCTGATCACTTCGAAAGGTCCCTGCCTAACATTAACCCGCCTTGCATAATAGTGTTTACTCTCAGGAAATTGAAAACCTGTCTACCGTCATTAAAACCTCAAATGGACGAACCCTTCAGAAGTGGTGTGGTATACAAGATAGCCTGTTCACGGTGTAGTTCGTGCTATGCCGACCAAACAAGCCGGCATTTAATCATCAGGATGAAGGAACATCAAGGCAAGGGCCCAGTTAAAGCACACCGGAAACGCTGCTATGATCGAGAGCTCTTAATGGAAGATATGGAGATCCTTTGTTACAGCACTAAGTCCATGTACCACTTAATGGCACTCGATGCATTATTTATAAACATAATCAAACCCGATCTCAACACAAAGGACGAGTATAAAAGTCGAGCGTTGGTAATTAAAATTTGATTACTATACTACTGTATAAAGTAGTTGGGAAATGAACATATTTCTGATTTCTGATTTTTAATGTTTTAGTATAAGATATGTATTTGTATGATACGTTTTTAGAGATGTTGTGAACTATATTTCTTTAGCTTTTAGATGACCTGATGATGGATTTAAAATCTGAAATATATTGTCAATAAAAATGATAATTGTCATTGTTGGTTTATACCTATATGAAAAATACAGAAGATTACCACAATGTTTTTGTCCTACAACTTGATTTTTGCTCTACTGTAATACTCGTTGTTAGTGTTGATTAATAGTTTCTATTTTGTAAGATCTGTTTTGTCACAGCAACAACAGCATAATGGGATGTAATGAAAAGTAATTATAGCTTGCTTGCTTATACCAGATATTTAATACATATGTACTCCTACATTTTTTTCATTTCAACTGTACTTATAAACAAAAAATAAAAATTTATCAATTACTAAAAAACAGAAGATTTTTTCTTTGACTTACAGCACAAGTTGTTCCTTTATAACCAGGCATGCATTTGCATGCAAATCCACCTTTTGATCCATCAGGAGTGCAGGTGCCTCCATTCAAACAAGGATTGACGGCCTTACAGGCATGATCCTTAAGAATTTAAAATGTTGCTTAGAATTTCTAACAAAAAAATTTAAATAAAGGGAAAGAGAAATAGTAAAACTTACTGCACAAGTTGTGCCAAAATACCCAGGCATACAGTCACATGAGAATCCTCCACTTGATCCATCAGGCGTGCAAGTACCTCCATTCAAACATGGATTAACAGCTTTGCAAGCGTGATTCTAGAAAACAAGAAGTATTCCTTGCTTAGATGAATTATTTTCTCATGTCAAATAATTTTTTTCAGAGAGATGTTTTCTATTTTACAGAGTTTATATTTTCGACTTTTTATCAAGAATTTTGCTTAACTGATGAAATTATGTTGCTTTTACTCAGTCTTTGGTTTTGTCTTGCAGGTTTTTAGTTTTATACATTTACCAACTTTAATCATAACTGAACTTAGAAATTACCATGATCTTCAAGAGTTTGAAATGTTGATAAAACTTTTATGGTAATGTCTCCCTACTTGTTGCTCCCAATACCTCTTACACAACCTAGTTTATACTTCATATGATATAAATCGTATAGGTATTATATATTTGGCAGTTTATGAAGGATTATAGATGTAATTTATGAAATGGCAGAAAATGTTAGAAACTTTAATCAAATTTACAAATCAGAGGATCAATAACCTACACCACAAATAGTTCCTTGGTATCCTGGCATGCATTTACATGTAAAGCCACCGTGAGAACCATCTGGTATACAAGTCCCACCATTTAAGCATGGATTAACAGCTTTGCATGCATGATTCTAGTTGAAGAATTAATAATTATCAAAAATCATAATGATCATTTTCAAAAATAAGTAGTATGTTAGTACATAACTTACTGAGCATGTTGTTCCTCGATAACCAGGCATACATTTGCAAGAGAAACCACCATTTGAACCATCAGGGTTACATGTACCACCATTCAGACAAGGGTTAACAGCTTTACATGCATGGTTCTAAAGGTGTAGTTATGGAAATGTTACTACAAACCATAATTGAACAAAAGGTCAATCAAATGGTAACTACATCCAGATGCACTACATAAAAGAAGTTTAAAACACATCATTACAGTACTCACACTACAAATTGTTCCTTTATAACCAGGCATACATTTACACGAAAAACCAGCATGAGATCCATCTGGTGTGCAAGTACCACCATTAAGGCAAGGATTGACAGCCTTACAAGCGTGGTTCTACAAAACAAAACAAAACTGTCAGCATAAGTCTCTAGTATCATCTACTATTGTTAAGTTCTTTTTTTCAAATTACTTCATCAGCGAGGTAAAATTATTCTCACTTACTCCGCACACTGTGCCTTTATATCCAGGCATACATTTACAGTAGAAACCCCCAGGACTTCCATCAGGAGTGCAAGTACCACCATTGAGGCAAGGATTGACAGCTTTACAAGCGTGGTTCTTAAATGCAGATTAAAACAAATTAGTGCCATGCAGACATTCAAATCCAATGATTAAGCACACAATAATATACTTACTGCACAAAGTGGGCCAGTATAACCAGGCATACATTTGCAATGATGTCCATAATGAGAGCCATCTGGATAACAGGTACCTCCATTAAGACAAGGATTAGATGCTTTGCATGCATGGTTCTAGAATGAACATTGCAAAGTTCCTGATGTTATTTAAATCACCAAAGAAGATTAAGGTAAAAGTTACCAGCACATTAAGTTTGTACAGAGTGGTACTGCAAAGAAGTTCATTCTACTGTCACAATTCATTATGGTATATGACCAAGTCTCCTGGTCTGACTGGCTTGTGTTTTTTTATCTACAGAAATGTAATTATCCTTTCTTGGACTGATTTCTTTATGTGCTGAAGAAAACCTTTGAAGCAAACAGGTTGAGTTTACTTCATTTTCATGGTTTATTTACGAAATAATTATCACTACTTTACTATTTCTGATTCTACTACTAAAAGTATATTTCAAATACTTTTGTATTAATTTCATACGTATCATTCTTGTTTCTTTTATTAGAAGATATGAACAATGTTTTCTAAGTTCCCTAAATGAACATGTTAATTCTTCTTTGAAATATCATTCTTTCCTGTTATTGTAGTTTCCATCTCCTACACATGTTTGCACACAGCAAATGTCTACAATTAAAATTTACATACACTACAAATTGTTCCGGAATATCCTTCCATACATTCACAAGAAAAACCACCATGAGATCCATCTGGAGTGCAAGTACCTCCATTCAAACAAGGATTGACACCCTTACATCCATGGTTCTAATGGATGACATTAACATACAATAATCCATTGGTCAAAAATTGAAATTTCATTTAAAGAAATGTGATGGGAACTTACATTACAGGTTGTCCCTTTGTAACCAGGTCTACATTTACAGTAGAAACCACCAGCAGATCCATCAGGATGACAAGTTCCGCCATTCTGACAAGGGTTGACTTTCTTACATGCATTATCCTAACAAAAAATGATCGGTGAAACACTCTGTTGTGACTGTTATATAGTCAAAGTCTTAACAAAAATTTAGATTATTCTTACTCTGCAATTAAAACCAGTGTATCCAGGCATACATTTGCAGTAAAATCCTCCATCTGTTGCATCAGGTGTACAAGTACCTCCATTCAAACAAGGATTGACAGCCTTACAAGCATGATCCTTTAATCAAACAAAAAATATAATGAATTTCAAGCCTCCCTTCTTCGATTTTTTTAGTCTGCACAAGTATTTACTCACTGCACAAGTTGTGCCATAATATCCGGTCATGCATTTACACGAAAATCCACCTGGAGAACCATTAGGTGTACAAGTTCCACCATTCAAACATGGGTTTACAGCTTTACAAGCATGATCCTGTGCATGAAATATGAATTCACATAGAATGATGCAAAATCTACATTAAGTTAACTTCAATAGAGATCTAAGATTTACTAACTCGGCATGTGCCACCAGTATATCCAGGCATGCATTTACAATAAAATCCACCAGGACTTCCATCAGGAGTGCAAGTACCACCATTGAGACATGGATTTACAGCTTTACAAGCGTGATCCTATTGCAAGATTGTATATACTGAATACACATCCATTCTGATAAGATTAAAGTGCAAAACTTTCATAAAATCTCTTTCTCACCCTGCAGTTTGTGCCAGTGTAACCAGGCATACATTTGCAATGAAAACCTCCAGGCGTTCCATCAGGGGTGCAAGTTCCTCCATTTAAACAAGGATTGACTGCTTTGCAAGCGTGGTCCTGCCAATAAAATTTAACACCAGCATAAAACCATAAGCCAAATTATATATCTTTCAATTCAGACATTACAACTTACCCTGCAAGTCTTTCCAGTATAACCAGGCATACATTTACATTCAAAGCCACCAGGAGAACCATCTGGCATACATCGACCACCATTCAAACATGGGTTGACACCTTTGCAAGCATGATCCTATGAAACAATTACTATTATATTGTTTCTTATTATGAGCAAAAAATTTATGCAATAATTTGCTGATAATTCTTAACAAAAATCAAACATTCTTAAAATTCTTAAAGTTCTTACTCTACATGTGGTGCCTGTATAACCAGGCATACAGTGACATTTGAATTTTGTATCTGGTCCAAGTGAACATGTCCCACCATTCAAGCAGGGATTAGTAGGTTTACAACCATGCTCCTGAGAATATTAGAAAATCAATGTAGTCTGTATCAGTGTTTGTTTTTAAAAAGTAAACATTTGGTTTAAGGAAAACTTACTTTACAAGTTGTACCATGATATCCTTTCATGCACTCACATTTAAAATCTGCAGAATTACCAATAGGCTTACATCGACCAAGATTCAAGCAAGGGTTTATCGGTTTGCAAGCATGGTTCTAATTATAATAATCATAATCATTTATGATACAGTACAATACAGAATTTAAAACCATTCATGAAATCAAAACTTACCCGACAAGTATCTCCATAATAGCCTACCATACAATGGCATTTGAATCCACCAGGTGACCCATCAGGTATGCACTGACCACCATTCAAGCAGGGATTCACTTTTTTGCATGCATTATCCTTTGGAAGAAGATGATTATTATTTTTATTCAAAATTAACACAAAGTTAGAAATAATTATAAGAAACAAATTAAAACAAACATTACCCGGCATGTAGTACCAGTGTAGCCAGGTTTGCATTCACAAGTAAATCCGGCTTTGTAATGAGAACTCGGATGGCATTTTCCACCATTTAAACATGGGTTGACACCTTTACAAGGATGACTCTGACAAAGTGTGCCATAATAACCATCAGAACACGTACATTTAAATTCATCCTTTCCAATAGGAGAACAAACACCACCATTTCTGCATGGGTTGGCCTTGCATGGATTACTCTGAGAAATAAGCGGTTATTGAAATTATACACTGGATTATGATGTCACATCATAAGAAGAATCATAAAACAGATTAAGAACTCACATCTTTAGCCTTTCGATAGTTTGTACAGAATATGCCAGAATAAAATCTTGGGCAAATACATTTGAATTTTGCCCCAATCACACAAGTGCCTCCGTTCTTACAAGGATTATGTGGTTCACAGCAGTTGTCCTATCAAGAAAAACAATGCAAGAAATAAACATTCATAAACAAAAATAACTCACTGAAGATTTTTTGGTGAGTGTTTTAAAGAAAAACTTACAGCACATGTTGATCCAGTGTATCCATCACGGCATTTGCAAGTAAATGTATAACTATCTTTAGAAGAACAGGTGCCTCCATTCTTACATGGATTACTATCACATGGACTGTACCCCTAACAAAAAAATATCAAAAACTTAGTAATTGGAAATGATACAGCTACTGATTCTACCCAAGGGCTGAATTAAAATAGGTTATTACTGTGGGATGGTCAGTACAGAACATTCCTGAGTATCCATGTTTACAAGCACAGGTAAATCCATATGGTCCGTTACCAGGTGTGCATTTACCACCATTTTGACATGGATTCACAGGGTGGGTACATACACTTTCCTATAAAAAAAGACAAGGCAGTGAAATAATGACTATAATGAAATAATCACCACTGGCCATTTTAGTTTCCAAGGCAACTAAAATACACACTACGAAAAACTCCTTACTTCACATCTTTTACCTCTGTAATGGTCAGGGCATTCACAAACACCATGGGCATTACACCAACCATTTATACATGGATCTGTTAGAGAACATCCATGACCTTGAGCATTCTAGAATGGGAATAGAAAAGATGCCAATCAATCCTGAGTGAACATCGTTTCTGAGTGAACATCTTTTCTGAGGTCAAACTGTTAATACTTACAATGTTGGTACTGCTTAAAGCAAGTGCTAGAACCACTAGCCTAACTAACATTTTCTCCAAGAAGAAGTCTAGATCTAAAGTTAAAACAATAGAACAGCTATTATTCCATAAAACATGGGAAATACCAAATCAAGACAAGTACTTCTGGAAGTTATTCAATCTCCATGACTCATACTAGTGGTTTTTGACTGAAAATACCACAATCACTAGGCAAGGTTGGTTTCTATGGTATGAATTTGCCAAAGTAGTCAACACTTCATATCAACAAAATATCTTAGCTTTCAATATAATGTGTTTTTTTAATTGTATTATGTAATAAGAACATGAGGTGCAATTAAACTAATGGCAGATGTGAAATTGATCGGACACACATCAAATTCCATGCAATCACAAAGTGTGAGAGAAGTGTGTCTAAAAGAATAGATAATTTTATTCTTCCTTTACAAGATTCTAATCCTAATTGAACTTAATAAAAAGATATCACAACTTTGGTGATAAAGAATTTTCATCACTTTTAAATACAGATCGCTTTGAAAAACACTTGAATCACTATTTACCCCATTAAACCTTTGTTATGTAACACCATTTACCACTAAATACTAATTTAATTGAACATGCTGTTAAATGACCTGTTACAAATAAATGACATTCTCAAGTATTTAGGTTTAGATAAGAACTTTTTCTTTTCTCCTATTGATCAGCTTAATTCTTAATTGTGGAAAAATTTTTATAATGTATCAATCTAAATAAAATGAAAACGCTAATCCTATAAGAAGCAAACAATATATGATATTTCATACACTCCCTAATTAAAACAATTAAATCAATAAATAATCAATTACAATTAAACATTTTGCGCGACAGAATGTTTACAAAATCATGAAAATGCATACTTTTCCAGTCCTGATGAGCTTTGTGAGGCTTATGAAATGTGAAAAAACACTGCCATGTAAAAGATCAAAAATTTTCAGAAATTGCTTCTGGATTTAGTTTGTTCAAGGCAACTCTGAAAGACCCTTTGTGGAACTTATGTACTTAGCTAGATATACACTAAGTCAATAATTATTGTATATGATAATATAAAATAAAATAAAATGAAATAAAAAAACATATGAGAATTACCTGAAGCATGAAACAATTTTTTTTGACTTTCCAAAACGAATGATGTGGTTTGACTTTCAAACTACTCTTCCAAGCAATATCCAAGGAATATGACTGATCTAAAATCAAATAATGCTTTATAGGACAATCTAATAACACCAAATTGAAGTTTTAATTGCATTTTAAATTGCTATTATATAAGAGGAAATGGAAAGAGTCATTAATGCTTATCTGACATTGAAGATAACTGAGTATCACAAACGACTTTTGCAGAAACATAACACAAAATGCCACTATTGGACACTACTTCATTGCATAATCAAAATTACCAGCAATTTCCTCTCGAAACTCTGATAAAACCAACATGATAATGTTGAAGAGCTTTAAGGAAATTTAAGCATCTTCGTCAAAATTTAAAAAAGCTAAAATGCATAATGGGTCTGCATGCAATTAAAAGAATTTCCTAAATTCTCTTTCATCTATTACTCATGAAGAATTTTTAGAATAGGACATATAAAAGCAGATTGAAGGACAGCAACCTCTCTGCCCACTGGCATACTGTACATCTCCTCTGTTAAGTGACTGGGTGGTAATGACAACGAAACCATGATGATGTCGAATCATGGCATGATTCAACATGATTTTCCTCAGTCATACATCATTATTTCATAAGAAACCTAAAACTTTTACTACCGACTGGTAGCCTTGTGGTAGAGTGCTCGCTTCCTGTTCGGGAGGTCGCGGGTTCAATCCCCGACCGAGTCATGCCAGCGACTATAACAGTGTGAATCATTCCTCTCTGCTTAGTACTCAGCAAGAGAGTAGGAATGATGTCTAAGGTGGTTGTCTAGTAGAGCGGTTCCTGTCATTACAGCCTCCGTAGCCCAAATGGGGGCTTTAAATGCTCTAGGACCTCCTTCGCAGGACCCTCATTGATAACAGTACCTAAGGAACTGAAGAGGCTATCCTGGGTAAACATTCGTAAATAAATAAATAAATAAATAAATAAATTTCAAAATGATTTCATAAACCTAATAAGCACTATATGAAAAATCTCACTAATTAACCAATCAGTTAACAGGAGATATATATGATGGGATATAGATATTTATCATTCGTAGTGATGTCCTAAAACATGTTGATTTAAGGTGTCAGGGGGGAAATGATTGCAGAAGCATGCTAAACAGTTTAGATTGAGCTTTAAACTAAATGTTAACTATTCACCATACAATATCCCTCTTATTAGATAAGACTTAATTTGGGAATATAATTAAGTTAAAATTTTATAAAACTGTATAAAATGCATGAAATAATCCTTTCAAACAAGATGTCCTTGCAGATGTCCTTGATCTTTTGGATGAAAGAAACAGGAAATCTTGTAGAAGGAAAAGAAATTCACAAGAAGGAAATGAAGATGATATATGAACATAACGATTAAATTATTTATTAAAAAATGGTGTAATTTGGAAGATACATCATTATATGCAAGATAAACATTCTATTGAGAAGTTGTGACTTTTTCAACAATTATTATGTTGTCAAGAGAAAATGACAAATGGTAAAATACCAAGCAAATGATGGATTTTAGAAACCGCCAAAATTTAAAGCCATTTACTCATCAAACAAGATTGGAAGTATCATTACATCCTCAAAAAATTCAGTAATTACAGGACGAACTGCAATTAAAAAATTTTGGACAGAAACATTTGAGCAACAATTTCATTTTTAATTGTATGTTCCTATATTCATATAGAAACTTTCATACATTTTCATGTTTAACATAAGGACATAATAAAGATTAACTTCCAATGTTTTTATCAGATGCCTGAAGTGACTTTCTCTTTAACTTGTGCATGGAAGTCAGATGTCAGTAAAATATTTTGTCATTATGTTAAAATTATGTGATCACAACAGCCAATAATTCCAGGTACATAATTATATAAGTTTCACTACATCATATTGTAGACCACAAAAACACATCAACAGATCATACAACTGCGGTTAATAGCAAACAAAGAATGAAAATGAGTGCCACGACATTTACTTTGTTGTTTCCTGTGTGATAAACAAAACAAAGTATCCATGAAATAATTTGCAGGACAAGCTGAATAAGTGATGCTGATAATGTCCAATAAAAAATGTCTAGAAACGAAAATCTCAAGAGTGTAGTTTTAAGATACTGGGATGCTTTTGTGTAGAAATCAATTTGTTATTTCAAAATTTTTCAAGAAATAAATACCGAAATATTATAGAAATACATTAAATTCATCAACAAGGAAGTAAAAGAAGGCCATCAGTTTTTATTTTTTTATTTTCATTTTATTTGATGAAAGAAGAGAAAACTTTGGCAAGAATTTACTAATTATGGCAATACTGTTATATAAGCACAATTTTCCTTACAACAAACATGCACTAAAATTAACTATAATTATAAATTCCATTAAGAGGAAATTGAAACAAATGAAAAAGGTTTTTTGTTGCGGATAATGTCAAAGGAATTCCACTTGGCAATTCATGAAAGTTTTGATTTAATCAAGCATAAAAAACAAGAACAAATATTTTTGTTTAAAAATTATTTGTGCCAAAAGACATAAATCAAAGGAAAATTATTAATCAAAAAATAAATAATCTACATTATACAACCGGAAATTACTTTAATTGTAACCTGCCATATATCACCCTCCAAAACATAAAAACAAATGAATATTAACTTCTAGCTTTAGATACCAGTTACCTTCAACAAGAAATATAAAGAAATAATTTTAAACTCACAATCCATAAGCAATGGCATAGCAACAGTGTCTGAAAAGAAATACATAAAAGAAAATAGAAAGAAATAAAAATTAGAATGTAATACAGACAAAACAAGTTTTTGCATCCGAAAAATTTTCAAGAATAATCATTCACGTAATAGCTTCAACATACTGTAATAAAAAGTATTTGAGGTGGAAGGTGGGGATAATGGAGTTTCGTGCCTATTCGGTTGTTTGTATTTGGTACTGTTACACAAAATCTTAGATTAAGTTGTTTATTTTGGTCACAAAGTACACACATAAGCTTTTCATAGGCATTAGACCATATCCATATCCATGACCATATCCCACACATATCTTTATCAGTTCTCTGAGCTCTATAGCATGGTAATACAACAGCTATTCTAAAGTCTTTTAGAACCAGAATAAATATTATTTTTCTGATGATTTGAATCAATCATCAATCAGATTTGGTGA
The DNA here is from genome assembly GCA_027922465.2 of Turritopsis dohrnii. NCBI lineage: Eukaryota > Metazoa > Cnidaria > Hydrozoa > Anthoathecata > Oceaniidae > Turritopsis > Turritopsis dohrnii. Next base: position 18,068 of record BQMF02000319.1, read on the forward strand.
CTCTTTCAACCATTATCAACATTCAAATCATATTTGATGATGACCTTTGTTGTAAGTTTCAAAATTCTTAATGTTGGAAACCTACAATAACACAATTGATTCCTATTTTAGATATACTGAAAATAATATTGTCAGCAAAATCTTTGAAAAAAATTGGTCTTTAGCATATGATTGTATTGCTTCTCTTGTCATTTGCACTTTGACTATTTACTGACATACATATTTGTTCGTTTGTTAAAGTATGCAAACAGATCCAACATTAATCCTGCGCTATAAAATTATTGGATGAAACGTTGGACTTATACAGTATTCTTGTTTGCAACTATTTAAGAACCCAATAATTTATTGTATTAACATTCAGTCAGTCTTTCCAGTGTTCTATAAATTAGTACTTAACAATACCTCTTAACAATAACAATACCCGAATACCTCCACTGTGCGTGCAAATTCATCTAATGATCGTGTTAATATCATCTTGAAATTTTTCTTGAAACAAGGGAACAGTCTCAGTGATAATTCACTTTCATGTTAATTTGCTTCTGTTTAAAATTTGAGTATACAAGATCAGTATAAGTCCTTTCACCCCAACAATATCTTGGAAATCCCATGAAGATAGAAAAGAAGACCTTGGTACCTACAATCTGAATATCTGAGAAAAAAAACAAGAAACTTCTGTAAATCCTTTCAACAGACCTTTATCTTATTCAGTAAGAAGGAAGATTGGCATTGTTATTTTGGGCCTCAGTCATATGCAATAAAGGTGCTTATGCAACTGTGAGGGTGATATAGAAAACAGTGTGAGTCAAAAGACCAAAACAATTAGATACACATATATTATTTTTCTATAAGAAACCTTATGCCTGGTTCTAAGCCTGTTCCTTATAATTTCTAAAAGTTTTACCCTCAAGTTCCTAAACGGGTTCCTTGTTTTTTTTAGCTGCTTTCCTTCCTCATGTAAACATGTATATTTGAATGTTGCTGTTTCACACACTTTTTCATATAATGTACAAGTATCTTTAGTTTTTGTTTTAAGTAGTTTTTGTTTCTTAATTTAAAAAAGAGCGTTTATATTGTTTTTAATTTCTTTTTCTTCTATTTCAACTTGATCAGTTCCTTAATTTTCAAACTTTTTTAGCCTCAAGTACCTTACAAGGGGTTCCTTGTGTAACCAACAAATTGTAGTTTGAAAAACTTACTTTTGTTAGAAAAACTGTGCAATTGATAAATTTATAATGACTAGAAAGTTATTATAGTTAAAGCTTAGGTTACTACCACAAAATCTACAGAAAGGACTTACCTCTATAATTGCATCTCCGTTGTCAACACAATTTCAAAACATTACTTTTCAAGCTGAGTGTAAATATGTACAAATGTGTTAAGGATATATTTATCTAACAAATGTTTTCCAATAGTGTCATTAGTAGCAGACTTTCTTTCTGAACAAATTCCACATCAAAAACTGTTGTGATTGCTTAAGCTCCTAATTGCCACTGCAACATCAAACTTCAAAAAGAATGAAAAAGGAATTGTGATCACTAACTACAGTGATTGCAGTGACAAGTAATTCATAAGTATTCGCAGGGTGCACTTAAAACTTAACATAATACCTTAATCAGATTAATTTTTTTAAAATTAATTTTCATGAGTTTTTGAACTCGCAGAATGTTTTGAATTTATTTTCACGAATAGGCACTCACAAAAATTTTTGCATGGATTCATTTTTGCAAATGGTTGTATTGAAAACTTTACTGTGGATTTATTTTCACGGTCAGAAGGATTACGATTGAAAAAAATAGACTCTTCAGGTAAAAATGAAGGTAGCCTTCTATATCATTTGTGCTCACCTCTAATGTTGAATGTAAGACATCTACCTCTTCCAAAGCCTTTCTCCACTCCAATTGCTGGAAAATTAAGTAGGAATATCTAGGCTCCATACAATTTGAAAAAGGAGTAGGAACTGAAAGAAAACAGGAAATGCCCTAAGAAAGTCATAGCAACCAAGAAATAAACAGAGCCTAAATCCATTGACATAAGATAAATGTTTCTTGAAGTATGCAAAACAGTGCCTTCAGAAAAGAAAAAACAATAAGAAAATGTCATCATTTTAGATGTACGTAACACTCTTTTAAGGGAAAACATTGATTTAACATTTTGTTATTTCTTGATCCAATGAAAGAACAAAAAGAAAGAAAAAAATAAAAGAAAAAAAATGAAAAAAACCCAACTGGATTTAATTTCGCGAACATGTTTTTGCAAAAAAGGCAAAAAAAATTGCGAAATCGTGAAAATTAATCTCAAAAAATTAATCCGATTAAATTAATAGGTCAATTTTCGAGAGAACAATGTGAAAACAGTGAAAGTGGATTGAGCACAGTTATTATCAGCAAATATTCTGATGTTTTTTTCTGAATCTATGTAGCAATATATTATATTCTTACTTCTATTTCCTACAGTTTGATTTAAACCACCTTTTCATCGTAATTTTATTTATTTATTTATTTATTTATTTATTAATTTATTTAGTAATGCAGGTCTGGAAATATACATATTATATACAAAATATACAATACAATATATAGGACGCAGTGACGAACACTGATGTGGACCTACGCAGTAAAAAGTAACGTAAAAGTAAAACCCGTCTCAAGAATATTGCACCGAATTTGAGAACATGAGAACTTCAATGTAGAAAAATTGAAATTGAAGAAAAATTAGAATTTGAGAATCAAGTTGAGACTTTAGAGACGACGAAATAAGCAGGAATTGACGCAAGATAAACAATATAAATAATCTACAACAGTAAAATAAATAGTATATAGTATATATATAATTAAAAATAGTATGTAGTGTATATATAATTGAGATAAAAAGACAAGATCTTAAAACTTAAAAATAAAAGATAACTGGAAATGTTATTAGGCAAATGGGGATTGCGATGATAAGTATCACACACACTGAAGACAAAATTAATAGCTGAATTTACTGAATTTGAATTGACGAGGTATAACAAAATACCAGTAAAACTGTAATTAACTTTTGCTCTTCATAAAAAAGTGAACTAAAGTACGTTAAGAATGAACTTGCACAGTTTTTATAAATGCTTGGCAAATTTGAAGGTTATGAGATATTTCAAAAAATTTTTTTGCGCTGTGTCAAGCTTAATAAGCACTTTTTCATGATATAAAAAATTTGGAAGAATAATGAAATTGGAAGAAGAAAAACAAAGATGAAAAAAACGAGCTTTTTATAGAAAAGAGCAAAACAGCTCAATTTTTTGTGAGACAAACTTCAATCTTCGATCGTTCAAAAGGCGAAATAATTTTTCAAAAAAGTAAAATAGATCGCAAGACATAATCCTTTAAAGTCGTTTAGGTCGCATGTTTCTTGTGTTTACAAACTTGTAAGGATTTGATGAAAACCGGGGGTGATAGATTTTGCAACTGTGAAGGTAATGAACATTTAATATAATTGGGAAGACGTTAGATATAATGACTGCGTGAGCATTTAACTTTGTATGTCATTGCATTCATTGTCTCGATACGGTGTACTGTAAAAGTATCCCTTTGGGATTGATATAAAAATTTATGACTTATGCACGGGAAGTTTACTTGTGTAATTATTCTGATGAATAGAGCTGTTTAGTGGAAAGATCATTGCTTACCCCCAGAAAATTAATGAAATCATAACAGAGTGAATATGTTAAAATATGCGACCTAAACGACTTTAAAGGATTATGTCTTGCGATCTATTTTACTTTTTTGAAAAATTATTTCGCCTTTTGAACGATCAAAGATTGAAGTTTGTCTCACAAAAAATTGAGCTGTTTTGCTCTTTTCTATAAAAAGCTCGTTTTTTTTCATCTTTGTTTTTCTTCTTCCATTTTCATTATTCTTCCAAATTTTTTATATCGTAAAAAAGTGCTTTTTAAGCTTGACACAGTGCAGTGGCCTAGAATCGCTCAAATCTTTCAAGACGTTCTGATCAGGTGTGTTAAAGGGAAATTAAGCCTTCAGTTTTCCTTTCTAATCTTGAGCATGAAATACCTCATTTATCCTAGATGAACACCTTTTCATGTATAAAAGGTATCCCAAATGAAATAATTGATTAAAAAAAACTGAATTAAATCACCATTACAGCTTTCTGTTTTAAAAGTCATGACGTCACAGAGTAAATTTCATTTGCAGGATGTCTGACATTCATGAAAGTTCAGCATCTTCGAAAATTCTGAATTCTAGTTTTGAAAGAGACATAAGTGATCATGATGAAGATAAAGAAGAACAATTAAACAGCGGTTGCTATAACTTATAATTTAACTTATACTATGGTTTTGAGTAGTGGTGACGATGAGGATAGCAATACTTGTTAGGATACTATGGAGGCTATGTGTCATATTCGAAGAAAGGATGATTTATGAGTGTAAAAGCTGCAGAAAAGATGACTTAGAAAAGATACATCTTTTCGAAAACCAAGATATATACACATTTTCCACAAGGGTTCATGTCGAACAACTTAAAATAAAATTATAGGGGGTAATTTCTTTATAACTGATTATGCCTTTTATCTTTAACAGAATGAGAACTAAGTAAACAGAAAAAGCTTTCAAACATCAGTGTAAAATTTGATAGAAACATTACAGGTGACATGTGTATGCAAGCAAGTCACATGAAAAAGAGCTATACTGCAGCGAAAGATTAAAATTTCCAACAGATGTGTCATTCTTTATGCACTCTTCGAAGATGTCAAATTTAAAAAACGTACAAGATGTAACTTATAACTTGTAACATAGCACTGATGATGTTGTTTTAACGAAAAGCTTCTGCTTCATTTTAAAACTTGTTTTTTATTTATTTATTTGATATCTTGATACTGGCAAATGTTTTAATCACTGTGCAAGATGTAAATGTAGCTATAACAACAGCAACAAAAAACTCAGCTGAACATTGAAAAATAATTTGTAAACTTACTAAACATTTGATAAGGTTAAAACTCAATGCTAGTTTAGCAGCAACAATTCAAGAAAAAATATATTCACACTGAAGCTAAATAATATTTTATATCATGAAGAACACAAGAACTTTCATCAACGAAAGCAAAATCTTCCCAATAAAAAGAGATCGCTCTGTGATGGGAACATCACATAAAGTCATAATGAAAAACAAGTGTAGATAAGTTAATATAGTAATGTTTCAATTCTAAGCATTCAAAGAACAACGTTAATGAAAAGCTAGATTTTTCTTAAAAAAAAACGCATTCAAAAACCATGAAAAATTATAGGAATACAGAAACAAGTCTAATGTATATAGAAGTTTTGTCATAAGTTTTCACTAAGAAAGTATCTTTTCAGAAAAAAAATCGTTTAGGTATATATACGAAACCTTTACCATTCAACTTATTTTATGATTGAATCAAAAGACTCTCTTATTTTGTTATGTTGCAAATTAATTTGAAAAAGAAGTCTTCATCTCAGTCACAGCTCTTTTAAAAATATTTTTTACATACTGAAACTCTATCAGAGTATTCAGCACCATTACGTTAGGGGTCAGTCACAAATCGATTTTAGGTTCAAATAACGTCATATGACGTTACGAATAGTACCCCACCCACCCACCACTCATAACGTTATATGTCAGAAATGGTCAAAAATCAATGTAATTGAGTATCTCTGTGATAACGCTAGTTTAGTTAAAAAACATCATACATTCACCATTCCATCATCTTTTCCTTGCCGCCTGCCCCCAACAACAACATAGACTCGGAACTAGCGCTGGAAAGTAACGCGAATTACCACAATCGGGAAATCTTGCAAGAAAATGAACCAAAGAATCTTTATGTTTAAATCACTTTCAAGATCAATGTTTCTGTTATAAATTTTTTAACGTCACTTGAATTAACTCACCCACCCACTAACGTCACATGACGTTATCTGAACCTAAAATGGATTTGTGACTGACCCCTCCTTACTTTCTCATAAAACACAAATATCTATCTAGATACTAGGTTAGCTAATTTACAATTAAAGACAGTAAAAAACAAAGTTTATTTCAAGAATCAGATTTAATGGATTTATAAAAAATATTACGCAAGATCGCCACTAAAATTATAAGTCATAGCAAAATTTCTACCAAAATCTTTAGCAATGTCTCTAAAACCTCCCATAACAATGACCCAAAAAAAGTTGTTCCTGACTCTTGTTCATCAGAATATTCTGATATACCAGCAGTCTCTGATGCATCAAAGCTATTCATTGTAAAGTTCATCACAACATGTAATTTATATTTAGAAATAGGAGAATGTATGTGACCATATACACCAATACCCACTGGTCTGTAATAAGAACTAGGAATTGATAAGACTTCAACTCCACAAGTCGCTGATGAGATGTCATAACTTTCGAACGTCGGGTGTTTCGAAGTTTGAGAAACGTAAACATCTGCATCTCCTTCCAACGATTGCAGTAACAGGGTTACTTCACCTGGTTGAGACAGGGAAAAATAGCTATAATTTCCACTACCAACATAACCTTCAAACGCTTTCAAAGTTTTGAAATTTTGAACGAGATTTATGTTGTAAACCAGAACAAGTAAGATGATAATGAAGTGTATTTCACTCATCATGTTTTCTTCCCCTTGGCCGCCATCAATAGTGAAAGCACCATGTTATTTTTCTAAAAACTTTGCCTCAGTTATTCTAAGAAAGTAACCGTTATTACGTATGAAGGGGTGCATGTTAGAATGTAGACGACTCGGTACATTTCCGTCTTTTAAATATTTTCTGTCGGCATTCCGACATCGCCTTTATGGAAATGCTGACATTGCGATTTGGACAAAACAAATAAAAGCAATCTCTCTTCCAGTCCACAAAAAGATTACAGAGATATTCTATCTCATTACTTTATCTTACAAGTAGCTATAGACTATGTCACAATATCAAGCAATACCAATATCAATATCACAATATCAGGTATGTTCAATTAAGCGATCTTTGCAAGTTCTGCTAGTTCCATATCGTCGATTTTGTTAGCAACGTAGTTGGTCTGCAATGATCTCGATCCGCGAATGCATAATATCATCGATCGTAATAGCGAAAATGACAATTTTGTGCGTATGAATGAAGTTGCGATGGATTTTGAAACATTTCGTTTTTCAGCCATCATCTCTGCCAATCGACTATAAAATACTTGACATTCTCTACCCATACCTCCGTTAACGTTGAATACCAATGGCGTGAAACTTCCATTTTCAACTTGTAACACACGTTCGTTGTAGTGTTTTTTCTTCTCCACTTCATTTTTCGTAAAGCACTTCTGTAGGTTGTTGTTCCTGTATCGCAGAGCGTTATGGTCAAAGACCCTTACGTCGCAAAATGCTCGTTGACCAGGACTCCAAAAGCCTACAGCACTGATGTCAAGTCTCGCTTCGTCTCCGACGTTTGCTGTCTGTTCTTCAAGCTTTTCTCCAGATAATCTACTTAGTTGGGGCTCCTTTCTTACGTCTTTGCATACTTCATTCAAAAACGAAGCAGTGATATCCCTTACTTCGTTGTGTCGTAGCGAAACAAATCCACCCTTTTTGCAGGATAGGGCATGCTGCACATCAAATTTCTTGCCACAAGCACATTCCATTGGTGTTCTTGGGATGAACCAATTGTATCTGAGTCTCAAAGCATCCCAGAATTGATCCTTACTTAGATTGTAATTGAACTCAGCTAACGGTAGCGTTGTTAACCAGTTACATGTTCCAGTTTGCTGATTTGCGTCATTGCTTTTAAGTTGCTGAGAATCCATTCGTGTTCTTATATCTTTCAGCAGTTCTTCATTTCTTGTTTTTCTTTCTTTTCCGATCTCAAGTTTAATCTCTGAAGTCTTCATTTTTCGGATGTGTTGTTCTTCTTGATCGAGAATAGTTCTGGACAGGCCTTCTGTCACCTTTATGGAATTGTTGTACTCCACATCTGCAACGTCTGTAATTATCTTGATACCAAGCCCACCAAGACGTTGAGGTAACGATAACAAGATTCTTTCGTCATTATTGCAAATGTGTCCACCCGTTAAAGCTGGTAATAAGTTATGGCGCACAGCATCTTCAACTGGATTTAAGTACGTTTTAAATCCTTTTATTGTTCTAATGAAGTATGTGTATTTGCTTTGGAATCCATTTATATAACTGGCATAGGCAGCTTGTGGTTCTGTTGTTGCGATTTCCGAAAGTAATTTTATTTCATCTACCCAACCCTTAACTATCTTCTCGCAGTATTGTTTCTGATAGTTCGTATCACCAATAACAGCTCCAAGATGTCGCTGACCACTTGTGGTGATCTTTATGTCCGTTCCGTTAAATATCATTTCGGCTGTTTCGTGAAATTGTCCTTTAACTATTAACCAAGATTTAGCTGGTTGTGGATAGTAGCCAAATTTCGGACCAATTTCGCATAAGTTTTCCCACCATTGCTTTAAAGATTTCAATCTACCAACACCTGTCAAGTCATCAGCGTATGCTACCATTTTTGTTTTATCGTCATAGTTTGCTAAAAGCTGAACCAACATCTCCAGCATAGGTGTCAAGCCAATAGCATATATGGCCATGGCCAGAGGGTCACCTTGTGTTGTGCCTTCTTTAGAAGCTATTTCTTTTCCACCGAGAATGAATAATCTTGCCGGATGATTGTAGCAATTGATGACGTACTGCGATAAAATGGGGCACACAATCTTGATATTATTAAGCAGAGCATTTCTATTGAGGTTATTAAATGCATTGGCTGCATCTACTAATAATACAGCTTCACTGGATTCTTTTGGATTTTTTCATACAGTATTTTTATGCACTGATGATGGACATAGTCCGAAAAGCTTTTGCTAAATAAATATGGAATTTTAAATTGTTGTTGTCTATTATATTATAATGAAACATGGCAAATTTATTTCAATCAATTCACTGGATTCGCTGTCGAACATTTCTCTCATGGCGTGTATTGCGGCTTCACTGCCTGATTCCTGTCCAGAGCACATTTGTACTTTTGATGACGTTTTCAGAACATCCTTACGCACAGTAGACATGACCATTTTCCCAGCAATTCTACGAAGTACTTCGCCAACACCGATAGGTCGTAGCTGTCTTAAAAAATTCGAAACAAGTTATATGGGTTACATTTTTTGGTTATTTTAGCTAGTCACAACTTCATGAATTAATCCGTTCATCGGTTATATTTATCTCGTTAAAACATAACATAAAAAATACAAAGAATGAAAATTCTGATGTTTTTTAACTGTCATGTGTGAAAATATGAACATTTACATATGTAACATATATATAGATAAAACATTAATTTTGAAAATAGTTTTGAAGAAGGAAAATATCAGTGTTACCTGTGAATTCAGCAGAGCGCTTTCGTAATGTCTTTGAACAGTTTGTTATATCGTCAGATATATCGAGAGGATCATGATCGAGAGGATCATGATGATGATCCATTTCGCGCGAAGATTGTTTAAATCAAAAGATGACCAAGAGCTAGACGAAACTTACGACAACACGTGCTAATTCCCGCTCAATCAAAAACAAATTTCCCCGCGTTTATGTAAAGCAAGTTGGCTATGGCCGTGCAATGCACCAAGTTGGCCATTTGAATCGCATCGTCATATTTTCCGACTAATCGGATAGATGTACCGAGTCGTCTACATTCTAACACGCACCGTATGAAGGTTGCTTGATGTTCTTTTTTTTTTTTTTTTTTTTTATGTTTACATCTTTCATCAGTTTATCTATAATAATACATATATTACATGACTTTTATCTTCGATAAAACGAATCTGATGATTATGTTCAGGCGTCCTGAATCATCGATGTTTGATGAATTAGGTCCAGATGTTCTCGCGATCCCAAACCCTGAGTTGTTGGTAAGTGAGAGACGGCACTCGAATCTCGAAGCTCAAACTTTGAAGGAAGAGTTATCCTGGAGGATTTCTCTTTGCGTATATTATAGTCCAGGCATAAGTGGGTCAAAATCCCACCTTTTGATGGACAAATTTTCTTTATGATTTTTAGATGCCTATATATGTCGAGTTTTACTTTTTGGATGGTTTTCAGTCTGTATCGGGTGCAATAAGTCTCCAGAGCGTTTTCTTTGGGGGTACTTAACAAGTCTACACTGTGAAAATTTACCTGGGGTAGGCAAACTAATTTTATCATAACTCGCTAAATTTTAATCCTTTTGATTTGAAATTTTGTAGGTATGTCCTCTAGTAGATACAAAGTCGAATAAAAAGAAATTCAGTGCTTCAAAATGTTTTTTTGGTATTTTATAGACCAGAAAAGTCAAATTTTACAAGAAAATGAGTGAAATGAAAATGCCACTACTGCCAACATTCAAATACCTATAGCTGCTGAAGTAATCAACCAAACAGCTTGAAACTTTGCAGAAAGCTTACAAACATTCAAGAATTTCAATTTAGAGGGAAAAAAATTCCAATTTTTTTCAGGGGGTTCTGTACAAAAAACAATAGACAAAATTTAGGCAAAAAGAGCCATTTTTCATTATTTTCTTTTAATAAAAACGCCTAGAGCGTTTGGAATTGAAAGAAAGTAGCAGAAATATGAACATATGTACGAGTTACGAACAACATCATCAAAATATTGCACAATATTGAAATTAGGGGATCAATAATTGGATTTCCAGGGGGTAAAATGGACTATTTTCATGAAAAACCCGAATTTTCCCATATAAACTTCATTCTTTCGTCTGAAATCAGCTTAAAATCATAAAAAATAGTTACTCATTGAACCATTTTTGTATTTGAACACAGATAGTGACAATTCAGGGGGTTTGAAATACAAAATCCGGGGGTAAAATATCACTTTTTGTCAAAAATTTGCTGTTTTTTGTTTAGAACTGCTTAGCATTGCTTTTAATCAATGTTTACTTTATAAATCCAACATATTTATATAGGGATATACATCATATATCACTGTCATCATCACTTTCATCCGTCTCATATGCTTCTTCATCTTTCATTTCTCCCTCATCATCATCAACACCTTCATCCAACAACAAGTCACACAGATTCTCGGGAAATATGTCACCGTATATCCACTCGATCTCACCAAACTGATTCCATTCATTCTGAGCAATATCAACAACTGGCTCCAACGTACTTTTCATCAACATTGCAGAAATGAAATTCGAACGCAAGATATGAAGGTAGAGGGATGATTTACAAGGTGGCAATAACGATAAATCTATCACTTTATTTTCTGCTGAATGTTTCTTGGAAAACAACTCATATCTGGCGACATTCACTTGGCTCTTCTTTTTCATCCCATATATATTGCAAACGAAACGCTCTAACGTATTCACAATACAGTCACTCGGCGACCAGTCCTCACCCATCTTGGAAAACACTTCTAGAAACTTGTCATCTTTTAACATCGCATTCCAACAAAGTTTCTTTCCTTTTCTGAAAAAAGCGGCGACATAATCATTACCGGTGAAGGCATGAAATCCAATGATCGCCTTTTGTTGGGCCTCAGTGATGGTATATTCATTCAACCATATTCCTTTCCTGTTATTTCCAGCTCCATAGTCGTAGTACACACGACACTGATATTCTGTGTTTAGTAATCCTAAAGCAAGGACCAATATGTCTGTATCACCAGACGGATTTCGTAAGATGACTTTTGCTCCAATGTCATTGTTCAAAGCATGATGGACATGAAGGATGACTTTAGTGTCAGCTTCTTCTTGGTTACTTCTGAGAGCTTCGTACTCTTCTGATAAATCTTCTGATAAAATATAGGTGACGTTATCATTCGACAAAAAAAGGGAATCGGTTTTTAATTTCTTCAAGACATCTCCTTTGTTCGTAATCATGTAATCAAATATCAATTTGATCAAGTTAGATTTGTTGTCGTTATTGAGCATAAACTTATTAATATCATATGGTAGCCTACTCTTGATTGATCCGATGATGATCTTTTCGGAATATCCACGCTTCAACCTTTCACCTGATGTTCATGCTTTAAACAATGACATCGGAGCAAAAGTCATCTTACGAAATCCGTCTGGTGATACAGACATATTGGTCCTTGCTTTAGGATTACTAAGCACAGAATATCAGTGTCGTGTGTACTACGACTATGGAGCTGGAAATAACAGGAAAGGAATATGGTTGAATGAATATACCATCACTGAGGCCCAACAAAAGGCGATCATTGGATTTCATGCCTTCACCGGTAATGATTATGTCGCCGCTTTTTTTCAGAAAAGGAAAGAAACTTTGTTGGAATGCGATGTTAAAAGATGACAAGTTTCTAGAAGTGTTTTCCAAGATGGGTGAGGACTGGTCGCCGAGTGACTGTATTGTGAATACGTTAGAGCGTTTCGTTTGCAATATATATGGGATGAAAAAGAAGAGCCAAGTAAATGTCGCCAGATATGAGTTGTTTTCCAAGAAACATTCAGCAGAAAATAAAGTGATAGATTTATCGTTATTGCCACCTTGTAAATCATCCCTCTACCTTCATATCTTGCGTTCGAATTTCATTTCTGCAATGTGGAAAAGTACGTTGGAGCCAGTTGTTGATATTGCTCAGAATGGATGGAATCAGTTTGGTGAGATCGAGTGGATATACGGTGACATATTTCCCGAGAATCTGTGTGACTTGTTGTTGGATGAAGGTGTTGATGATGATGAGGGAGAAATGGAAGATGAAGAAGCATATGAGACGGATGAAAGTGATGATGACAGTGATATATGATGTATATCCCTATATAAATATGTTGGATTTATAAAGTAAACATTGATTAAAAGCAATGCTAAGCAGTTCTAAACAAAAAACTGCATTTTACTACTATAAATATTTTAACGAAATTATTTTAATAGATATATTTTATTCATTATGAATTTTAATTTTAATTTTTTTAGTTTAGGCGGAAGAACAATTTGTATAAATTGAAGCCAATTTAATGTAAATAATAAATAAATAATAATAATAAAACAGCAAATTTTTGACAAAAAGTGATATTTTACCCCCGGATTTTGTATTTCAAACCCCCTGAATTGTCACTATCTGTGTTCAAATACAAAAATGGTTCAATGAGTAACTATTTTTTATGATTTTAAGCTGATTTCAGACGAAAGAATGAAGTTTATATGGGAAAATTCGGGTTTTTCATGAAAATAGTCCATTTTACCCCCTGGAAATCCAATTATTGATCCCCTAATTTCAATATTGTGCAATATTTTGATGATGTTGTTCGTAACTCGTACATATGTTCATATTTCTGCTACTTTCTTTCAATTCCAAACGCTCTAGGCGTTTTTATTAAAAGAAAATAATGAAAAATGGCTCTTTTTGCCTAAATTTTGTCTATTGTTTTTTGTACAGAACCCCCTGAAAAAAATTGGAATTTTTTTCCCTCTAAATTGAAATTATTGAATGTTTGTAAGCTTTCTGCAAAGTTTCAAGCTGTTTGGTTGATTACTTCAGCAGCTATAGGTATTTGAATGTTGGCAGTAGTGGCATTTTCATTTCACTCATTTTCTTGTAAAATTTGACTTTTCTGGTCTATAAAATACCAAAAAAACATTTTGAAGCACTGAATTTCTTTTTATTCGACTTTGTATCTACTAGAGGACATACCTACAAAATTTCAAATCAAAAGGATTAAAATTTAGCGAGTTATGATAAAATTAGTTTGCCTACCCCAGGTAAATTTTCACAGTGTAGACTTGTTAAGTACCTCCAAAGAAAACGCTCTGGAGACTTATTGCACCCGATACAGACTGAAAACCATCCAAAAAGTAAAACTCGACATATATAGGCATCTAAAAGTCCTAAAGAAAATTTGTCCATCAAAAGGTGGATTTTGACCCACTTATGCCTGGACTATTATTGTAACGCATATCTAAAGTTGGTAAGTGAAAGGTGTGAGGGAATGAGTTGTAAGGGTGGGCACTTACCAACAACTCACGGTTTGGGATCGCAAGAACATCAAGCAACCTTCATACGTAAGTAATCGGTTACTTTCTTATTCTTGCTCACCCAACCGTGAGTTGGGTAAATGAGATTTTAAAGCCCGTCCAGGATAACAATATTTGAGTACCAAGAACTACCAAATATTCCAGATATCGGACCATAGTGCAATCAATTGTAATGCGGTAAATAGAAGCCTGCATGGGAAAACATAAGTAGTAAATATGAACACTTCATATATATGTAATCAAGCAAGATGTTTACATACATGAAATATAAGTTATTTCACTACACTTGAAAACAAAAGGTTAAAGTCCACATCAGAGGCAGTTGTAATTATATTTTTCTTGTAATGTTGATAGAAGGTGTTGCAATTTTTCCAACACGCTTTCTTCATTATCCCTTCTAAATCAATTCCAATCTCCAGAGCTTTGCTGGTACTTGCTGACCTACAACTATGAGGAGAAAATTTATTAAGGCCACATGAAATAAATAAATCTTTTATCCACCTTCTAATCGTATCAATGGAAGCTGCTTTGTAAGGCTTTCCATGAGTAACAATTGATTTGTGGACATCAGATGTTACACGTGAATTTCTTCTGTGAAGATATTCTTTCAAGCATTTGATAATACATAAATTGCCATCAACGTCGTATGCCTTGTAGGTGAACGAATCTAGCTTACTGCCTTTTCTGGAGTGTTTTAAAACAGTATTTGGAGTAAAAGTAACATCGTTCTCAGTCATACGCATATATTCAACAGAATATGAATGTATGGTGTTAACCCTTTGACCTCCAAGAATTAACAAAAGTAAACATAGTTTTTGTGACAGAACTTTATCTGGTAAAGATTTATCACCAATACTTTGGAAGTATTCAAAAATAATGTTAACATCCCATACTAAATTGTGTTTAGGGATGGGAGGTTTCAGATTAAACAATCCATCAAAATATTTGTTTACAATAGGATGTTCCGATAAAAATTTATATGGAGGAAAATGAATGTAATTAGAAATAGCAACTTTAGTTGCATTTATGACTGAAAACGATTTTCCTTGCTCGAAAAGGAATGAAAAGTAATTAAGAATGTTTTGAAGGGAAGCATCTATAGGCTCCTTCTTTAAAACTGATGCACAGTAATCACAGAAATTCTCCCAGTGGGATGAGTATTTCTTCTTGGTTGAGTCTCGTAGACATGAACCAAGGATGTGCACAGTGGAATTACTAAAGCTGTCACACCTCATATCAGCAGTGCCAATAAATGGAGTTGAGAGTGCAAAGGATGTTGCTTGCAACTTTCCTGTGGCAGGATTAAATTGTTGCCTGGGGCAAATTTGATCTGATCCTTGGCTAGCTCTAACGCCCGTGGATACCAATGCTGACTGGGCCAGTTTGGTATTATCAATATACCATGGCATTGATCTTGGTTTATCTTTGTGATCACTTTGCTGATAACGCTAAAAGGAGGGAACATATAAAATGAATGAACTTCCCATTCAGGGGCCGCGCGAGCGGGGGGGCCAGGGGGGCCATGCCCCCCCCCCCCCCCCCCCCCCCCACTTTTTTGCAAAGTAAAATTTTTCGAATTCCTTAAAGGGAACTACTTTGAGTAAAACCATATAAGGTTTCCGTTTCAAGCTGAATTTGTTTGACATCGGAAATTATCCGAACACCTTTATCAATGCAGATCTCCAATTAAGTGCACCCGGAAACCGTCTGTTTCCTTAATCTTTTCTTTTGAAAAATATTTGTTAAGTAGAAGATTTATAGTCGACAAATAAGTACGTATCAAATCATCTTCGTCATAATCATCATCGTAATCATCAACGCCGATTTCTTCGTTTCCTTTATTATCCGTAACATGAGTATTTTGTAAAATGTAGCGATCCCTGTGGCAGGAACATTAATCGCAGGCGTTAATGTAAGGTATTAAATCCTGTCCAACTAGGTAAGATGTAAGATGTATTTTACGAAATCTGCCGATCTTAGAATAAGTTGTTCCAGAAAAAATTCTTGTTCATTCAGACAAACAAGGCTTAATCTGTACTGTTCATTAAGTTACACAGATTCCTTATTCACCAATACAAAGTGTGATATGTTATTAATGGGTTTTTTAAAGATCACTCATTTTTCTTTACTGGTTGGAATCCTTCATTTGATGCAGATTCTTCACTACTTCTTTGAATTATTATACCATTGGCCATATGTGTTGAACCTTTACCTGATCTTGTTTATTCTCAGAAGTCAATGTCCCCTGTTATGCCCCACTTTGTAATTTTTGCCCCACTTTGTAATTTTCAAGCTGCACCACTTTGTAATTACTACCTGCCCCACTTTATAATTTGTGATCCTATTTTACCTGTTTTTTTCATGGTGTCTATACGGGAGATGACTATCTTTAGAGTATTCCATTTTCTTGCGCATGCTCATTGGTAAAGAAAAAACCTAATTGACTCTCTAATTATCAATTTGTCAGCTTCATTAGTTCACTATGTGATGGTAACATTTTGATATTCTTGACCACATGCGCAGTAGGAAAAACGCAATTATCTCACTAATTATCAATTTATAGTGTGCAAGGTAAAACGAATATGCTGATGACAGTTACGGTGACAGTTACGAAAAGTCACTTCCAAGTTCGAAATCAGCACCTTCCAATTGTTCCTTGTGTAAATTTTTGTGAAATTTGGAGAACTTTCAAAAATTGGTCCAAATTTGGCCCAAATTGCCCAATTCTGTTGAAACTGAAAAGTCACTTCCAAGTTCGAAATCAGCACCTTCCAATTGTTCAGAATGATAGTATGATAGAATGACAGAATGATAGAATGATAGAATGATAGTATGATGGTATGATAGAATGATAGAATGACAGTATGATAGAATGATAGTATGACAAGATGATAGTATGATGGAATGATAGAATGATAGAAGGACAGTATGATAGCATGATAGCATGATAGCATGATAGAATGATAGTATGATAGTATGATAGAATGATAAATGATACACGTTTTTTTTTTTATAAGAAACTAAGCTTTTGGGTCTCTAGCCAGTTTCTTACAGATTTACCCTAAATTTACTAGAAAAGTTTCTTAAGGGTTTCTTATCATACACTAAGAATTTTTGCCTTATTGAGAGGAATGCCACAGAGAACAAACTTTTATGCTTATCTTTTTTATTGCACAAAAACTGAAGAGTGTTTATGTCTTTACAAAAGAATCATTTCAATGCCATCGAAATCGTCTAACTTGACATAATCGTCTGTTCCATCAGGAAACAAGATTCGGTATTCGTCTAAATCTTTCATTCTTAAAAACGAGGGAAAAAATTTACCTCTCAAAATTTCTCAGTTTCTTAGAATAGAGTGAGCTTACTACATAGTTTCTTAGGTTTCCGAGCTCGAGCGACTAGAGTTTCTTATAAACTGGTTTCTTATAAAAAAAGTACTTCTTTTACAGGCGCATTAAACCATGTAGGCTCCTGGGTATGCTTAAGATATTCTTATTTTTAATAAAAGTTAGTCCGATTATCTTTGTAAACATGTTGAGCATAAATTAAAAAGCATATTTATGTTGTCATGATGTTGTCAATTGTCACTTTGTTCCATACTTATGTGGAAAGTGATTTACTCTTTTCAACTAACTAGATTTATCGGGAGAAAACTCTTTTATTATTTTTAGAATAGTGGTGCTTGTTTTGGCACTCTGAGTAAATAATATTCGTAAAATTGCTTTGGCTTCCAGGGGCTTCGCTCCTGGACCCCACCAGGGGGCTTACAGCGCCCCTGGACCCCAGCTGCTAAAACAACGAGCTGTCGCCTCCACTCCACTTCAAAATATACGGCGCGGCCCCTGCCATTTAAAAGAAAAGGCATCAACATTTTCTGCCAAGGGGTCTGGATGCCAGCTCACATATCTGTCAATGTGCTTATTGATACGACTAGCAAAAAGATCAACATCAGGTTTATACCATTGGTTCACAATCACCTGAAAAAGCTTAGGATGTAGTTGCCATTCAGTTCCTTCATTAAATTTCCTAGAGTATTTATCTAAGTATTTATCTTCTTAGGGGCTGATTACATGATCCCGGTTAGACGGGATGAAATTTCATCCCGCCTTGCCGAGGTCTTGGCTTCCTGGTCAAATCTTCATAAATTTTCCATCGCGATTACATGATAAAATTTTCATCCCGCCTATCCGAGATCTCGGCTATCAAGAGCCGGGATCTCGGTTAGGTGGGATGAAATTTTCCCATGTAATCGCTTCGTCCCGGTCAACCGGGACAAGTTTGAGGTTTGAGCATGCGTAGTTTGTCAAAAATTCAAAACACAAAGGGTTAGTTTTGTCCCGTCCCGCCTAAACGGGATGAAAATTTTGCATGTAACACCGAGTTGAAATTCATCTCGGCAAGGCGGGATGAAATTTCATCCCGGCTAACCGGGATCATGTAATCAGCCCCTAAGAGTATTGATTGCATTGCAGTAGCTTCCCGTAACGGACGCTTTTTTTGAAGCTTCCGCGAAATTTTTTATAAAACCTGTTAATTTTAATATAAATTAAACATAAATCGATACATCGCTGAAATTTCAATTGAGACTGGGGCAGGAGTAAATTGGACCCTTATCGAGATTGATTTTTAAAGCGTAAGAAGAATTTTTTAAGGATGGCGTCGTGGCGTGCGGTTGTACTGTCGCTGATGTTCTTGCTTTTTATGCCTGACTCAGCTCCGATTTTGCAAACTGCTGATGACAAGAAATTGGAGGAATTTCTCAAAAGCAAAGGTCTGAAATTGCTACATCAAAATGTTCGTGGACTGCTATGTAATTTTGCTGCGGTCGAAACATTGTTCCACAAACATAAAGATATTGATATTTTTGGAGTTACTGAAACTCACGTAAATAGAGATTTACCCAATGGTTTATTTGACATCGACAATTATCAGTTTATCTCGAGATCAAGGTTCACTGGCATTGGCGGAGGAGTAGGTGTATATATAAAAAATTGCCTAGAATGGAGAAGAAGGGACGATCTGGAAAGTGAGTTCACGGAATGTATATGGCTGGAGATTTTTACACAACACACGAAACCTGTTCTCGTAGCTGTTTATTACAGACCTCCAAACTCATCAAAGCATTTATCAAACAACTTCAACCAATTATTCGATAGTTCCCTAGAAACAGCTCAAAAGGAAAGAAAAGAAATAATTGTTATGGGCGACCTGAACGCAAATTATCTAGTAGCGTCAGATAATAAAGAACTGAAAGACATCATCAAATTAAATGGTTTCGATCAAATTATACCAGAGCCCACGAGAATAACAGCCTCGTCGAAGACGCTAATTGATGTTATTTTGACAAATAACATTTAAACTATTAAAGATGTGATTGTCACTCCACTCTCTATTGGTGATCATGAATTAATTGGTTGTGTTCGGAAGCTAAATTGTCACAAGCATAAATGGAAGTTAATAAACTGCCGCAATTACAAACACTATAACGTAGATAACATTAACAAAGATCTCCTTAAGAAAGATTGGAATTCTGTTTACAATACAACTTGCCCATTAGTGGCTTGGTCAACAATGAAATCTTTTCTAAATGAAACAATCAATCAGTATGCTCCTTTTATCGAGAAAAAGGTGAAAGGAAGATCGTGCCCATGGTTAAACGAATCCATAAAACGCATAATGAATGAAAGAGATAAACTCCAGCGAATCGCCCGTAAATCAAACAAGGAATGTGATTGGAATGCATACAAAAGAAAACGGAACTTTGTGACAAATGAACTTCAACGAGTAAAGAAATCGTTTTATAAAACCGAACTGAAAGAAAATTCGGATAAACCGTCTAAATTTTGGGAAATAATCAAAAGAATTTTTGCAACAAAACCCAAATCTACAAATCTCCCGAAATCGTTCAGAGTTAATGATGAGATACTTAGTGGAAGGTATGAAATCGCCAATGGTTTTTGCAAATATTTTTCTACTATCGCATGTTTGCTCAAACGAAATGTATATCGTTTTACGGACTTTGCTTGGAGACCAAAACCGAAAAGAATCGAATTTTGTAAGCACCAGTTTGAATTCAAAATGGTAAGCGATAAAGAAGTGCTGAACTACCTAAAGGGACTTAAACGAAAATGTGCAGTAGGTTTAGATAACATTCCAGCATCCTACCTAAAGGACATTAAGTTTGTAATAGCAAAACCACTGGCCCACGTTATAAACTGCTCGCTAAAATCTGGTAAAGTACCGAGTGACTTCAAAATAGCAAAAGTTGTTCCGGTTTTTAAATCTGGCTCTAGAGACAAATTTGACAACTACAGACCCATCAGTGTTCTGCCCGCCGTATCAAAAATTTTAGAGAAATGTGTGCACCGACAAATTATGGATCACATTGAATCACACTGTTTGATATCTCCACTTCAATTCGGTTTCAGGAAATATCATTCTACCGAGCTGGCAACTGTGTCTTTTGTGGATGAAATTAGAAAAGCGATGGGTAAAGGAATGCTAACGAAACCTGTTGAAAGCGACCAAACAAGTAGCTGGTAATCCAGTTTTGGGGAATTCCTGTGATTCCGAATCCACACTTACTTAGACCTTAGCAAAGCATTTGATACAGTTAGCCATGCATCGATAATTGAGAAACTGCCCGGATTCGGAATCACAGGAATTCCCCAAAACTGGATTACCAGCTACTTGTTTGGTCGCTTTCAACAGGTTTCGTATGATGGGACAAGTTCCTCTCAAGAACCATACTGGTTCTGTTCTGTGGAGTTCCGCAGGGGTCCATTCTTGGACCTCTCCTGTTTCTTCTACACTTTAATGATTCGACTACAGTTTTATATCAATGCAGGATAACCAAATATGCAGATGATACTGTCCTTTACTACTCTGCGAAGTCTATTGATGACATTGAAAAGGTCTTGACACATGAATTCAAGATATTTGCAAACTGGTTGAAAGAGAATGAGCTTATCCTGAATTGTAAGAAAGGCAAAACAGAAGTTATGGTTTTTGGTACTAACAACCGCCTGCATAAACTTAATGACCAACCAATCATTATCCAACATCAATATACTGACATAAACTGCACCGATACCTACAAGTACCTGGGAGTACTATTAACGAGTAACCTGAATCTAACTGAACACATCAGGAAATCGATATCAAAAGCTTCATCGCGTGTTAATCTGCTACGAAAAATGAGATTTATACTAGATCCAAAAACCAGTTATACCATCTACAAAACGATGATTCTCCCTTTCTTAACGTACTGTTCCTTTGTAACGATTAGTGTAATCCCAGAATACTTGAAGGACAAGATCGCCAGTTTGGAACAACGTGCACAGGAAATTGTAGGACATGAGTTTGTGATACCCAAGTCAAACACAATTATTCGTAAGAAAGCCGTAAATTATGTTCATCGGTGCCTAACTAATGATGTATGCTCAAATTTCAAAAACTATTTTCAACTATGCACTGGACGAAATACACGAAACAATGGAAACCTTATACGACTACCACGAGTAAAATTAGAAGCAGAACGGAACTCGTTTTACTTTCAAGGGGCTTTGATATACAACAGTCTCCCTTCTGAGATAAGAGCTGAAAAGGATTATGAAAAATTTAAAGATCTTATAAAAAATTTATAAATTTTCTGTGTGTATAATAATCACCTATTAGTAACTTTTCTTTTCTTTTTTTTGACATTCGTTTTCGCCTTTTCTTTAATTGTTGATTGTTTTCTTTAATGTGGTTACATCATTTTCTTTTCTGAAAGGAAGGTAACCGCCGTTCTCGTTCTTCCTTTCATACTATGAAGGAGCGAAACCTTGTATCACTGATTTTCTTTTCTCATTTCAGAGCTTTCATGTTTTTTGGCTAACTCGTCTATACGTCTCTTAATATTTTAAATCCTTTACGTCATTTTTGCACAGGACTTCCAGAATAACAGTATTTGTATATATTGTATATATGTATTTATAACTGAGGAACCATCCTGTAATAAATATTCGTAATAATAATAATAATAATAATCAGCAATATTATTTTATTATTTTCAGGAATGAAAGCTGCATAAATCCAAAGATTCTGAACTTTACACCATAACCATATATCTTTAGAAAGTATGTTACATTCCAAAGACTGCATACCACCCATATTATTAATATAAGCTATGGCAGTAGTGTTATCACACCTAACTTGAATATGTTTAAATTGTGCATTTTTAGAAAAAGTCATGATCCCAATAAATATAGCTTTCAGTTCAAGCCAATTGATATGTTTTTCCTTTTCTAATTCTGACCACTGACCCCCTGAAGACTTGTGCCCATCAGTGATGCCCCAACCAAGTTTGCTAGCATCTGTAAAAATGACCAAGTCAATTGGAAGAGATCTAATATAATGAAAAGAAGAATGAATGTTGTCCTTCCACCAGATGAGCTCATTGATAGCATTATCTGAAAGCGTCATATGACTGTCAAAATTACCCTTATTAAATTTTAAAGCCTTAATTTTGTCTCTCTCCAAATGTCTATAGAATAATTTGCCAAAGGGAACTGCTGGCAAACTAGAGACAATATTACCAATAACACTAGCTACAGATCTAATAATATGTTTTTCAGATTTACAAATAAGTTTCCTACATAAATTGGATACCTTCTCCTTTTTCTGCAAGGTGAGAGTGATAGTCATAGAGACTGAATTAAACTCAAATCCCAAAAAGGTAATACAAGTCTTAGGTATAAAATCAGATTTCTCAGCATGTATGGTAAATCCCAGAGAACGAAGTGCATTGACTGTGTCAACAACATTCTCATGGCAACTCTGAAAAGTTTTCCTCTGCAGGTAAGAATCGTCAACATAAACAACAGAAATGTGACCCTTCTGTCTTAGCCGAGAAAAAGGAACCTTATTCACTTTTGTGAATAACCTCATAGCTGGGCCATATCCATTTGGCATACAAACGAATTGATAAAACAATTTCCTGTGGATAAACTTCAAGTATTTGATATGGTCTGGAGCAATAGGTATAGAGAAAAAAGCATCTTTAAGATCTACTGAAGCCATATAACAGTTCGGTTCAATAGCATCTAAAACATTTTGTATAGACTCCATTTTTAAATGTTTGTAAACAATATTAGTATTCAATTGCTTTAAATTGAGAATCATACGTTTAGAACCATCTTTTTTAGGTCTAGTGAAAAGATTTGATACAAATTGAACAGATTCATTTTGAGTACATTGAACAACTTAATAGTTTATCAATTTCCATATCTAAACATGTAAGTTCATCCTCAGACATGGAACACATATGTACTTTATGTTGTTGTGGAAGGTTAATAAAATCTAGTCTTAACCCTTCCCTAACTATATTTAGAATATATGAATCAGTTGTGTAAGTTTTCCAAACATCATAGAAATACTTGATATTACCAGCTTTGTAAGCTTTCATATCAGCTGCTAGGATATCTAAGTAAAAAGAATCAAAATTTTGTACCTCTATTGGCTTTTCCTTGATTTTGTGTGACTTGATTGTTTGCCTCTTGCAGCTGTTGTGTAGTACCCCGATCTGCGTCCCCTTGGGAATTTTGAAGGACGTTGGTAGTTTTTTGAACTATTAAAAGTTCTCATAGAAGATTTTACTTCAGAAATACGTTTGGAAATATTTTCTCCAAACAAAAGATCCCCTTTAGTACTCTCTGGATCGAAAACTAGGGTTTTAACTCACGAGAACTATATGACAGGAACTCCCTCCTGAGGCTATCAGTATACGAATTGATGCCCGCCATGATGCTAGTGGCCTCCATGCACCTTTTAACATGTCCTTCCAATAAAGACTTAACCTCTTTACGATCCAAACATTTATTGTTATTATTATCCATGAATGTCATAATATCATTGACTGATTCAATCATACATGAGGAGCTTTTAGTAAGGGCCATTTGTACTTTTTGAAATTTCAAATCTGTAGATTTTGATTTGGAAGAAGTGGCATTGTTCCAAATTTCCGGATTACATTTTTTAACTCTCATATCAATGTTAGCTGGAATACCATGCCTTTTCAGCTTATCGAGATATTTTTCCTTAGGTAAGGGCTTGTTCCAAATGTCGTTTACACACTTTGCTAAATTATCCTTAATGGCAGGCCCTGCCTCTTGATCTATATTCACTTCATCTTGAAGTGAGGCAATCAGGTTGTTAAAATTATCCTCTTCTGCATCCCTATCAGAACCAGCAGAAGTACCTAACAAATTATCTATTTGGTCCTCAATATCATCGTCTTCTTCCCCAAGACTTAACAAAGGGTATTCATCACTTTCTTCCTCCACTCGTATCCTTTTCTTACTTTTAGAATTCACCTCACTCATCCTTTTAGATGATGATGATGAAGGCATTGATGAAGAAAGAGTTGCTTGCTGTGCAAGAAAGGTATGACTCTGTGAGTCTATATTATGACCCTGTGGGTTATGTATTAAAGAAGGCTGTGTATGAGAATTTGCTTGCAAGATACTTATTGCAGCTGTATTTCCTTGAATATCTTGCTGTACCTGTTGGAGTGTGTGCAATACTTGAGTTAAAACTTCTGTGGTTTGCTCAGAAGACAACTGACTTATTAATGTTCCCTGTTCCATAACGTGTTAGATAAAGAATAGGAAGAAAATACTTATCTCGATTATGTCCTTCTTGTCCGTCTTGTCGCTTCGAAAGCCAAGGCTGAATTGAGCTTCGAGATCCGAGTGCCGTCTCTCATTTACCCAACTCACGGTTGGGTGAGCAAGAACGACCAGTAACAGAATGGAAACATCGAAGCATTGCCGGTAAAGTAGTGATGGCCGTAGCTAAACCTGATATAGTACAGTCGATCGGTTCTATTCAAGTACCGTAATGCTTCGAATAAACGCCCAGGGCGTTTATTAAATTTTTCGAAGTTTTTTGGGGACGTTTATTCGAGGGAGGCGTTTATTCGAGGGAGGCGTTTTTTAAATTTTGGAAAAATGGACAAAAAAGAATGCTCTAAAATTCTATGAAAATTATGCAACATGTGCAACTAAATGATCAATCAAAAAGGAAGGGTCCTTTTGAGCTGTAGTTCTTCTAAGTGAAAAAACCACGTCTTCTCATGAACTTTTCACACCAGCCTCTGCTTGCCACAAAAGAATCTTGGACTACACAGGATCTTCATTCTTTTTATTGAACATCTTTTTAGCTTTAAAAATGATCATTTTCCTACTAAAAGGAGCATTGTATGCCTTATATTATCTTTTATTTTACGGTTTTATACAGTTGGTTTAAATTAGCACATTTTGTAACTATGTGTAACCAACTATAAATAAATAAATAAATAAAAAAATAAATTTTCATCCGTTGTTGGTAAACGCACAAAACCAGGTGTTCTTTCAACTGCTCGTCGATACATTTTCTCCCGCCTCTTTCTAGTTTATTAAATAATTTCACTTTTTCAGGGGGGTGTTCATTCGAGGGGGGCGTTTATTAAATAATTTTACTTTTTCAGGGGGCGTTTATTCGAAGCTTTACGGTATGTGCTGGTCAAGATGCGGGAGCAGAAGCTGCAATACATGCCATGTCTGATCTTTATAACCAGGAGTCAACAGAAGGAGTACTGTTAATCGATGCCGAAAATGCATTCAACTCGATTAATCGAAAAGCGATGCTACATAACATAGCAATCATATGTCAAATAGTTTACACCTACATCAAAAACTGCTACAATATACCATCATGCCTTTTCGTCTTAGGAGGAATGGAAGTGGGACTGACACCACTCCTTCAAAAGCTTCTCAAAGTGATCGACGAAAATAATCTAGATGCCAAAGAAGTCACCTTTGCTGACGACATCACAGCTGCAGGTACTATTGCAAGTCTGAAAACATATTGGGATGAGATGAAACACACTGGTCCAGTCTATGATTACCACCCGAAAGCATCGAAATCTCACCTAGAGTTAAAGAACACCACTTCGAAAAAGCAAAAGAAATCTTCGATGGTACTGGAGTAAATATTTTCGACGTAAGGGTGTTTGACCCAAGCGCCTCTAGGTACTCAGCCCGAAGTCTGGAGAAGTGTTATCATTAAAACGAGAGAGAAACGAAAAACGCATATTGTGAGCGTATCCTCAACATTGAACACCCCTCGTATTTACAATTCAAGGAGGAATGGGACGTGAATGCACCTCATTCATCAGTCGATTATGCAAAATGATTGCCGAAAAGAAAAACTGAACAACTCTCGGTTACCATATCGTGGGTGCGGATAAAGCTATCGCATGCGCTGATGAGATCATGTTTATTATGCTTACGTGGTTCAAGAACGATAAAAAACAACCCTAACGGGACGTCGCTATCTGGTGATCTTAGCCAATGTGGTCTGAAAGTATGAATAGATATAACAAAAAAATATTAATAAAAAAATATAAAATATTATTTATACATTGTATATATATATATATAGAGAATACTTGTAATTTTATAGAACGGTCATTTGAAAAAACTTATT
This sequence comes from Turritopsis dohrnii, assembly GCA_027922465.2. Lineage (NCBI taxonomy): Eukaryota > Metazoa > Cnidaria > Hydrozoa > Anthoathecata > Oceaniidae > Turritopsis > Turritopsis dohrnii. The sequence goes on from BQMF02000319.1 coordinate 44,550, forward strand.
GGGTATTTGTATAGAATCAATGTATTCTGTGAAATATATATGCTACTACGTTAAAAAAATAAATAAATAAAAAAATGAAAACATCGTTACAAAACAACGATGGTATAATAAAAACAGTTGATTAACTGTTTACATGCTTCGGAGGAATGTCGAGAGAATTTAGTCATTCTATAACAGACTTGCAGAAATGCTTGCAGGAAAAAGAGGGAACACCGCTGAGTGTCACCAAAAGTTGGTTTTAAGGACCAAACTTAGTTTTTATCTCCACAACTCATATGTATCAGGGGATCAAGAGGGGTACGAAAAACGGTTCAAGAGATAGAATCGCTATCTGATACCGACTTGAAAATAATCACGGAAGAGTCAATGATGGGGAGATTTCGCGGAATGTAACTTTCTTAGTTGATTGTGTATATGTTTACCATCGTTTTAAATGTTGTCAAGAAAACTCACTCTCAGTCAATTAAATGTGGTTTTAGTTGAATTTCATTAAAGAAGCGGATAGATTCATACAAAAGCGGATATTTGTGTTAAACTATTTATATTTTGGCCCGGATTGCCCCCATCTTGGTCAAATCTGACAAAAACGACTGTCAAATGCGAAATCAGCACCATTCAAATGCATTTCTATTGCAATTGAATTTCACCGCATCTCGGGATTTTGGAATATGCACAAAAGAAAGTCTACGGCAACGCCGACAGACGTCTTGAAGACGGATTATCAGAAACAAGAAAGACACCTTTTGAGTAAGGTTGAAAACCCCAACTCTAACTTAAAACCATAATAATATTAATAAACATTCTCAGAAAAATATTTTGAGTATCCATCCTTTGTTTTTCATCTGAAATGCTTGATGCTTGCATAGAGTTATGGATTTACATTTGTTTGTAACACACATGACCAGATAATGCTTTCCATTTAATTCCTGCAGTTGTGCGTGCAAAAGGCGCCGCTTTTACAGATGAGAACGTTTTTGTATGCCCATCGATAAGCTATCTGTCTATTTAACTTGTTTTATTATTCAATGTTTCTCTATGACAACTATTTTATTTTAAGCTTGTTCTATCTTGTTACGAACCTTAATATTTTATGAAATCCTTTAAAAGTAAAAGGTATTGTAAACAGTTTTGAATAAAGGTAGCGATAAAAGGAACTGAAGCGCAGAGAGAATGGAATATTATATTGCAAGTGTTCGGTCTTCCTAACGTGTAAAATTAATTATCTTGAACTTGTGATATATATCTGCTGTAAAACAAAAGATGAATGTTGAAAAAGAGCTCGTTTTTCCTCTTTCTTCTTTAATAAAAAATCTTCCATCATACAGTTCAAATATTTTTAAATCCATTTCTTATCAAGGAATATGCTACACTGGAAATAGATGCTTTGTAGGTAGATACTTCAAGTAATGATAGCTCCAAGTATTCAACATGAGGAGAATTCCTCCTACCAAAACTGCTTATCTTTTTCATAAACTAAATAAGCCTCGATTAGTTCTTCTCTGAGCATGCGTAGGAATATTGCACGCGTAATCGTTTTATAAACATTACACATTTCAATTTGACCATCAGTTCCAGGATAGGACTTTTTCATTGTTTACTTTTTTTACTTTTCGATCATAAATTTCGGGTTTGCTACAAAACAGCAGGTCAATAGTGTTGTTTTTTTTTAGGTCTGGATATAAAGTCAGTTTCATACATCTTCACTTACTCCGCCGATGGTCTACAATTAGTTCATTCAATGGGATACGTTCAACGATGGAGAGCATGTGAAAAGCACTTTGTTCTTTATATATAATACACTCTTTTTCGTCTTCTTTTTATTATTAAGTGTTATTTTAATATCTGTTTGCATGCTTTGTGTAGTTTAATTTTTCGTTAATGTTATTTGAATTTTGATAAAGAAACAGCTGCTTTTAAAATATATCTTACAAATGAAATTACTAATACTCTCGTGCGAGAACTTGATGATTGTTTACGAGTTCACCTCCTCTACAACGGAGAGAAATTGCTCTTACAATTTTGGGGTTAGTTGGTTCTGTGGAAACTGATTTTGATATTTGTTGCGTCATCTTCTATGGTGAAACGTTTTTCATTGTTATATTGTTTTATTTGGCAATGTCATGAACAGAACTTTTTTATAGTAATCGTTTTCCCGCAGAAGAATTATTAGTGAACCAGCATGTGTAGATGTGAATGACATACTTAACGATATGGATTTTAATTGGAAATAATGAAAAAAGATATTTGAAAACATGTTAATAAAGTGTTGGAAAATATTTTCTAGTAAACAGCAAGCCCTCTAAAATTTCAATTCATGTTTTCAAGGTAACCGAAAAAGGGATATCATTAACTATACAAAGATTTGCATTCCTAGTGTTATGAAAGTTAAAGACATTTTCATGGCCTGTGCACGAAATGTGATGAAAGATAATGAAAAAAAAGTTACAACCAACATCCAAGACAATCTTCACACGTCTAAGAAAACGTCAACGGTTAATTCTCGTCAACGGAAGATCACAGTCGTATCCATATCTTCCAACCAACATGCATTAAAAGTTGCTGACGATGCTGATCAAGAATTACGTAATCGTTCTGTATCCACGGTACGTCTAGAAAAAGTGATATCAGAAATTCAAGAGTTTCATTCAAGAACTGAAATGCAGCTTCGAAAGAGTGTAAAAAAGCAAGCCAAAGAACTTGGATGGTTTTTCGCCATATTTGTTGTATACGTGATGTTTGGAACTTTTTTGTTTTTCTATATCGAAGAATGTTCAGGGGCAGCCGTCCCAAACGATGGCAGTGTACCGAATACTAAAGACATTGTTAAAAAACCCATCTACAAGAACTTGACACAAACATGTTTTACTTTATATGAAATATTTCTAAACAACACAATATCACCAGATACGTCACTCGAAAGAAACATCAATACATACACGAACGCTTGTAAACATATTATTGCCGATGCAGCATTTCCTGTGGTTGTCATGGAGAAACTCACACAAAAGTGCGATGTAAATGAGTTCATGCTTTTAAAATATGCTGAATTCACAATTTTTACACTCCTCACAATAGGTACCTTGTTTCAACTAGCCATTGTTTCTTTACATTTCTTTCGTTTAACTCTATCTCTGCAAGAAATATCTTGCTTACACATTGATTTGGTTTTTTGTTTATTTTGTTGTTGTGAAATCATGCTTAAAAGGTATGCACCCCTTCGTTTAGGTTATGGCAACACAACACCATCCACGATCACTGGCAGGATGTGTTTGATATTGTACGCGGTTGTTGGCATTCCGCTGGCAGTAACAATGTACAGTGTTGCAGGTAAATTCACTTTCTTGCACCTAGATACCTAATATTGTTATTATATATTTTCAATTGTGCGAGAAAGGGATGCAGTATTTTTAGATTGTTGAAAAAAAGTTTATACATCGCTTCTTGTGAAAAACAGAAATCCAATTTTTGTTTTCAGGAAAACTTATCGTGCAAATTATTACATTACTGATTCGTATGTTTCACAGTCGCATATTTCGAGCTTCTAAGGAGGTGACACATATTCAGTTGAAAACTCTCGGCGTCAGCATCTTCTTCATGGTCGTCATACTGCTTATTGGATGTTCTGTTACAACTTCCAAACAGATGGAACAATTAGATTTTTTATCTAGCCTTTATTTCTGGTTCGTCAGCTTAACAACCATTGGTTACGGCGATATTCATTTTGCTCGTAACAAACATTTATCTAATCCCCACCTACTTATTTTATCAGCTGGAAATATTTTATTTGGGCTTGGCATAATGGCGGCCATTATTGAAGCATTTTCGTTAGCACTGGAAAAAAAAGATTTACAAATGAGTACGATCATTATTGATGAAGAAGATTTCGCTGAAAATGAGGTCGAAATGCAAACACGAGGGAGAGGAAAGATTTTTTCACCTATTGAGGAACATGCTTTTGAAACAAACATAGCTGACCATTCACAAAGTAGCAGTGGGAGTGAAAGCAACCAACGGTCAACTCTGAACAACGGTATTGTCAACTCAAGCCACATTTCTGATGACGAAGTTTTGCTCACGACAGATTGTGTGCATCGTGAAAATGTCAGCAGGTGGAGCGTCACAAAATCTGGAGTGATGAGAAAATAAAACGCATTTCTTTTTCTCGATGGGAGAATTGATAGAATGGACAAAGTGGCTTATGTAGTTTTCTGGTCAAACAGAAATTTCATATAATTATTGAGTATGAATTACTTGCTTGAAATTCTTTCAAAGATATCTGTACGCCTGAAGGGCAGTATACACGGTACGATTTGTAGTATACTACTCATTTTCTGTATACAATTTTTTAAGTGTTCTGTACACGATACTACAAGTTGTAAAGCATAAAAAAAATCAAATTAGAAGACGACGTGGAAGTATAAGTTCTGAGTGCAATTATTGTAGCAACTACCGCAGTGTAGTGGTTATCACTCTCGTATTTCATGCGAGAGATCGGGGTTCAATTCCCCGTGGCGGTGATTCACCATGCGCGAGTGAATGTACCATAGCGCCGGGTCGACCCATGCTATGTGAGGGAAAATGGGAAGATGATACATCGGGTGTTGCAGGAAGGTCAGAATTGTTCCCTACTCCTCAGAGCTGTCACAACCACACACAATGATTTATATAGAAGATTCCAGTTTGGGGTTGAATATCATAGTCACCATACCTCTTGGCAACGCGTGCACTAGATTTAATTCAATCACATGCTCAATTTATAAGATAATGCTCTTCTTGATGATTCAGTGCAATTTGATTTCACATTGCAGCTTGAAGAAGATGCATGAGTTAATCAATTAAGCATAGATGTCAGATGTTGATCCATGATTTACAAAGTAGTTTACCGAACCACTCCTTTAAAGGCCAAATTAAGCTAATCAAGAAAGAATCAAGTCTACCCAGTAAGCACCCGACGTTTAAATGACGGTCAGGATTTGGTCACATTAACGTCGCGACCAAAACTGACCAAAGCTAACGTTTATTCCACGTCGTGTTATGGTCATAGTTAGTCATGACCATATCTGACGATCATATGACGAAATGTAAAAATCATAATAATGAACGAAAAGCAACTTTTGTTGCAATATCTACATTTCGTTCTCTTATAATTGCACAAAAATATGTTTCCTACTCCAATAACGGTAAATGAATCGATGACGTCATGTTTACGTTCAAACAACGGTCATTAAAACGTCGATATGACGTCGCTCTTTTCTTAGGAGTTTGATCACATTAAAACATAAAATGCGTGAAAAGCAAGAGAAGCGATAATGGAATAAAAGCGCTGTCCCAGGCACAACAGAATTTAATTCCTTAAAACTAAACCCAAACTAAATAATTTTTAAAAACGTTGGGGAGACGTCGTAACAACCGTTTCTTCGACGTCCATACAACGTCATTTACATTCATTATAATCAAAAAAATAATACGCAAAGCTGCGAAAGAAATTAACAATCCAATTTTCAGCTATTTTCCCGCTGTTCTTTTTTTATTTCTTTGTCAGCCTAATAAGCACAAAGACGTTGTTTCAACGTTGTTTCGACGTCGTATTCCATCCTCGCATGACGGTCGTGTAATGGTCGAAATGGAAACAACAAAACAACGTCGGATTTTGACGTCAAAACAACGATTAAGAAAACTCTAAAATGACGTTGCACGGACGTTGTGCAAGGGTCAAAAGAACGAAAACAACATTGCATTGACGCTGTGTGTCCCAGAGAATTTCGGTCTAAGATTTTAACAGCTTATAACTTTTCATACATATATCAGGTATTAGTGATTTTTACACCATTCAATAGGATTTTATCCAAGGATTCCAAAAATGTATATTACAAATAATTAAGTCCAAAACCTTCGGAGTAAATAAGTTTTCTTTAAACCGTTCCGGTCATTAATTCCTTAATGGTTAATAAAAATATGTTTTCACGTGCAATTATTCTTTTGTTTATTAAAAACTTGTCGCGGTGTTATCGAACACACTAAAATTAATATCTCATCACAAAATTAAAAATTGTGATAAAGGGGTTAAATCGTATGAACAATGGCTAGGGAATTAATTTGGCTTTAAAAGAACTAAATTTGGCTCTAAAAGTGTTTTTCACGAGATAAAATGTCATGGCTCAGCTTACGAAAGAACAACGTATTTTTGTTGTGAAAAAATACCACGAAACAAGGAGTTATGTTGCTGTCCAGGAGCAATTTCGCCAAGCTTTTCCCGGAAGAAATCCACCGGCAAAGAGCACAATTCAGCACAACATCCGAAAATATCACATTGATGGAACAAGTTTGAATGTAAATAAGGGAAGAAGTGGTAGGAGGAAGACAGTACGTTGTACGAACCAAAATATTCAAAGAGTTCAAGGGTTACTTGGCCAACGTCAACTACATGTAGGAGAAACACTCTTGGCTTGTCAAAATCAAGTTTTAATCGCATCATAAAAAATGATTTGCAGTGGCATCCGTACAGGATCCAAGAAGTGCAAAAGCTGGAAGCAGCAGATTATGGTCGACGGTTAACATTCTGTCGTTGGTTTGTACATCATGCACGCGACAATAGATTTCTGAGCAAGCTCGTTGTTGGAGATGAAGCCATGTTTTCTTTGAATGGTCATGTCAGCACGCAAAATGTTCGATGCTATGCACCGAAAGGTAACCCTCCAGATTTCAAGTTTGAAAGGCATCATTCACGGGATAAGCTTCACGTTTGGATTGGGCTTTGTGGAAATGGAGAAATGATTGGACCATATTTTTTCAATCGGAATGTTAATGGTCGTACCTACGGTGAAATGTTGTTACGGTTTGTCTTTCCTGCTATAGCAAGAATTTATCATCAGTTTGGGTTAACGTTTGACAGTGTCTGGTGGATTCAAGATGGTGCACCCGCCCATAGAACTTTGTTGGTACGACGGCTTTTGGAGCAAAAGTTTGAAGATCGAGTTGTGGCGTGGCATCATGGCATCGAGTGGCCTCCCAGATCCCCAGACTTAACCCCTTGTGATTTTTTTCTGTGGGGCTACTTAAAACAAAAAGTTTTCTCCACTGTGATCCAGAATTTACCAGAGTTAAGAAGAAAAATTGTTGACGCAACAAATGATCTTCGACAAAACCAAAATTTTATTTCTCGTTCTTTTCACGAAATGACAATAAGAGCACATCGCTGTCTTCAGAGAAACGGGGGACATGTCGAGACAGCTTAAAATTTTTATTTTTAATGATTTGTGTGTTTTACAACTCCTTTATTATCGATTGTTTTTGGTAATGACCTTTGATAGTTCTTTTTGCTAAATGTGTTAATTAACCATTAAGAAGATAATTAGATTTTTTCATGGCAAAATCCTTAATTGCTTCCAAAATATAACATTTTGGAGAACAAAATATATGTTTTTAAAATTTTTGAAGAAAATCCTATCGAATGGTATAAAAATCGCTGAAATCTGATATATGTGTGAAAAGTTATAGGCTGTTAAAAACTCAGACCGAAATTCTCTGGGACACAGTTGATAATTAGTTTATAATTTGTTTTTCACGTATGAATTGCCCTGCTTATTTTACTTTTGTTTCTTGCGTCTTTTGTTCTGTCCCTCGGGACTCGCAGGGCTTGTCTTTTTATTCGCATCTTTTTAGTGTATTCTTGTCTTAGCATTCACGCACGAGAACAGTCTGAAAAGACATAGTAATATTTTTGTCTAAAAAGACATGTTTATACAGTGTGTTTCGTAATGTTGGAAATGGAAATTTTAAAGTTGTTTTTTTAAATGAATATACCGAATTTCATAATAACTTTTACATCAATGGAAAGCCATTTTCAAGCTCTTTCGGCTAGTATATTTTTGTGAGAAATGAAAAAATGGTTTTTGAAAAAATAAGGAAAATGTCTTGGAAAAATGTAATTGTAAATGTAATTTTTAATGGTCGATTAAGATGTTAGTGAAAAGAAAAATTTTTTTGAAACAATGACAGCAATTTGGAAAACAATAAACAAATTTAAGCTGTGTGTTCACAAAAAACGTTTAACTTTTATGTTTTAAAATATCAATTTGGGGGTCTCAGCGCAAACATAAAATCAATAAAACTTTGTATGGATTTAGCGCTTTGAAACAATAAGCACGATGTAATTAAACTAGGTGTTAATCGACCATTAAAAATTTAATTACATTTTTCCAAGACATTTTCCTTATTTTTTCAAAAACCACTTTTTCATTTTTCACAAAAAAATACTAGCTGAAAGAGCTTGAAAATGGCTTTCCATTGATGTAAAAATTATTTTGAAATTCGGTATATTCATTTAAAAAAACAGCTTTAAAATTTCCATTTCCAACATTACGAAACACACTGTATCTGAAGAGATACTTTGAATGATACAAATGATACTTTGACATTTTAATACATTTGTTATAAAGTTAACACAACTGCCACTATAGACTTTTGGTTATACGTATTTAGCTAATACAGAAATATATTGGCATATATTTATTTAACAGTAAAAACCAATGCATTTTTTCTGGACTTAAAACGAAAGCAAAATTTAAATTCAAAATAGCATTCAAAATTACCTTCCGAAAAAGAAATTATATAATATCATGGTCCTTTTACGTCATCAAAACGTCGAAACAACGTCTCATCGACCGTCAAAAATGACCGTCAGATGACGGTCATTTTTCGACGTAAACAATTATGTTGCATTTCTGACTACCATGCTTTCATCAATGGTGTTATGAGACTGTAGCCTGTTGTCCTACTTAATTTACAGGAACTACCTATTCATATAGGGCGCACTGAAAACTGTCATGGAAATGTTTTAACTATAGCCTTTTCATTAAAATTTATACTTCGACCACAATGCAGTGTTTAAACAGAAAAACGGGAAAGATCTATACTCGTATCTATAAATTCATAGCCTTCATCTCTTCATTCATCTCGACGTTTGTATCAGTAACAAAAGGTGATTATATCCCGGCGACAAACTATTTTACGAAGTTCTTTAATTTTGGAAGAATAGAGATGTTACAACTCATGCACAAATAACAAATTCTTGACCAACTCAGAATGATAGCATCATGTTAGGAAAACCTGTAGCCAAAGCTGAAAAACTTATTCGGCTCAGGTGTCATTACAGACCGAAAAATCAAACATTTGTTCTTAAACCCAAAACTTAATCTACAAATATTGAGATATCTATTGAACAATAAGCAAATCATATGGTGAAAACAACCCTGATGATTTATCATACGTCAGTAAATTATGAGATCAAAATAAGCAAATGTTAAACTGAAGAATTGTACAAATTATAAAAGCTATTAAATGACAGTGAGGAAATTAATTGTACTAATTAATATTAGAATGTAACAAAAGTGTTTGTCCATCTTCAGAGATAATAACAGAAGGTACCACAAATTTAAGAATTATATACAAGGAGATTTTCATAATTTCCAAGTTATTGGCATACAGTATTTACATCGATTAAAAGAAGGAAACAATAGCGAAACAGTAGCAAAAGTACTCTGTAACCTAACAAATTAAAAACAAAGGCTTAAAAGGAAAAGTCAGTCCATTGAAGGTTTAAGAGAGAGCTGGCACACACATTTCCAATACTGTCTGGTCAGAGATAATTTAGATGCAGAATCTTTCGCGGCGAATGCGCGAAGCTGAAAATTGTCCCGTACATAAACTTTCGCAAAACGATAATTTTAGACATTTTCGCGAGTAAAACCTTTCGCGAATGGCCAAAATTTAATTAAAATTCCAAGAGAAATTTCAAAAATATACATCAAAATTGATAAGTTGAGACAATTGTGTTAATAAGCGTGTTAATTGACCATTAAAAATTTAATTACATTTTTCCAAGACATTTTTCACAAAAATATCCTAGCCGAAAGAACTCGAAAGTGGCTTTCCATCGATGTAAAAATTATTTTGAAATTCGGTATATTCATTTAAAAAACAGCTTTAAATTTTCCGTTTCCAACACACTGTATTTTCCGCCTACTCTCTAAAGTTTTTTTTCACTAAGATTAGGCAAAAATCGAAACAACAAACTTCTGTTGGGTACACGGTACCAACCCGATTCAGATATCGACTCAAAATGTCCCTGGATAGAGAAACTTGAATCACTCTTGGTACAGCTCAACATGAGATGGTTCAATCATATTAACAGGAGATATGGGCATTGACCTAAACATCAATAACACAGTGGTTAATATATAAAATCTGTCTGACACGATTTAATTTAAAAAATGTCATCGACCCAATTGATCATATCATTACCAACATCCCAAACAAAAAAACAACTAGAGGGGGTCATTCCATGCGAAACAATAAGTGACCACTATGCGCCATTCATCAGTATAAAAGTCGCTAACAATATATACATCAATGTCGACATCAACAAATATCGGGAAGATTTTAATCAGATACCAAATTACAAAATCGTTACAAAATTACCAATGAAAGATCTACAAATCAACGAACTCCAACGGCAAAAGAATCTTCTCCGGAAGACGGCTCATGAAACACCATGAAAGTACCACTGATTGGCTGTCATTCCAGAACATAAAAAACGATTTAAAAAGGGCAATACAGGAAACCAAAATATCATTTTACGGAAAAGCGTTATCTTCAGAATTGACCTAAAAAAGTATGGATCACCATAAATAGAATTCTGACACCAGATAAGAAATCCATAGATATTGACCCATCCATTCTAAACAAACATTACAACACTGTCGCAGAAAAACTTACAAACAAAGAAACACCAACCAACATAGAGCTGCATCAAACCATTAATGATCTGCCTAATGGTACACAAGGTTTCACAATCTAGCCCACCACATACAATGAAGTTAAAGCAACATTGCAAAAAATCCGAAATGATTACTCCACCGGAAATGACAATATTCCTATCAACCTCACCAAGCCAGTAAGCGACAAGCTCATCTCTGCACTTACAGATATAATAAACGGATTTACAAAGCAAAAGACTTCCCTGGCGTTCAACAGCTAGAATCAGTCCGATTCCGAAAGTTACAGCTCCATCACAAGCATCAGACTACCGACCAATAACTGTTCTTCCTGGTCTTTCAAAAGTATTCGAAAGAATAGTTCTCCAACAAATGTTAACGTACATTGAGGGCGTATACCAATCTTCTCAATATGGATTCCGTAAATCCAGATCCATCATTACATGTTTATTAAAACTAAAAGAGACGATATTCTTAAATCAACGAAGAAAGGAGAAGTCACACTTGCATTGTTTGTCGACTACTCAAAGGCATTTGACACGATTGACTATAACATTCTAATAAAAAAACTACACGCGTTAAATTTTTCAAAACCGTTTTTACACTGGCTGACAGAATGCATCACAAACCGCAAACATTATGTACAAACAGACAGCAGATCATCAGATATGCCACACTACCGCAATGCTTCTGATTCATTACAATATGCTGATGACACGACCATTTATATTCACAGTAAACCACATCAAATCAAAGGATAAGGCAATGAATCTCACAGAAGATCTACATAATCTAAAGAACTGGTCTTCAAATTCAAACTTAATTTTCAATCCTATGAAAACAACAACAATGCTATTCTCTACAATGCAGTTTTCAAGTCTTTACAATATAGATGACAACGCCAACAAAACTATGATTGACGGACATCCGCTAACACTTTCCATACCAAAATACTTGGCGTCACGTTTATCCAACATCTTGATTGGAAAGACCACATCAATACCATCACCAAAAAATGCTTCAGTGCACTAAAAACACTTAAACATCTCAAACATCTGAAACGACTTATCCCCTTCTCACTAAAGACACAGTTAGCTACCTCCCTCGTTTTATCCCAACAACTGGAATAAGGAAATGCAGTATATCTAGGAACAACACTGCAATATTTGGTAAAACGTATACAGAAGGTCCAAAACGCCGTTTTGTGTACAACAAATTCGGGAACATTCATGATGTCATGAATCTGCCATGGCTGTCTGTAATCGAACAACATGAATATGCCATTGCTGCTTTTGCTGAACGCTCCGACGCACGCATAATGTGCTGCACATTAAGAAGTAACACAGCGAACTCTGGTACAATGTTAAAATGCAACAGAAAAGCCATTACATTCCAACAAGAAGCCGGAAAGTATCTTCAATGCCTTGCCAAAGTCAGCACAAAACTCGACTACACCACACCAATTCAAACACGAAACAAAAAAATGTCAACATGAAATTTTGAAATGATGCAGCACAGGCATACTTTCTTAAAATTGTTGGTTGTTGCTGGGTTGTAGTACTAGACTTTGTACTTAAGATACAAAGAAGGTTTTCAAAACTGGAAAAGCAACGTTATTACTATAACGTCTCACCTTGATTGCTAATAAAAAAAAAACGTGTAGTATTTTTCGTTTTAATTTTTCAATCACATAAAAATGGGTAAAATTCTAGAAAATTGCGCGCCCCCCCCGCCGATGGTTGTTTCGTGGAGCCGGACGATGACGTGATCATTATATCAGCTTCGCGCAATGAGCACACGAGCTAACATAAAAAAATGGCGACGAGAAGGCAAGCAAATATCCAGGGAGATGCCAAAGGAAAAACGACAATACAGGTCACTGCAGAAAAGGTACGGATTACTTGTGTAATTGATACGAAAAACATTGTCATTTCACGAAACCTCATGCTAAAGCTTGTGGTCTGCATTCTATTAATTCATTGGAATGATGAAGTAGTACAGAAACTCTCTCCGGCGGAGAGGCAGAGACCTTTGCCTTATAATATTACCACATGTTCAGTGGTTTTTGTGATCTGTTGTGATTTGACTTGGCCATTTAAAGTTACTAACAATTTTTTTATAGTCAGCTGATGCTGTCGCTTATACCCACTTCAGCAGTTTCTTCCGTTTAATTTTTGTACTTCTTTGTATCTATGGTCTTATCTATTCTAGGCCAAAAGAGCGTCCGTTGACTGTCCTCTGCGTTTTTGTTTTTGTTTAAATTAGTTTCACTTTAAAAACTTCAAAAATCGCTCTTGTATAGGGGGCAGGAAGCTTGCTATTTGGGCCAATGCAAATTTTGTATTAGTTTAGCGTCACTTATCTCCTGAAATTGTCATGAGGCATGTTTTCATTATTCATTATTCCAGGGACCTATCCAGGGACAATTTGATAGCGTTTGAACGCTATGGGCGCCCAAAATAATGCGCCCAAAAACTTTTATTTGTTATTTAAGAAATACTTCTTTTTTAAACTGTATTAGAAGATCACAAAATCACCAGAACGTGCAAGATCATCACCTCGCTCGGAGTGCTATCAACTTGCTTTCGTATGGGTAGAGATGCATCAAAAAATGCAGAACGTCAGAAACCAAAATCGGCATTACGGTCATAGTGGATAAAATTGATCAATCCACTACTTTAAGTAGAACCTATTTTCGGTCCTGATTTTCGCATGTATGGACTCACTGACAACAGATTTGTGGTCCGCTAATTTGCTTTAAAAATTGAAACGAGGCTACTTCAAGAAGGAGCGATTCACTCACGAAGGATTCCTCACGAAGAAAGTTTATCAAGTTGAACTTTTTTCTGCTTTCATAAATTATTTTGTGATAATTTTATTAGAATTTCTCTGTAACCAAGAGATTTTGCCTCGCTACCAAGTGTCTTTGTACCCATTCTTCAGCGCCATTCAGAGCTCATATTTTCAAATTTTCTCGGGGCTTCGCCCCGTACCCCACTGGGGCGGGCTTACAGCGCCCCCCCAGACCCCCCAGCTCATAGCTTTAAGTCACTAAACAAAAACGCTATGCACAAATTTAGGCTGGATACGTCCCTGTATTCATTAATTTAGTTCTAGTGTTATACATAGCCAGAGAACACATCAAATATGCCATTTTGCATTATTATAATCACTGAGATCCCGCTTGTTGGAAATTCGGTACTAGCTCGAGCTTTCAAAATACTTCAGACCTGCTTTTTCTTCAACTGCATTTAAAAAGATTCAAGAATTTTTTGCAAATGAGGTATCGCGCAAAGTTAGCTTTTTCAGCATGTATCTGGTAGAAATCGAAACCATATACAACTCTATTATTCCAAAACGTTGCAATGTCTACTTCGATTACGTAATCAAATGTCAAAATGTCGCTACATTTATTATACGGAACACACACTTGGCAAAGTCATTAGACGCATACAGAAGAGCAACTACTTGGACATTTTGAACCGGATACAAAGGTTGGTGGCGGGTAGGCAAGCAAATGAAGTGGATGATGTATATTGTTCTTGTTAAGAATTGTCATTTTGTGTTGGAAATGAAATTTTGTAAAAATGAACTTTTTTACGCGGGCACTTAAAGTGATGTGGGTGCATGATGGTAAACTAATATAAAATTTCCATCGACCTTGTAAAGTTGATTCAAAATAAAACAAAATCTTTATGACAAATCCAGGTTATATTTTTTAAGAAAGCTTTCGGAGGCTTTTCAATCCTCCATGATTACCTCAAATTTAGTAAATTTACAACACATTGTACAGGGATTTTTGCAAGCACTATAGGTTACTAGTGTCTTTAGTAGAGAGAAGATTGAGTTTTACAGTCCAGGAAATTCCACAATTTTAGAGATTTCAATCTTCACAAACAGGCCTTGTCATGAGAGGCATACAAAGGGAGTTAGAAACTAAGATGCTTTTTAATTTTATTGAATAACATGAAAACGAGTCCTACTGGTACCACTTTTGTTTTCATATTATTTCATAAGATGAAGAAATGAATGCGTGTAACAAAGGAAATTTCAAAATTACCTTAGCAACGGTGGTCTTTCTCCCTAGCAACCAAATAATTGGTGAATAATGGCCTAATTCCTCTCTCAAAACATGTTTTTAAATACTACGCATTAGAGAGCTAAAAAATGTTTAATTGACAATGAATGATTGAGTTTCTAAACTCAATTCAAGATTGAATTTTAACTACCGGTAAACGGTAGTTGGAAGTGCTTGGAAAAATCCCTGATTGTACTATATAAAAAAAATAAGATTAATAACAGAATAATTCCAAAGGCATTGATTAAACGGTCTTACTCAAAAGAGGCTTGTCACGGGCAATAAGTGAACTCTTCTTCAACGTGAGTTTAAGAACATTGGTATCACAAGCTATGATGTAGAAATCTGAAAAAGAAGGAGTATTATATACCTCTACAAAACAATGTGTGTTCTAAAATTGCTGTAGACTATCCAGGCTGCTGAGTTTTTCTGTTACCGGTTAGATGAGAAATACCTAAGGGTAAGGGGGTCACAGGTTCAACCCACCGAAATAAAACTCAGGTTGCCCTTTCCTAAAAAAAGTACCCTTTTAGTCACGGAAAACATGTAAACGAGGGATCCCTCAATTGAGGTATCCAAAGTAAATATGCTTTTTTCTCTAAAAATGGTAGTAGAACAAGTTCTATTTTCATTTGTACGGATATACGGTAGCCCTTAATGAAGCTACTATATTTGCCGGTGTATAGTTCGACTTTGTGTATATGTCGAACAGTGAATATGAAAGTTCATAGATGCTAGATCGTTAAGCCTGGTGTATAAGTCAAACCTAAACTTGATCATCTTTCATCTGGTCAAACGTGGAAAGTGCATAATTTTTTCGTGGCAAAGAAAACTGGTTTTCTAAACTTGTCATGCATCCATTTTATCAAAAATTTGCAGAAGTAATCTACATGAACTCACACCGGCATTAAAATGCAAGAGTGAACATGTGCATTGAGTTATTTCGTGTGATTTATTGTGTTCTTTTTATGATTTTGTTTATCAGGTTCACACTTTCTACAACTAAATACATTTCGAAGCGTAATAATTATATTGACAGCGTTACACACAAAACTACATTAGTTTCCTTTTCTTTTACTAATTAATTAAATTGGCCATATTTGGTCATTTTTTGCTGAGACATATTAGTTTTCCTTTTTCTTTTACCTGCACACTGGAACAGGTGCGCAATAATTTATTCATTGTTCGCCTAATTGATTAAGATCAGAGCACAGAGGGTAGAGTGTAAAACAATTGCAAGAATGATTTTTTTAACGATTTTAAGTTTAACAATAATGATAAAAATAACGATGATGAAATTGACCTGGTGTATAAGTCGACACCTGACTTTAAACACTAAATTAACGTAAATAAATAATGTAATTTCTAGTTGATTCCCACTTGCAATCATTCAGAATCAATGGATACAAATACATAAACATACACAAACATACTAGAAGTACTAGTTTCAAGAAAAGCCTGGCTGCATAAATTCCAAACATATTATTAATTGTGTGTTTATATAAATGTTGTAAATCATGGATTTTTCTGTTCGATATTTAACCATGATAAAAGCTCTTAATAACCATTCTTTGAGAGATAAAAACTTCATCACTCAAGATAATAAGTGAATTGAAAGTAACATAAACCTTGTAGAGTTATTTTGCCCTGTTCAAACCTTTGCACTGAATTTAATAGAATGGCAAAATCTTTATTCTACCTATATGATCTGATATCTCAAAGGGTAAAACAGTATTTGGCATAACATACAGCCATTAAAAGGATACCTGAAAAATCCTTTGTGGTACTTGTAGGAATTATCCAGAGAGAAGAAGGAAAACTTCTTTGATTATCATAATGAAGAGGTCACTGTTTTTATTTGATTAGAAACCTTTCTAAGATTGTTGTGACAATATTATCTCATATTAAAAGTTTCCCATGTCATCAGAAAATTTATTAAGTTTATTTTCAAATTTCTGTTTCCAGTCTTATGTTAAAATATAAGGTTTTTTTGACAGCTGCATATCTACTGATGTTTATTAAAAAGTCTTTAAAAAGCATCAGCAACTTTTCTTTTTGTACAAACTTACAACCAACACAACCACTGAGCTCTTAAAGGGATCCCAAGGTCGTAATATAAATCAGTCTTATTCATATAGATTTACGAAGGCGTGCGGAGGTCCGCTCGCCTAAACTCAGTTTAGCTGATTTTATGCGAGTGATTTACCGCTCGCCATAACAAATCAAGGCGAGTGATGGCGAGTGGTTGAAAACCTGATAATTTCTAAAAATGATTTATTAAAGTAATATTATCAACCGTTTTAATTAGGATAAAAGACGTAAAACTTTTCGTAATGTAAATGTAGGTAATACATGTACCTTCAAATGTTATGAAGGATAGTGAAGTAAGGGGGACGATTTAACCTGTGAACCCCAAACACAGGAGATTGCCTGTTTCTCTTTACTTCACGACTTCAGATACCAAGTTCCAATGAGGTGTATAAAATCTAATTTGTTCTACTTGTGGTTTCAATAATGTTAAAGTTAAGGCGCATTCAAACTCCAGATGGGAATTAAAGTTCTTTCTTTTTATTCTGTAGCAATTCAAATGAATGAAGAAAAAATGAATAAATATATATATATACATAAATATAAACTTTGATAAGTTTCAAAAGATGTATGGTTTGTACTGCACAAAAAATTCATTAATTATTCATGATGTTGTTTGTCGTTTGAAAAGGAAAGAAAAAAATTGAGCATATCCATAAACTGGTGCTTTGATACTTTTGCGTCAAAAAACGGTTTTCAGATTCTAAGTGAATGTGAACCAGGCGCAAGTGTATCCCATTTCCTCTGGAACGTCAAAAATATGCCTTACAAAACTTGAGTTTCTCATCGCATCGAAATATTTATACGTGACGTTTACATGATTTGAAAGAAAAAACAAAACAAGAACTGAACGAGAGCTGCTGTGCTCTTTTGGAAGGTAGAAATTTCTAACTTTCATAATACCTTTCGTTGGTCATCTCAAAACAATAAACCCATTAAATACTTATAAACAAGATAATAAGGTGTGTGAATGCTTGGTGAAGGGAAATCAAACATTGAACACCCGTTCAGTTTTATCTTTAGAATTTTAAGTTTGTTTGATTTTAATTAAAAAAGTATTGTTAAGTGCACTGGCGTCTTGTGACGTCAATCGTCTGGAATGCAAATGAAAGCCCTCCTAGTTTCCACACATTGCAATTCATACCAATGTGAGTTAACTTTATGATTTTCGAAAGAACAATGAAATGTTTCGTATTTTTATTTTTGATTTATGTCCGTTTTATGGCGAGCGAAGTCTCGCTCGCCTGGGAGTGTTTGTTCAACTTTTAGGCGAGCAAAAAAACACTCGCCTTGTAATTTTTAGGCGTGTGTGGGCGCGTGCGCGAGTGATCACTCGCCATAAATGAATAAGCCTGATAAATTAATGCTATTTAAAAGAATGATAGCCAAAAATAACGTTAATTAAAATTTTTGCTCTTGTTATTTATCTGAAGTCCAGTATTACTCGATTCAAAACACATTTTTTACGTGCTCTTCGTCTGCCATTATTTTTAACTTGAGCTCTATTTTCAACTCTATGCGTCAGTCCCCTTAGCCGAATTTGTAGTTGTGACGTATCATTTGAGTAACGGCTCGCATAATAAGTAGGAAATGTCTGTGACATCATACCAAAAGAGCCAGTAAAACAACAAAATAAAAACGAGCAAATCAAATGATGAATGAGAAGATGCTGGGAATGTAGAAGATGATTTTATCTACCAATTAAACGATTTAAATATCCAACAAAATATCGCGTTTAAGTAGCAACGTGAATCTCTGGTGTCAAAGTTCCCATTATTGCCGTTTCTCATTGCATGTCTGCAGATCGGGAATGTCTATGCTGTACAAAGATTGATGAAATAAGTTACAAAACTTTTTCTGAACATAAAAATTTATTTTTCTTCGTCATAAAACATTAATTTTCTTCTTTGAAATAAATCGAAATGTGAAATAATTTGTTGATATGTCACCTGTTATAATCTAAAAATCATCAAAGTATTTTGTGCATATCATTTGATAAACTCTCCATCCTACTGTCATTTATATAATTCTTTCTTTTAAGGCGAATCTCCACTAGACAAAAAATGTCTTTGTAGACATGGTTTGTACTTTTCGTTCAATCTTCCCCGCGACATCATTCGAAGGAGGGGCGAAAACAACCGCCCGCCGCAGCATTTTCGGCCGTTTTTGCGGGCAGAAACTTTCGCGTGTCAAAAAACCCGCGAAATTTATGGAATAAACTTTCGCGTTTCGCAGATTTTGGAACTAATTTCAGGGGAAAAAACTTTCGCGAAACGAAGGAAAAGTTTATTTTTGCGTGAAAAAACTTTCGCGAATGAGCAAAAAAGAAACCAAATTTTTATAATTTTTCTTTTCTAAAAGTAATAAACTACAACTAATTTTCTTCAACTTCCCACTCAGAATCGGTTTCGTCATCGGTTTCTCCATCTTCACGAAAAAACTTTCGTGTTTTGCTGTTTTGAAATTTCTGCTCTTAAGGTAGTCGAGAGTCAGCTTTAGACTTTAAGTTTATAACTGAACATGATGGTTTCCAGGCAAAATGCTTGATTAAGGATGTTTTGTTCTGTATCATAGATGATATTCCGTTATCGTTTCTACGGCACAGTTCTCTGCTTCAACAACACTTGGTTCATTTAGTCCACATCAATGTTTCAAAACCTAATAGAAAAAAAGATTGAGTAAAAATAGTAAAAGTACAAAATGAAGATTAAATATGGAGGAGGGAGATTACCACACAGTGGGTATAAACACTTACTTCGGATTGTTGTGGTTTATACGATCCATCTACTGACATTCTTGGATTCACCATGCTCTGATATGACATATTGACACGTTAATAAAGTTATTGATTAACTTATTTATTCGTTGCTTTGTTGACGGAGAATATTTCAACCACATGTCATGACTTTTATCCAAACAAATTTCTTCGAAATGGTGTGAAAGGAATATATTTATTTCGTTTGGCAGGTTACGACGTATTTTTTGAAGCCGAAGAAAAGCATGAAAAGATATTTTACTATTATTACTCGATTGATTATTAGTTACGGGCAACACAGTGAGGCGCATTTTCGACTATGATTTCTTCACAACTAATATTCAATATATTACATGGAATATTTATTTGCTGTTTTAATAACAGGTTGCATCACCTTTTTTTATTATCTTCCACTTTTTGTACATTGTGAAACTCTGGAATTTTACGTATAAAAATCGAGTTATAAATCGCTCACTTTTATTGTGAAAATTTATTAGTGAAAGCAAGTGTTGTATTTACATTGATAAAAGACATATTTCAATGCTACTCAAATCATATGTCACAAAATTTTAAACAATGGAAAAAGTCTGGGCGCTAGAGATTAAAAATACTACGAAGAAGAAGGTTTTTAAAAAGTTTTAAAGCATGCAGAAAAAATATTTATAACGTGATTATCTCACGATCTAAAAAACGTTTGAAAAAACTGAAACAAGAGTTGCTACTTCATTTTTCAAGATAAACAGTATTATTTGAATAATCTATTAGACCTTGGGATCCCTTTAAGCTCTTAGCTTGCCTAGCTACATGCTGATATGCAAATACATGGAGTTCAGTGACGTATCCAGAGATTTTTTGGGGATAGCATTTTCTTAGTTTAGTAACTTGCACTTAAAGGAGAATTAACGTCAAAATTAATGTGCCTTTTTTTTCCGATAGTTCGATAGTATTGTTAAAGAAGAACTCGTGTTCAAAATTTCAGCTTCATTGCACCATGTTTCGTCAAGTTATGACCAAATAAAGTTTTCTATCTTTTTGAAACTGTGACGTCAGGTATGTCCAAGGTTAAGTTTGCGTTTGTGATCTAACATTTATGATCACGCTAACAATAAATGAAATCGATTAACTTTTTCCTTTTCAATTGACTATTGAAATGTTTTTAAACATCAAAGAAAGAAAAAAAAGTTAATGCAGCTACGTCGTAGGGGGAATACGCGGATGAATAAAGTATTTTTCTATTTGTAATTTAACTTTTTTTTCACTTTTTAATAAGCTTCCAATTTTAAAGTTAATAAGACTGAAATGACGGTTTGTAAGGCATATGGATGCTTTCATTACCGCGACTATCTTATAAAAACCAGGTTATATTCTGTGTAAAGAAAAAATTTTTCATTGCTTGTTCTATTTATTTAACAACAATGAAAAAAAGATTGTGCGCAATATAACAAACTCAGAAAAAAATGTACAAAAAAATATAAATGTTTTCACCAATAAAATACGATAATCTTACTTTAGATGTGAAATTTTTGACGTCCTTGAAGTTTTTCTTGTTTGAAATTGAATGTACGCAGTTTCCAGAACAGTTTTATTGATACAGATAATATCGAAATCTTTGTGCTCAGTTATACAACACCTTCAACGCTGCTTATGCTATCTTCGTCCATACACATTATAAAACAGATGGACATACGTGACGTCACAACTGTAATAACGGTTAGTTGTGGAGCATAACTTAAAATGCCTATTTAAAGCGAAATAAAAATATTTAACAAATTTGGATAAAGCCATTTGATTTGTAAAAAGATAAAGTTTTATTTTAGCGAAAGTTGTTTTTTGACGTTAATTCTCCTTTAAATAAATTTTTTCATATCTCAAACAATTTCGTAAACATCTTGCATTTATGTGGAAGGCCTTAATAGAATAGAAGATTGAAGAATTTACTCTGTTTTGACTCAACGTAGTAACTGTTTGCAAGACCGTGTCCACATAAAGCGGCGCTCAAATTTTCTTCACTTCTTCATATCGAGCAAGTCTACTCCGGCGAAATTCGCTGACGAGTACAGAAATATTGACCAATCAGAAGCATTTTCACTGGGGAACATCGTGTCTGCAATCGTTAGTCAAGATAAATCATATTTTAAAGGGAGCTGGAAACTAAGATGCTTTGTAATTTCATTGAATAACACGAAAACGAGTCCTACTATTACCACCTATGTTTTGATATTCTTTCGTTAGGTGAACAAAGGAATTCGTATAACGAAGGAAATTTCAAAATTACCTTAGCAATGGTGGTCGTTCTCCCTAGCAACAACGAAAAATCATTTAATATACCTCAGTGATTTGCTGTCAATTGAGCACCAACGTACAGCATGTTTTTAAACAGTATCTACGGGTGCAATTAAAATCATCACGTCTTAACTAACTAACTAACTCAAGGAGCGTTATAGCGAACGCTACCGCGGATCACGAGCCTCATAATGACAAGACTGAGAATCGTACGCCTCAACTACCAAATAACCCTTTTGCACGTGCTATTTACCGCACACCTGGCAATTTTTTCATTGACAAGACTGCAGATGATTTTCCAGATGATTTCCCTATCTGAATTGTACCTTAAAAGCCACCTATTTATGTTAAACTGTGAGGCTACCAGAACTAATTCATGAATTCTTGCGATTTTTTTTCTTTGCTTTTACCTAGTGTGTAAATAGTTAATAAGACCAGGGACGTATCCAGGGAGGATTTGATACCGGTAGACTGGTATTGGCACCCAAACTCTCGCGCCCAAAAAAAGAAATTTTGGGAATTTTCAACTTTGAATATTTTATGTAAAAACAATCTTTTAACGGTTATTTAATCTTATTTCTTACCAACCTTCACATATAAGTCGTTTTATGCTATGATTTACTCCCAAAAACTTCTATAAAGCAGTCAACCCTCCATCCCATTTTGCTGTTGGATTGACATATCAACTTTTGTTTTTCGGTTATTACTTCGTGCCCATCTTCCACGCGTGCAAAAAATAAATTTTGTTTACTCTTTTCAGTAGATGCAAGAACAAAAATTAGTAATAATGCATGGTTTCTATGCGAAGGATGAAATGGGGTACAGCACTTATATTCCAAAGAAGACTATTTAACTAATTTTTCTGGCGAATAAAAATATTTACTATCGCATTCCTCCCTTCCTCTTGAAACACTTCCAGGTTTGAGTGTTCATTATAAATTCCACCATAGAAACCGGGTGACTTCTTGAAATATCATTTCCCGCGTTGTGATAACACCTGGTCGTTCCAATTGAATTGAAAAGTCTCTTGTTTGGATTTTATTAGCTTCTTGAATACACAATGTATGTACCGGTATGCCCAAAAAAACTCTGGATACGCCACTGAAGACAGCTTTAGCATACTGTTTAAGGAAAGAATATTATTGTTATTATGGAGTTACATCATCTGCATATACAGTGCAGCAGTCTCCGTGTGAAAAGGAAGTACTTTCTCAGTATTAAAAAAGTTTTTTTGGGCGTAATTTTTTGGGTGCCCATAGCGTTCAAAGGCTATCGAATTGTGCCTGGATAGGTCCCTGGAGTTGAATTACATTCAGTGTTCTTGTTTAGCAAATTATAATCAACTGTAATAATTGTTCTCCTCGACTTTCTACCCTATACATAATTTATATTATTTCTCCTAGGTAGTTGATTTGTTGAATCAAGCTCAACTGTCATCGGTGGAAGAAAAACTGAACTGTTTAAAGCAGGTATCTCCATTTAATATTTAATCAGGCAATCTGAACCTTCTGGTCAATTCTAGTGTGAAGATTTGTTTCTAAAGATCAGTTATAACTTTTAACTGTATCTATATATTAATAGCCGATTCTCCGTTTGTTTGTTTGTCTGTAAGTCACGCAAAATGGTAGATTGAGTTGTGAGAGTAATTACTTTATTTTGCGCGACGCCAGTACTATTGTACTGTTGTACTTAATCGAATGCGACGTTAAGGGAAAATTATCTTCGTAACGAATAGGGATAACATTTTTTGGGGTCCGCGATACAGGCAATAGGGTGACGAGAAATTTGGATCTAATTTTTTTTGGGGACGGGTCTATGACGTCATCAAAATTTTTGATCAACAATATCTCCGTAACGGTTGGTCGTAGCAAAACGATCCCATACATTTTTTTGATCAGTTTTTTGAGCTCTACAACATAGGCACACTTATTATTTCCAATTCCCTAATTTTATTTTTTGTGAACTCAACGCAGGCTGAACATGGGCGGCGAGCGATGCCGCCTTGGCGGCTAGTTCTATTTATTTCTCATGGTTATGCATTGGTTTGTAATTATTGTAGGTACAAGAATTAATAGTCAATAAAGACCCAACTTTGCTAGATAATTTTTTGGATGTAAGTCTATTTTGTTAATTTTTTTATTGCAATTGGTTGATATACTAAATACTTAGTGGTTGTTCAAACTTTTTGGTGGTTAAACAGTAATGCTGAGTGATGAGACGGAAGACCTTGGTATTTGTAGATTTAGATCATATTCTTAGAAATGTTTTTGAAGACTTGGACTCCTTCATTTGTATACCTAATTTCTTTAAGGAAATTCTGATATTTCAACAAGATCGCTCAGCAGATGTTCGAAAATTTGTTGTTTTATTCATTGAAGAATCATGGTAAATAGATTTCATTTTGCCATTGATACCACAGCTCTAACATCTTTTACATATATATATATAAGAAGAATATAAAAGTGGATGATTAATTCAAATCCATATCATTTTTATGCTACATAGTGTTTAATGCATTAGTTTTCATCAGTGTATTTATGCCTGATGAATGCTCCATTCAGGTAGAGCATTTTGCTTAGTTACTAAGATAATAGAAATAGGTCTGATTTGTATGTGTTCCATTAAAAAATTTTCATCTTGATGTCATCTAGTGTATTTTTTGCCAGCTAAAGAGCATATCTGAGATACCTTGGTTTTTAGTAAGAAGGATACAGATTTGTTATCAAAGACTATTGGCTGCTTATCTTATTTGCTTGGTGATGAAAATATTAATGTTGTCAAGAGAGTTATGCTGGCGTGCAATTCCCTTTATAAGATTGGATTGCAGGTAACTTTTTTCATTCATACCCAAAAAATATATAATATGTACAAACATATTTTTTCACTTCATTCGTTCAAACAATGTTGAATGTAGTTTGTCCATGTGGAATAATTTGCCTTCATGAGCTGAGTGAAAACCATGCAGCAATTTAACCACTTGTAACTGTAACTAGTTGTAGATATTTGAAGCAGTGTCACTTGCAGAAATCTTTAGCGTAAAACACCTCTCACTTGGAACCTTTCAAGATACGATGTATCTTCTTATTAATGGAATAAACTTCTATTTTAGTTGGTTTGCAAAGTTCGTACTATCAAGGAAGATCTTCGTCAAATGTGGGAGGTAATAGTTAGATTATTTTATGTTTTTCATTCTATATACAATATATGACAATGCTAATATCAAGTTTATCAAGGCTTTTTTTGGAAAACAAAGATTTAATGAATCATATTCTTTATCCTGTGTTTAAGAGTTTGACAGAATTAAAAAGACAAATTTGTGGTATGATAGAATCAGAAAATGATGGGTAAGCATCCCATTGAAAATATTCTTTCATTTCCAAAAGAATCTGGTAAATACCTTTTTTTCCCTATCAATGTTGTGGTAGTATCATGTGATCACAAAAATAGTACTGATTATATAATGCGAATACAAGTTCAATATCACAAGTGCCTCATATTAATCATTAGTTAGTTAAGCTTCTAAAAAATGAAACCTTTTACCTGCATTCTTATCTGTATTTTCTCATATGTTGTTGACGTCAGAGTGCGAACCCATGCCATTAAGTTTATGGAGATGTTGATCATGGTTCATTCATTGCAATCACAGTCTGATGAAAACCAAAAGAATGATATTTCATTGGATATTGTATGTTCAAATAAAACATTGCTGTTTTTTTCTTGCTTGATATTCTCAATGTGGTTTGTTGATGAAAGTATGAAAGATGTTTGTTTGTTAATTTGTTTGTTAATTTTCTGCTGTTTTTTTTAGGTGCCAGTTAACCACCCACTTGTAAAATATGAAGAATTAGTGGATGAAGGAATGACGACTTTAGAAGCTTTGCTGGCACTTTGTGCATCTTCTAACATATCTAGTGTTAATTTGATGGCTGTGTTAAGTTCATTGGCCAGTATTGGGAAGCAGAGGCCATTATTTTTGCCAACAGTTGTTCAATCATTTGAAGCATTACATGGTATGGTTTCATTAGACTAGGATTAATGGGATTATTTTTTGAAGATCACGAATGCATCTGAAAATTCTAATGTGAAGGCTTCTTGTTAGGCAGGATCTTTAACCAATATTTTTATATAAAAAAATTGGATCATTCCTTTTAAGGATAGTCTCTAACCTCTAAACACATGATCAGTTTTTATGAAATATCTCAGGTACTTTCATTTTTTCCCCTATAAGAGTATACATTTTCTGAAAGTTAAAAAAACTCTCTATCAATCTATCACATTAATTTTAATGATAAATAAACTCCAAAAAAGAAAAAAATTATTGAACGAATTTGACTTTTCCTGCTCTATTCGAGCTCCAAATCCCCTCAGCCTCATCCGTTTCTTGTGAAAGTTATATCCACGTGATCCTCATCATATCGCTAACAAAACCTTGCCTCACTTTTTCATCAAAACCAATAGATCTTTCACAATCATTGTTTAATCATTGTTCATATACTTACGGTCGTATTTACGCATGGTCTGTCTCGCTTATTCATAAATTTCTCAGCTGTTACTAAAAATTAGACAAAGTGAGGCAAGGTTTTTTTTCCTAAGATGAACGTCATTCCGTTGACATTGATTGATGTGTAGGGGACTTGGAGCTCGGCAAAGTCAAGATAACAGTGAAAAAAATATTGTCAAGTAATCAATGATCTAAGTTTTTTCAAAGATCAAACGTGTTTACATAATATCTGAAAAAAAGAAAAATAGGAATAAAGATCAGCAACATTTATTGAATCTTGGCAAAAGATCACATATTTTGAACAATATTTAAAAAATGTTGAGTAGAACACAAAAACGTGATTTTTGGAAAAAGTGCTTCTAAATTTAAATTTTTAATTCCAGAAACTTAATCTATAATAAAAATTGCATAGGAAATGGCAAAAAAATTCTTTTGCTATTTTTTGAGCAAATAGGTTAGAGACTATCCTTAAAGGTTTTTCATTTGATAATAAAAAATATTATTATTTCCAATTTAATCTGCATTTGAAATGTGGGTAAAAGATGTAAATAAATTGGAAAGAAAATAACCAGAAGTATTAAGCTCAAACACTTTGAAATGATTTTTTTATTCTTGCAAGTTCAGAAAATGGAAAAACAATGATAAGCATGGTTTTGTTTCTATGGTGATTCTTTTTTCAGCTAATCTTCCACAAACATTATCTACTTCTCAAGTTAGCAGTGTTCGCAAAAATTTGAAGGTAAAAAGTTTTTATTGAATGAAAACACATTCATGATCTTGTGGACTGGTAATTAGTAAATTTACTAAATTTGTTTGTTCATGAAATATCAACATTAAAAGATTTGTTTACAATAATTCAATTAGGTTATACATAGTGCTTGAAATGTAACGTGATCATTGCTGTCTCCCAAAAAATAGCTTCCAACTTCAAAATAAAACAATCTAACCAGTCTAACCTTAAATAATAAATGGTCAAGAGATAATTTTGGAAGAAGATTTCAAATAATTTGAAATCTGCGCACATATACATTTGACTAGATTTGAATTAACAATTGTGCAATTGTTAACAATTGTTAAGAACTTATAGATATTGTGTCTGTATAACTATGTATTTTTGCTGGATTGTAACCTGCACATTTGATCTATGTCTACATTATCAACTCTTTCTATATAGTCATTTAGGGGAAAGTGACTTTTCAGAAAAAAAAAAGCTGCTCTTGATTTTATATGTTTTTGTAGTGAGAAAAACTAATTGGATATGCTTTATCAACTATTTAACTACTATTTTTTCAATTAATGTTTAAAATTATTGCTAAAATAAATCATCCAATTTTAAAATCATCCAATAAATGTTACATCATAACCGTTATGCCGTATTACCGAAATTCATGCGACTTTTTTCCCTGCCAAAAAAATTGGTGTCAATTCTCTAACCGCCTATTGTTAATTCCCTTTTGTTTATGAGTGCTTAAACCTTTAACATTGTTTGACTACTCAACCAACGGAAAGATTCATAGCTAATTGAATTGGGTAACGAATCTGATGACAGCGACACAGACGATGATGTTGATTATGAAAGCGATTTTTTGGATAAGTATTTGTAAAACTTAGGTGTCATACGCAAAGACAAAAATACTGAAATTTTTTTGTCATCCATTTTTTTATTTTTCTAATCTGCACATCTAATTGTCTAAAGAATTCCCTTTCCTCTCTTAAATATATGATACATGTATCAATAAAATATTTAATTGCCTTTAATCGATCAAATAATTATTAAACACAGTCATAACAAATAATCCAACCCCCGGTTTATGGCAAAATATCAGATATTGTTAGGGCTCTACCAGGTTCCATATTTGGGCAGAGAACTTTCGATAGAATAGAGATTTTGTTATAAAACTTTGTACACTTCTTTGTGAAAGGTTGATCTTGCTCCTGTGTAAGTTTCAACGCTTTTGGTGTACTAGAAAAAAAGTTGCTTTTTTTCTAACGCAAATTTTAACGGTAAAATTTTAATATTTTTTCCCAAAAAGTCCTTTATAACATTGTGCTTTCTGTGCTCTTGACAATGCAAAAAAAATTATTTTAAAATCATTCAATTTCCGCGCTTTTAAGCGTAGGAAATTGTTTGGTTTACACATTCTATCTATCTATCTATGTAACACTTTTTTGCTGTTTTCGGAAAGTCCGTTCGGATTTCGGATTGTTTGTTTAATTCAAAATAGTTAATGACTGACCTATGCTAGGAAAACTTAGGACATGTTTGACTAAAATTGGGCAATTTAGACAAGGTGCTGATTTCGAAGTTGACGATCATTTTGTCAGACTTGACTAAAATTGGACAATTTCGAAAGTTCTTCAAATTTCATGAAATTTTGCAGTTTCGAGTCAGGAAGCAGCACCACTTCTTTGGTTATGAACAAACCATAGTCACTAGTCTTGTGACTATGGAGCAAACTAATGCGACATTTCCCAGTAGATTTCTTCTCATATGTTTTTTTATGGAGAGCATAATAATTACCTCCTCGTTGAAATCTATCAACTGCAGCTCCTTGGGTGGTTGTAACGTTCATTGAAGAGGAGGAGGATAATGCAGTTCGTCCACCACCACCACCACCACCGACTCTTCTGTAAATTTGTGAAATCTGTTGGTGTTGGGAGTTAATTTGACATTTATTCTTTCATGTAAATTTACATTTCTCGTGTCTGGGGAAGTGAGTATTGAAACACTTTCCTTAAATTCAGGGTGTGATAAGATTTCTTCTACAAGAGAAAAAAATTCCGCACGTGTACAGTAGCCGTCTTTATTATCTTCCGAATACAAAAGTGCGATCTTTTAATTAGGGTGAAGTTGCGCATGCATGCTCAACATTTTCTTTTAGAAAGTGAACACTTTATATATGTGAAAGTTTTTGACTTTATATATGAGAAAGTTTTTGACTTTATATATGAGAAAGTTTTTGACTTTATATATCAGAAAGTTTTTCACTTTATATATCAGAAAGTTTTTCACTTTATATATGTGAAATGTTTAATCTTCAAATATGAGACTTTCGAATTTACATACTAAGCAATTTTGTTTTGTATATGACGGTTTTGACTTTATATAATTTTCTTTAATCCATATGGATAAAATATATTCAATATAAGTTATTATAGACTTTTGTCCACTTTGGCGGGGGATACTATCCAAATATCTGAAATTTATAGTATTAAAGACGAGAAAAAGCTATATGCGTGTTTATATTATTATAAGAAACTTCTTTTAAAGCATAACGTTAAGATAAATACAATGTAGGAAACTTAAACTTAACAAGAGCCAGATGGCGCAAAACGGTAGCAGCAATTGTACTTAAGGATAGTCCATACCCTCCGAGGTGAATTTTTTTGAAAAAAAATTTTTTTCAACATTTCCTTTCAATTTTTTATTTAAAAACAGATTCTGCAATCAGAATTTTAAAATTCCAAATAATTATGGAGTTATTAGCAAAAACCAAAAGGCAAAAAAATCTTTGTTTACACAAGTAATTAACTTTGATTTTTCCATCAAAGAGAATATACGCACATGCATGACGCCATACATACTTTTTCGGCTTTGTTTACTTTTCGTATTCAATATTTTGCTTTATTATCATTAAAAATAAAACCAGGTGGTTTTCTTTATAATTATACACACTATCATTATTCAATGAGATAGTTTTCTACCTTTTTAACTTTTCATACATTCCAATATCTCACATTCACAATAGAATTTGATCGCTATTCAATTTTGTTTACACAAGCGATGGAAGAAGAAAAAATCTTTAAATGCGATTTTCTCTGAAAGTAATTTTAGCTTGATGACCAACATTTAAAGAGTTCCAACTCCCCTTGTAAACGAGATATAACCATGCAGTTTTTTTCATTTTGTTCAGTTGGCCTTTGCGCAAAAAAGTTTGCCACATATTTTGAAAAGAATCAAAATTCGCCCCGTGAGGGAGAGTTGAAGTTAAAGAATCAACGTTTTTATAGGGTCATGAACAAAAAGCTTTATATTTTTGGAAGTAATGAGTTTTAAAAAAAACTGTGGCAAACTTTTTTCGACAAATGATCATGGATTTCAAAGGTGCAATTTGTTTGAAAAAAAAGTGTAGTGGAGGGGAGTTGGAACTTTTTATTTCAATGCGTTCTAAATTTTACTTTTTTTCTTCTAATTCCTGTCCTTTTCATTTTTAATAAACAAAATATGGCTCATTAGACAGATAATTAAAAAAGGATTCAGAAAATATATACTTTTGATAAGAAAAAATCAACACATTTCAAAATATCAGGGAAAAACTGAAATCATGCTTAGGAGGGTATGGACTATCCTTAAAGTTATGAAAAGTTACTACAAAGTTCTTTGAGGCTTGTGTTTTTTATATCTCACTGGTGGAAAACAGGCATATTTCAAAATTATTAGTTAGTGTAAAAAGGGTCTAATCATAAACCACCAGAAATTAATTTATTAAAGACAAAAGAATTATACATGCGTGAGCTGTATAAGATTTTTTATAAGAAATTTTTTTGTAAGACCATGTGTAGAAAAAACCACGCGTTTCGAAAAAAAAATATAATGTTTTTAATTATAATTTCATGAATCCAAAAATGTATTCAAACAAATAACTGCCTTTTCGAACTAGATCTTTGAAAGTCTTAATACAGAAACAGTGTATAGTAGCTAACAAATGAGGTAATAAGAAATTTTGAACTGATAAGCTTTACTAACAAGAAAAGCAACATATATGTATTTTCAGTTAGCGTTATGAACTAAAAGTCACATTTCTATGTAGGCCTAGAATTCATTCTTTCATGGATTAAGCTACAAAATATCAGATTATGTACTTATAAAACAAAACGCAATCTACTTTTAAATATTTGATATAGAAAAGCTTCCAAAATTCGAAGGCTGCGTTCCTTCATTAGAACTTACATTGCGTTATTAGTAGAGTCTCGCAGACTCTAAATCGCAGACTAATTGCCATTTCGGCCGGAGTAGTAGAAGGAGGAGGAGTAGGAGTCCACGGGTGTTTTAATACCGGTATTCGCTTTCGCTGCTACCGTAACAAAAAACAACAACAAAACAAGTTAAAATTTTCCAAAGTAACTGAGTCTTCCCGAGCCATCACAAATTCTTTGCAAACTTCAATAACATTGATTTGGTCAGCAACAACTTTTTATGTTAACGAGAAAATGAGAAACAGATGTAATTACTAATAATTACGATACAAGTATCTTACTTATTATGAATGACTTGGAATTTGTTGAAATTATTCTATATACAATGATGCAGAACATGATCCCCCAAGATCGACTTAG
Organism: Turritopsis dohrnii; assembly: GCA_027922465.2. Classification (NCBI taxonomy): domain Eukaryota; kingdom Metazoa; phylum Cnidaria; class Hydrozoa; order Anthoathecata; family Oceaniidae; genus Turritopsis; species Turritopsis dohrnii. Next base: position 76,367 of record BQMF02000319.1, read on the forward strand.
TTCAAACACGATGTTTTGAATTCTTCATGCTCCGTTATGCAGTCCATATTGTTTGATATCATACTTTGCAAATTATCAAATTCCTTTCAGCATTTAGTTACATTTGCAAAGAGTATCACAGCGGTTTTTACGTTTGCACCAGTAGTTTAAATTATTCTGCTAGAATGAAGTTCATTATCCTCATCCTTATTTTTTTCATTTCCTGTGAATGAATTTATTTAGTTAAAAAAAACATACACCAAGATTTTTTCGTTAGTTCTCCTTTAAAGAAAGTATTCAAAAGAAAGTATCAATATAGCCATGCCCTGGCATCCATTCTCCTTGTTCATCTGCAACATTGATCACATTAATGCATAACAAGTCTTTCAGTAGATCATCTTAACCGCAATGAGTAGTAAAGACTGAAATCACAGAGAGAATGCTCTCTTAAACCATAAGCTTAATCAATACAGGGTTGGAATTAAGGAAAAAATATCGCTTCGTGAAAAAATTAGAAAATTTTCACGTTTTATGCGAAGCACGAGTATATATGATCGCTATCTATTTGTTTATGTTTTTTGTTTTTCATATGAGTCTCTGTTTTTATTATTTTAACAGATCCTACCATCATCTAAAACAAAAGTTTATTTGTTTATATCCCAGGAAAGATAAGATCTAATGTTTTTGACAGAAATGGATCACCGTTTGAAAACACTTTCGCAAAATACAGCCGCCATTATTACAGCATTTTGCACGTACTTGATAAAACATGAACCGGCCAGAACCAACCAGAACCGACCAGAACCCAGCAGGAACCGACCAGAACCCAGCAGGAACCCACCAAGAACCGACCAGAACCCAGCAGAGACCCATCAATACAGATCCTGCAAACGGGACCCAAGACCCTAAAAATCAAAGGCGAGACCCAGGACCCAGGACTCAAACAATTCTCTTGAAAAGATATATATTAGCACACAGCCTTTTATTTTTATTGAGAAAATGATTTGACACTTTTTGTTAAAAGAAGTATTGATTAACATTTACATTATCACACGTGGCTCCAGCTTTGAAGTTAACAAGAAAGAATTCACAGTTCTCCGAGGTACAATTGTATAAGGGAGAAAGGATCTGAATCTGGTGTGTCCCACCTATCACATATAGGCTCCCTGGTCTTGGGTCCCACCTGTTGTATGTAGGGTTGGGAGTCCCGATTCCCGGATCCCACTTTTCCAGTAGGCCTTTTACCACGTTACAAAAAATCACCCACACGATTATTTAAGTTAGTAGTGCACAAATAAATTTTAATACTTCACGATATCACACTGGTGATATTGGTGACTGGTGTCTAGGAAATTACTACACTTTCAAATAGATCCACTTTGCAAAGCTGAAAAACTACATTGCAATACATTATTATTACGCAACTCGACACAATCAAGAGAATTGTTTGTTTAGAGAAATTTTGTGCACACTTCGGCACCCATATCCCGGGTCTGACTTTTGATTTGAGAGTCCTAGGTCCTGGGTCCCACCTTTGATGTAAAGATCCCTGGTCCCACCCTTGATTTTAGGGTCTCGGGTCTCAGGTCTCGGGTCCCACTTTTGATTTTAGTGTCGCGGGACGCGGCTCCCACCTTTGATTTTATGGTCCTGGGTCCTGTTTGCAGGGTCCGTATTGGTATGTCTCTGCTGGGTTCTGGTCGGTTCTTGGTGGGTTCCTGCTGGGTTCTGGTGGGTTCCTGCTGGGTTCTGGTGGGTTCCTGCTGGGTTCTGGTCGGTTCTGGTCGGTTCATGTTTTATAAAGTACGCATTTTGCAGCCATGGAATCTCAAAGAAGTGTTGGACAGCACGTTGTACCGTATATCATTTTTCGTTATTGTTACACGTGCACCAATGCGGCACGTGCGAACGAATGAATGAAATATTCTCTAACAAAGAAATAAACGAAATGAAGAAAATTGTTGCGCAATGTGAATGAAAAGGATGTGAAGAAAAACAAGTTTTTACGAATCATTGATCAGAAATTTATTTTATTTTGCATGTTTTATAAGTGGTCACACTAGTCTCCCACTTGCGTACCGTAACGAACTTTGCAGATTGGCCATTTTAAGAAAACTGAGCATGCGAAAGAAAACTAACTACTCTAAACTGAAAATTAAGAGTTTGCGATGGTTTTGATGATAATGTGTTTTTTTATGTTTTCATTGAATTGAGAAAAATTTGTTTCAATTATGGAGCATGTACGAACAAAGGACAGGTGTTCCATTAAAATATTTTTTCTTCTGAATGAAAACATGCTATTTTTTCATCGTTCAATTTTATTCATAACGTGAGTGTATCACTTGGGTTTTTATAAAGTCGTTTTTCAATATCCAAGCGCTATGCGTAGTTAAAAATTTCAAAAACGATTCGTGAAAATGGGAGTTTTACAAATTTTTGAGTCGTAGAAACAAGAAATTGATTTGTGATTCACGAATAACGAATCCTTAATTGAATTATTTTGTTGATTTCATCCCAAGCAAAACGACTGATTTTTATTCTTCCTAGCTTCATTTTGTCATTTTATTTTATTTGCTTATAAGTATACAATATATTATTCTCATCATTAATATTTTCGTCGACCTTATGTCAACTCGTCAGCGATGATTTCTGGAATACGTTAACGGTTAACGGTGATGACATTACATTGCGCACTGCATGACGTCAGTTTTTCGCCGTCGTGGGACGTTGTTGTTGCCCCATTCTTCTTTCGCGTTTATTGATGGTTGTCTTTCATTGATGTAGATGGATTCGGTTACTTGCCGTAACATAGCATCTCCGTGACACGCTGTTAAGATCTTTAATTCGAACTTGTTGTTTGTCATATGTTTGTGCTTTTCTTGTGTATGTCTATATAAAACAGAGTTCTTGTCTTTCTTTTCGTATGTTTTTATATGTTCAGTATATCTTTCTGAAATGCTTCGTGCAGTTTCGCCAATATAGGTATCGCCACATTGGCAACTTATTTCATACACTACTTCTCGGCTTTTGCAGTTGATATTGTTGTTGTTGCCGTTGCAGACTTTGCAGGTATCGTCATTACATGTTGTATTGTTGAATGGGTTTGATCTAACAAGTTGTTGCTTTATTGTAGATCCTGCTTTTTCTATCACTTTAATCTTTAGGTTATTTGCTTTTACGATGTGTTGGAATTTTCTTTGTAATTCGCTATTTGGTGTCGATTCGACAAACATTACAGTGTCGTATTTATCAGGTTGGAACCAGTTGTTCCTTTTACAGTGTTTCTCTTTCTCGCGTTCTTGTTTGTGCCAAAATTTTGAACGGTAGAGTGGGCAGATTCCATTTTTGGCGTTATTGATGATGGTTGTAAACTTTTGTTGTGCTCGTTTGTATATTAGTTTTCTATCGTATTCGTTATAGCCGGAGAATTGCATTCTATTAAGAAATTGTTGGATGTGCGTTTTTCGTTCGTTAGGGTTGCAGTAGGGTGAAATGTTGCGCATAATACGGACAAGGTCTGCAACGAGTATGTTTTTCTTTGATTCTTCTGGTAAAGCAGAATGTTTGTTGATTACGTGTTTACTGGACATAGGTTTCATATAGTGTGAGTGCATGATTTTGGGTTTTACTTCGTTGTTTGTAGTTATTTCTTCGATCCATATTTCGAGATCAAGTACAGGTAGGCGATTGTTCGGGTTATTTGATGGATAGTCGATTGTGACGGATATACTTGGATGGATTGTGTTTGCAATGAACTGGATGTGTTGCATTGTTTGTTTTTCGTTTGCATTATTCGAGTTAATGGCAATGTTGATGTCGTCTACGTATCGGCCATAGAGGTGTATAGTGTATGTGTAGTCAGTTAATTTTCGGAGTAACTGTTTGTCCCACCAAACCATGAATAGAACCGCTACGTCTCCGGCTATCCCTACACCTATAGCTCCGCCGGTTTCTTGAATATAAAGTTTCTTATTGAACGTGTATATATGGTTTTTCAGTGTGTACTTGAGGGTTACTCCTAGTGCGTATATAAGCATTCTTTTAATTTCTTTGTTGTTATGTGGTGTTACGTTGCTTTTATTCCAGTTTGCCCAACGAATGTTTGAATTGGTGCTTGTACCAGCAGATGTTAACGTTGGTTTTCTTCCTTTATTGGTGGTCCTTTTCGGACAGTATGATAGAAGATTGTTTGATCTCAATTCATCTTCAGAGCACGTGAGCATTAGGAATAAGCCTAGTTCGTCGGTGTCGATATTGTTAAATGTGACGTCACTTTCTAAAATAATTTCTTTGCATTTATCAACAGCGAAATCGATGTCAATTGATGGGTAGAGGGCTTTTACGTCCATACTTCCAATTATAGTGTTACTAAGGTCTAAGTTGTTATTGACGTCATCAATACGACTTAGAAGATCTTCAGTACTTTCACATGTTGTTTTTGCTGCTTTCACGAATGGTCTTAGGATTGATGATAGAAAGTGCGATATTCTATTATTGCTTGCTATTTTTGCACCACATACTGGTCTTGTAACTGGTCCTTCTATAAGATTCTTGTAATTCTTGTGGTCTTTTCGTAATCCATATAACGGTGGTATTTGATTGTTGAACGTCTGAAAGGATTGTTTTACTCTGTTGTTGCTTTTCATTATTGTACACCATGAAGTTAAGTGTGCATTTAAGTTCTTTTCTATGGTATTGTATTGATCTTGCGTTACTTCTATTGAGTCGAGGTGTGGTTGCATAGATTTTATATAATTTGTTGGTGTATCTATTGACATTCTACCGGATTTATCTGTGGGGTAACACAGGACTTCGTTTGATTTTATTCGTTCTCTTAAAGATCTTAGGCCGATTCTTTCGGTTTTCGTGAGGTTGGTATTGCTTTTGCTTTTCATTCGATATTTCTCGATTACTTTATACATTTCTAATTTCGCGTTGTTGATCTTAGTTTCCGTTTCGTTGTCAGCGTAGGGTGGCATGCAAACATTTTTATTAAAGGGTAGATTGGTGGCTTTTAGATAAGAGAGGTCGAACTCATTGTTGGTTGAATCGTAGAAGCTTCCACACATCTCTTTGTCGTCAGTTGTATCTCCATCTTCACTGTTTTCCTTTTCCTTGTTTTGTTCAATTTCCTTTTTCCATCTGAGTTTTGTAAAGGCTTTCTCGATTTCTGCTTTTACTTTTATTGGTTCTATCTTTTTGAATGTAGCATATTTTGGCGGTAACATTAATGCTGCTCGTTCATTTTCATTTATCGTTGCACCTCCGTAAACTCGTGGTTCAGATTCGAAGTTATTAATATTAACGTCAGCAAAAGTGAGCTTATCTTCATTTATTATTTCGGGATTTCTCTTTAATTTTTGTTGTTTATTCCGTAACCATGCTAGTCTTTCTTTGTAATGTTGTTTTGTTCTTGGCAATACATAATTTGATTCTCGTTTCAGTAATTCTTGTAGTTGTTTCATTTGTTGTTCGGTTAAGTGTTCATTGGCTTTTTGTAGGAAAGATCTTTTTTCTCTCTCTATTCTACTGATAGTCTGGTATAAGTTGCGTCTGTTGTTTTTCATGATTTTTAAGCGTAAGTTCTTCATTTCACGGATATTAAGATTCAGCTTACTTGTTGATAGCAGTATGTTTGTTGTAAAGATGCTTTCTTTAATGCAACGGCTTGTAAACTTCAGTTGTTCCGATATTCGTATTCTTTTTAAAGATGTTGTGATTATACTTTTCAGGATATCTGCTTGACTTGCATTTTCGTTATGAATTATTTTGTTGATTTCATCCCAAGCAAAACGACTGATTTTTATTCTTCCTAGCTTCATTTTGTCATTTTATTTTATTTGCTTATAAGTATACAATATATTATTCTCATCATTAATATTTTCGTCGACCTTATGTCAACTCGTCAGCGATGATTTCTGGAATACGTTAACGGTTAACGGTGATGACATTACATTGCGCACTGCATGACGTCAGTTTTTCGCCGTCGTGGGACGTTGTTGTTGCCCCATTCTTCTTTCGCGTTTATTGATGGTTGTCTTTCATTGATGTAGATGGATTCGGTTACTTGCCGTAACATAGCATCTCCGTGACACGCTGTTAAGATCTTTAATTCGAACTTGTTGTTTGTCATATGTTTGTGCTTTTCTTGTGTATGTCTATATAAAACAGAGTTCTTGTCTTTCTTTTCGTATGTTTTTATATGTTCAGTATATCTTTCTGAAATGCTTCGTGCAGTTTCGCCAATATAGGTATCGCCACATTGGCAACTTATTTCATACACTACTTCTCGGCTTTTGCAGTTGATATTGTTGTTGTTGCCGTTGCAGACTTTGCAGGTATCGTCATTACATGTTGTATTGTTGAATGGGTTTGATCTAACAAGTTGTTGCTTTATTGTAGATCCTGCTTTTTCTATCACTTTAATCTTTAGGTTATTTGCTTTTACGATGTGTTGGAATTTTCTTTGTAATTCGCTATTCGGTGTCGATTCGACAAACATTACAGTGTCGTATTTATCAGGTTGGAACCAGTTGTTCCTTTTACAGTGTTTCTCTTTCTCGCGTTCTTGTTTGTGCCAAAATTTTGAACGGTAGAGTGGGCAGATTCCATTTTTGGCGTTATTGATGATGGTTGTAAACTTTTGTTGTGCTCGTTTGTATATTAGTTTTCTATCGTATTCGTTATAGCCGGAGAATTGCATTCTATTAAGAAATTGTTGGATGTGCGTTTTTCGTTCGTTAGGGTTGCAGTAGGGTGAAATGTTGCGCATAATACGGACAAGGTCTGCAACGAGTATGTTTTTCTTTGATTCTTCTGGTAAAGCAGAATGTTTGTTGATTACGTGTTTACTGGACATAGGTTTCATATAGTGTGAGTGCATGATTTTGGGTTTTACTTCGTTGTTTGTAGTTATTTCTTCGATCCATATTTCGAGATCAAGTACAGGTAGGCGATTGTTCGGGTTATTTGATGGATAGTCGATTGTGACGGATATACTTGGATGGATTGTGTTTGCAATGAACTGGATGTGTTGCATTGTTTGTTTTTCGTTTGCATTATTCGAGTTAATGGCAATGTTGATGTCGTCTACGTATCGGCCATAGAGGTGTATAGTGTATGTGTAGTCAGTTAATTTTCGGAGTAACTGTTTGTCCCACCAAACCATGAATAGAACCGCTACGTCTCCGGCTATCCCTACACCTATAGCTCCGCCGGTTTCTTGAATATAAAGTTTCTTATTGAACGTGTATATATGGTTTTTCAGTGTGTACTTGAGGGTTACTCCTAGTGCGTATATAAGCATTCTTTTAATTTCTTTGTTGTTATGTGGTGTTACGTTGCTTTTATTCCAGTTTGCCCAACGAATGTTTGAATTGGTGCTTGTACCAGCAGATGTTAACGTTGGTTTTCTTCCTTTATTGGTGGTCCTTTTCGGACAGTATGATAGAAGATTGTTTGATCTCAATTCATCTAGGGAAAAGGAAGAGGAAGAGAATCGAAAAATGTTGTTTGTTCAATATAGATGAAAAGTCTCCGAAAATTATGAGAAATCATTGAAGAAAATTGGTGCACCTTGTAAAGTGATTTTCACTATACGAAAGCTCAAAACTATCTTACCAACATTGAAATTTGAAATTCCGAAAGTTCTAAAAAGTGGGGTTGTGTATAATATTACATGTTCAAGATGCAAATCGTGTTATGTCGGGCAAACTGCCTTAATTCCAACCCTGCAATATAATTCTCCTGCTTGCTATATCTTTCACTTTTTTATCTTATAAAACTCTAACTCTCGCATAACTACAGTAACTTCCGACTTTAGGACACCCGTGGTGGAGTAAAGTATTTAAAATACCCGTGGTTTCTCCTCCTCCTCCTCCTACTACTACTCCAAGTAATGAAGGCTTTCGTGCAACGTTGGCATGACATTGTTGCCAGTTTTGCATTTTCAATTTGGACTTTCAGTTGACCAATTTTCATAAAAGTTTGCACAAATTGAAAGGTGCTGATTTGAATTTCACAATTATGTTGACAGGTTTGACTAAAATTAAGAAATTTAGGCCAAATTTGGACCAAATTTGCAAAGTTCTTCAATTTTCATGAAATTTTGCACTGAGCCCATTTGAAAGGTGCTGATCTCAAATTTGACATCATTTTGTCAGATTTGACTAAAATTGGAGAATTTGGGCCAAATTTGGACCAAATTTAGAAAGTTCTTCAAATTCCACAAAACTTGCACAGAACACATTTGAAAGGTGCTAATTTCGAATTCGACAGTCACTTTGTCAGATTTGACCAAAAATGGGTAGTTCTAAATTTAGAAAGTTCTGCAATTTTCATGAAATTCTGCATGGATTACATTTGGAAGGTGCTGAGTTCAAATTTGACAGTCATTTTGTCGGATTTGGCTAAAGACCAAATTTAGAAAGTTATGCAATATTCATAAAAATTTGTACAAAGCACAAATAGTAGATGTTGATTTTGAATTTGCCAGTCATTTTGCTAGATTTGACCATAATTTGTTGTATTTTTGAGACTAGATATGTATCGTTGTGTTACATCCTGAAGTCTTCTTGTTTGTACTTAACCTATTTTATAAAGATGTGTATTTGTCATATTTTAAAATTGTAGTTGCAACTATTATCTGTGATCAGGCTACCTTCAGCTGGTAAAAATACTTTTTTTGTATTATTGTTTTTCTACTTCTTTGACATTGTGGATTTAAAATAAAGCGAAGTTGGTTTATTCCTTTAGAACCGTTCTTGACACAAATAGGAACATTGTTAACTGATCTTGGAGCTTCTGGTGCTGAGGTTTGTATTTCTCTCACAATATTGTTACCAACAAACTGTCATTTGTATTGATTTATATCACCAAGGCAAATATTAAATTTTTTTTAAGATACAAAAAAATTTGCCCAAGTTAGATTCTTGGAAGAAAAGGTATGGATAATAATTTTCTGAAATGTGATTTCTGAAAATTTCATATTAAGTGGAAATTTGATCAAAATTTAGGCCATCTGAAGATGTAAAGGCTATCAAGAAAAAGACAGTAAGAAATTTGTTTCAATGTTTTTTTTGTTTGTTTTTTTTTTTTTTTTAAATGGGTTGCTCCCTGCAAGGCCGAAGCCACTACTAGGCAGAGAGTTACAAGATGAGAAAAGGAAGAAGAGTTATAAACCTTGTTATTAACCTTTAAAAGATTGTAGATCATACTCAGCAGGAAAACAACTATGAGGGAATGTTATATTTTGTTTTTCTTTCTTTGTGAATCTTTCTTTCATATTCTTCATTTTATACTTTAAGGATGAGAACACTGATGCTAGTGGCCAATTCAGTTTATCCAAAGCCATTGAGTTAACAACTGCTGATATTGTCCCGAAATTAACCAAGGAAATTGTCACTGATCTGGTATTAGTGAGTATGCTTTTTTTGCCAAGGACAATGCCATCACATTTTCAAGAAACATTTACGCCTATTGCTGCTGCGGGAAGTAGCACACAAGCTGAGCATTTGGGAAGATTGATGGCCACACAGATGACAAATGCTGGTGTTGGTGTTGGTATTGAAATAGCGAAAGAGGTACACTCTCCTCCTTTGCTGTCTTAGGCTATGTATCTTAGGCTAAGTCTTCTTATTTATTTGAGCCTCTTGTTTAAATGATCGAACACTTCAAAGAAATTATTGCTCTACTATTCGAGTTTTCTTGTTTTGTGTTTAACAGGGGGATCTTCTGAACCTAACATAAGAATTCACTAATATAATTGAGACGAAAACCATATAGAAATGTTCATTTCTTCATGATAAATAGGCTGCAAATGCTGACAAAAGTCGAGTATCTAACTTGACAGCAAGTCATGACTCTGCTGTAGCCTCTGTGATGTCTTCAAATCAACACATGGAGAAGATAAATATTTTGAATTCCAAACAACCACGAGCTATTAAAGGTAATTTTTTTTCTATAACAGTTAATTTAGTGCTGGGTATTCTAAACTATCAAGATTATATTTTCTTAAGAAATTGCATCAGACCTGAAAAGTGGAATTAAAATGTCTAACGAACCACATACACGTGTTCGCAAGATAAAGCCATTCCGACTGCAAGATGTCATACAAGACTTAAAGGGCAATAAACTAAAGAAAATGTTACATTCAACATACAAAAGGATTTTGCATGCTGGTGGTATGATTTGATAACTTCTTCCTGATTTGTTCTCACAAACAGTAGTTTTAGTTTATTGGGTTGTACAGAGTGAACAAGCACATCATTAAAGTGGACAGGTTACTTTATGTGAAGGTGCACAATCTATCAGATTTCTGATGGCCTTTGGTAGTGTCCTTTCAAATTTTGAAGTGTTTGAACAAATGAAATGCTTTTAGTGAAATAACATAAATTTTCTTTTTAGGAACGTCTGCTGTTGCTAAGATGGTGAGTAATTCTGTAAAGTATTGAGCGAATGAATTGCCACAACCTGATGATTGAGCGAATGAATTGCCACAACCTGATGATGTAAAAAGTATCATAGTAACAAGTATCATAGATGATTAGTGAGCATTCCCAGCTAATGTTATTTTTGCTAGAAATGGTGTGTAGAAAAAGTCTGAAAACAAGCAGAGCAGTATCAAAAATGTTGTGATATTTTTTCTCATTTGTTTTTAACAGAACTTTCCCATTAAAAATTGAAAGATGTTGTACTAGATCAACTTTGCAATAGGTCTCTCTGCTTTATGTGTTTTATGAAAATCTCTAGAGGCAATTGCTAACATTTTTTCCTTTCTGTAAATGTTTGTGATGAGCAGAAATAAAAGCGCTCCAAAAAGATAATAATAATAAGATAAAGGTTCAATGAACACTCATCAGCTTCAGCTGACAGAACTTTTCATTATTTACCAGTAGAACAGTCTTTCACTTATTATTGACCTTGTTTTCAATCATATCTACATTTTTTCATGTCAAGGAGCAACATAAAATCATTGTTGGTCTTGCTATTCAGTTTTATGATGAATTGACTGATGGTAAGTACATCTAACTTCCATTAACCTTGCTGGGATAGAATTGTTTAAATTTTGCAACTTCTGCTGATATTTAACTTTGAGGATTGATATTGTAGTTGTTTATTTTTCCTATTTGTTGGCAGAATTTCATTTTGTTACAGACTTAGTGGAATTTGTAATGGAAGATTTTCGAGCGAGAATTAATCTGGGAATTTTGTGGTTGTATCAGGAGTATGTTAAAGAGGAATCGCATGGAGAAGGCAGTACTAGACGAAAAAATTCACGATATTCCATATGCTTACGCAGTATTGTTGATGGAATGAAAAAACATCTAGAACCTAGAGACAAGTATGTCAGAAGGAATTTTAATATACATGAATTTTTATCAGATGACATAAATGTGAGAATAGTTTGATGGAATGTTATTTTTTAATCCAGCTAAGCTCGATGTCTTTGTAGGTTATTCACGAGGTTCATCTTAGAAGCTCCTTACCTCACTGATAATGTTAGGAGAATTATCAAGGACTATTGCATTGATGCTGTAAGTGCTTGTCTGCTATCATAATCTTCTTATCTAATAATATCTAGTTTAGGATTTCTAAGTACAATAGCTCAAGCAATTATTATTTTATAAATGCTTTAGGAGAGGATAATGGTTGGATTTTCTACACTTCGAGAACTGATCAGCAAAACACCAGCACAATGTCAAGACTGGTTGCAATTACTGCTTGAATTGACCACAGCCGAAACAGAACAAGTAAGCATCTTCAGCAGTTCAGTCATTTTCTGTGAATGTCTCAGATCAACTGAACTATTCATACTGAACAGGTCCTCGATCCATTGAACAAGACAACTAATCGATTGAACCAGGTCAACTTATCAATTTTCTAAATAAATAGGTTCGTGTACAAGCTATACATTCCGCCAAAAAGTTGCACAGCAAACAGGAGTTTTCTGAAGCAATAGAGGTACGATTTCCTGCTTACGACACGTGTCACCTTTGCACACAATGTTACTCTATTCGTCTCGTTTGTAGGACTTCGCATTACACAGTTTGCAGCAACTTCTTCTTGACGTTCCACCAGTGAAGGAAACATCATCTACAGACGATAAGATTGGTTTGTTCCTATATCTTAAAATCATTTTTTGCCCCTGTTTGACGTCAGTATGTCCAAAAGTTTATTTGGTTACAAATTTGTGCGAGAAAGCTTCAAAAGAAGCGGCAAATCGTTTTTCAGTTACTGTATGCTCTAGCATAGGAATTTCTACTGTCTTTTTTAGAAGTTCAAGCAGCGTTGGAATGGACTGAAGACTCTATAAAAGCTTACCTTTATCTGTATCTAGCTTTGTTGCCTACTAACCACAGTCTTTTTTTGAAGTAGGTCCATTCTGTTTATCTCCTTTACTACCTCATACAATTACGATTGCTTTGGGAAGTTCTATGTTAAATAGCTGTGAGAGTATTTAGTTGTTACTGAAACCCTTTTCATATTTAATTAATTCTCTTAATTTTTCTCATTCTCAAACTCTCACAATTTTCTTGGTTTTTTTTCAATTGTGATTTAGTTTGGCCGAAGTGTATGTTGATGCACAAGCAACTATTAAAAGGACTATCTTGCGTCATCTCGAACATCCGGTAGCTTTTGTTGTCACCTTAGCGAAATCAAATATTCCACTCTAGAATGACAGTCTTCCTTTATATTCTTCTTCTTTCATCAAGGTTAGGGCAATTGGAATGAACTCACCCGAGTTACTGCGTCTTGTAGAACATTGTCCTTCAGGCGCAGAAACGTTAGTAACAAGAGTTCTGCATATAATAACAGATAAAAGTATGAAAATAGTTTGTTCGGTATGAAATCTCTCGCACTCACACCACTACAACCTGTATTTTTATGACGTAGACTCACCATCTCCAGATTTGGTCCTCAAAGTTAAAGACTTGTATCAGAAGCGAGTATCTGATGTTCGCTTCCTTATACCCGTTCTTAATGGTCTCAGTAAACAAGAGATTATCGAAGTTTTACCCAAACTTATTACACAGACTCCCAACGTAGTCAAAGAAGTCTTCAATCGGTTATTAGCTTGTAACCCAGGTAACGTTGTTTAAGATAAACAACAACAGTATTGAACAACTCAGCACAATTTTTGTTTGATTTGCTTTATGTTCTTTATTTTTTAGTTTCTGCCATAACTCCACCATTATCGCCTGCTGAACTATTGGTCGCTCTACACTCCATCGAATCCAAAAGTGACGTCAAGTCGATCATGAAAGGTACGTCAGTCTAGTGTCAGGTTTGTCTTTTATGTATTAAGTTTCAATTATTTTTGTTTCAGCTGTTAACGTATGTTTTGCTGAAAAACAAATTTACACACAAGAAGTTTTAGCTGTTGTTATTCAGCAATTGATGGAAATCACACCTTTGCCAACCTTGTTCATGAGAACAGTAAGTTTTCATTTCGTTGTCATTCACCAGAACACAAACACTCGTTCACGAGAAGGAGGATAACATTTTCAGTGGAAACTTGGTGATGATAGTGATGTTTTCGTTGCTAGGTGATCCAATCGCTAGGCATGTGTCCTCGGCTGGTTGGTTTTGTCATGAATATCTTGTCCAAATTGATCAGTAAACAAGTAAGCTTCATCGCGTTTAATTTGTTTCTCGCTGCCATATATATATTTCCAATTATTAAGTCAAGTTGGCACTTCCCAAGAAGAATTTTCATCATTTCAGTAATCATCTTATTTTTCAGGTCTGGAAGTTTCCGAAAGTTTGGCAGGGGTTTATAAAATGCTGTCAGGTAAGATTTTGTCGTTTCATTAATCAAACCATATTCTGTCGATTTGAGATTTTTGTCAGCGTTTTTTGTTTTAGATGACAAAACCACAATCTTTTCCTGTTCTTTTGCAACTGCCACCAAAACAATTGGAAAGTATTTTCGAGGTATGTTCAGCACTTAGATTTCTGTTGTTGTCACTTTTCAAAAAGTAATTGACAATTCTGTGTTTGCCACAGACCAATCCAGAAATAAAAGATCAACTCACATCTCATGTGGAAAATTTAACTGGAAATCAGGTATGGATGAATCTTTAATAACTCCAAATAATTTTCAGTGTACTTCCTTTTACCAGTTATTGCATTCTTTTAGCGTTCACATATACCGAAAGCGTTATTGCAGTTTTTTGAGAAAGCCAAAGACAACCCTACGTCATCCGAAAATGATTTGTCAGCTGCATATTCTTCTTCTGATAGTAGAAAACGAAAAAATGACTCCCAAAGTGACTCGGGAAAACCCTTGCTGAAGAAAAAGCCATCAAATCCTTCCACAGAGAAGTCCTAGTTTATCTTTCGTGTAAAAAGATCTTTGTAACCTAATTTGTAAATATCCAGAACATGTTGTTGTCATTTTTCTAACCTTTCCATCACCACACGTGTTTCCACAAAATATGCACATGTTGAAAATTGTTCGTCTGTGTTTGATTTTTTTTCTTTTTTCTTTAGACAGCTAGAACAATGTCTTCAGGGTTTTCTGGCACGTTTTATATTCTGTGGAATCTTATATCTTCAATATCCATTGTCATCATCAATAAGTGGATATTTGTCCACCACCATTTCCCGGGAACCACCCTCACATTTTTACACTTCACTTTCACTGCCATTGGCTTGAAAATTTGCGCTTATTTCAATGTGTTCAATCCAAGAAGCGTACAGGTCAGGCAGATGTTACCACTATCGATTTCATTCTGTGGTTTTGTGGTATTAACTAATCTGAGCTTAAAACACAACACAGTTGGGACATACCAATTGATCAAAGTACTGACCACGCCATGTATTATGATTATCCAACATGTGTTCTACGGGAAGACATATGAAACCGCTGTCATCTTAACACTGGTAGGTAGAATTCATCCACTTAAGATTCATGACGTCAGAAGTTTTGCCATATTTTCTTAACACTGCAGGTTCCGATCACTATCGGAATTTCCTTGAACTGTTACTATGATGTGCAACTTACCTTGGTGGGCATTGTATACGGATTTCTCGGTGTGGTTGTGACATCCATTTATCAAGTTGTAAGTCCACTCCATACTTTTCGTTTCAATCGTCTGTCTACGCAAATTCAACAGCCCTTTCCTTTTTTTAGTGGGTGGGTCAAATCCAAAAAGACCTCAACATTTCTTCAATTCAACTGCTTAACTATCAGGTAAAGTTCCTCACGCTTCTTCTTTCTAGAGTTGTATTACTCATTTTTTAAAAAAATACTGTACAATTTAGGCACCACTTTCTGCTGGTCTTCTGTTGTTCGTTATCCCTTGGTTTGAACCTGTCGCTGCAACCTACACTTTGGTGTGGCGATGGACTCTTACACCTTGGGTAATTTAGTTTATCTTTCATGTCACGAGATCGCTTTTGATAATGAAATTCCTCAGCTTTATCATTTTTTTACCTATCTAGCTGCTTGTTACATTATCTGCTCTCGTCGCGTTTTTCATCAACCTAACAGTTTTCTGGATCATAGGAAACATGTCTCCAGTCACGTATCTTTTCTTGTTAACTACAAAATGTTTCTTGTCAACTACAAAATGTTTCCTGTTATCTCAGAGGTGGTCAGCCACTCACGTCCGTTTTCTTTAATATTCGTCCAGTTATAATATGGTTGGTCACTTAAAATTTTGTGTGACGTTGTTTGTGGCATACATGGTTTTTCGGAATGATTTGACTCGTCTGCAGTTGCTTGGTATATTCAGTACGTTCGTTGGTATTTTCACATATTCACAGTTGAAGTATAAAGAAAATCAAACTAAAGCGAGTATCAGCAGAAACGTGTAACTGCGGCAACTCCATCTTCCAAACACTTCAGTCAACCACTTATGTTATAGTATTGGGGGAACTTTTTGTGATTGGATTGGATTGGGTTCGGGGAGCAAAAATAACTCCCAATAACGATTTTCATTCAATAAAACACGACAATACAAAATACTGTTTTTAACGAAATAATATTGTATATAATTAGATAGCTTGAAATATTTAAGACAACTTGATGAAAACTTAATATATATTTACGGCTCCCTTCCCGTAAGTCATTGCGATGTTATATTTGCAATCAACTTGTGTCAACTTTGATTTACTCCTGCCTCTTGAATTCACGTCATCTTTTGGAAACAGATACCCCCTATTCTGATTAATTTTCAGAATATTTTTCAAGTATGGCAAGGGATATTTTCGAAAGTTCACTGGGAATAGTGTGAGTTTTTAAAAAAAGGCAAAGTAGGCGAATTTTGAGGCAAATTTTGAAAATCGTTTAGAGGATTTAATAGAGGAATGACTTTGTACTGTTGATTTCGAATTTGAAGGTCAACTTGTGCATAAGGCCTAATTAGGCCAAATTTGGACCAAATTTTGAAAAGTTAGTAACTCGATTTGATTTATTTGAAAATTTAACTTCGAGTTATTAACTCGAATTCAAAATTTGACTTTTAATTTCGAGTTAATAACTCGAGTTGTAAAAGCGACAAATATATTTTCAAGTTATTAACTCGAAAGAAGAGGTTCGGAATTCCGAGTTACAAAACCGAGTTACGCATTATGACGTCACAAACCGAGTTACTAACTCGGAAATTTTTAAGTTTTAATTTTTCTCGAGTTACTAACTCGGAAATTTTATTTTGTTTTATTTTTTCCGAGTTACTAACTCGGGAATTTTATTTTGTTTTATTTTTCCCGAGTTACTAACTCGGGAATTTATTCTAATGACTAATGTAGCGGAAATCTTTGGTTTTTAGCCGAAATTCTGAAAATGTATCTATTTTCATGGAATTGTTATCTTATTAACAATCCTATTCCCAAAAGGATAAAGAAGTCAATAGGTGATTTTTTCACACTTTTTATTAAACACGTGTACCTAACTCAGATGACAGTTGGAAGACGAAATTTTCTTTGAGAAAGTCGAAAACGCAAAAAATCTTTGCTACCGCTTGTTTCCTATTGAAACTTCAATTTGGTTAAATATAATCTAATGATATATCACTTCGTTGATATAGGTCCCCATTTGTAGTTATGCTACACATAGTCAATACAAGTGCGAATTTGAAGCTGAAGCACTTTGAAAATAAGTGCATCTCAGGCACAAATAGCAAATTCGTAACCAGCATAGTCAAATTTTAAATTTTTTTTTTTGGAAAATTTAGGCTCATAATGAATTGTTTGAAAATTTGGTCCGAAATTCTCTTTTAATTTCACTTTCATTTCAAGTCATTTTGTGATTTAGTTTTTAGCTACTAACTCGAAAAACATAAAGCAAACTAAAAATTAAAAACGTATAGCAGATACAATTTTCCGAGTTGTTAACTCGGGAATATTTTATAAGAATAAAATTTTCGAGTTAGTAACTCGGGAAAAATAAAACAAAATAAAATTTTCGAGTTAGTAACTCGGAAAAAATAAAACAAAATAAAATTCCCGAGTTAGTAACTCGGAAAAAATAAAATTTTCAGAACCTCCTCGAAAGAATATAGAAAATTAAAAATTTCGAGTTAATAACTCGAATTATGACGTCATAGTTCATAACTCGATTTTATAACTCGGGTTTTCCGGGACTCACTCTATTGAAAAGATTTGTAACAAACAACATCAATTCTAGTTTAGTGAAATTGTTGAGTTATTTTTAAGGTTACGGATGATGGCATTCCGTACATTCATATTTTAAATGTTTTCATAATCGATTTCTAGGAATTGCTTATACCAATCGTCCTCGACCGATCCATCCTCTCTGAACATCATTTCCATTGTAAATTGCAATTTTTTAAATTTTTCACCCCCAAAATCAAATTATTATAGCCAAAAACTATAAAAACTTTATAGGAGTGTCGCATTTAATCATTCCTTTCAATTTGGAATGTATAATAATCTTTGTTATAAACTGAGTGAATTTCATTTTTCAATGTTTGCAACACAATTCAAAATATCACCACAAAAGATAAACATAAACTATTTTAGAAGTGAATAAGTCTATCTTCTCAAACCTGTGTAAAAAATCAAATTTGGCGGGAATTAATATTGGCGATTCCGAAAGCCTTTTTCACATGCACGTAAAATTTTACGTAAGCTCTTACGACTAGGACAATGTTCATTCATTTGGCGAATCTCCCGAGAAAAACCAGTAACAATTTCAAGACAAGTAAGACAGTAACAATTGAAATACGGGAAACGTCTAAAAAATACGACCGGTTCAGGGCTTTACCAGTAGGAAAAACTCAGAACATTGAAGAAATGTTACGTGCATAAGTATATATTGTCGATATATTGAATATTACTGAGTAGTTTCATCTAGTATAAAACATCCACCAATAAGAATGAATGGATGAATACTGAACGTGCTCTCAGACATCGCTATTTTTGTTGATCTCGAATTTTGACTACCTTTACAGTGTGTCCAAGAAGCATATCTTATGTTTTTCGTGTTTTTTTTTCGGTTTTTATATCAAAAGAAAGAAAATTTTCTGTTTTCTCTAAATACATGACCATTTTAATAGAAAAATTAATTTTGGGGAATTATAACCGATGCAACCATGAAAGCACGCAATTAAATCAATAATGATCAATTAACGCTTTAATAGAAGTTAATGACTCGAGTATGGAAAGTCATGAAATATTAAAATATTGTGATAAAGCTGCATTTATACTTAAAGTACGTTTCAAATGAACTTGCACAGTTTTTATAAATGCTTGGCAAATTTGAAGGTTGTGAGATATTTCAAAAATTCTTTTTGCGCTGTGTCAAGCTTAATCTCAAGCTTAATCTTGCGATCTATTTTACTTTTTTGAAAAATTATTTCGCCCTTTGAACGATCAAAGATTGAAGTTTGTCTCACAAAAAATTGAGTTGTTTTGCTTTTTTCTATAAAAAACTCGTTTTTTTCATCTTCGTTTTTCTTCTTCCATTTTCATTATTCTTCCAAATATCTTTATATCACGAAAGAGTGCTTTGAAAGTGTATGAGTGTAGAGTGTTCATTTGAAAAACGTACTTTAGAAAACACATATTTTTTTACAAACTTGAAACATAAAAATCTTTTACGCAGATTTAAAAAAACTTTTTAAAATGTTTTTTTTTTTTGCTTATAAAGATTTTGACAAGGCGTTGGGAATATAAAGTTATCAAATCATAATAAAAAACTTAAGGTAGGTTTACAAAATGAAAAACAATCGTGCCTATTTAAAATATTTCGTGACAAACTTATCACAACACCACCAACATCGTTTGTTTTAACGAAACAAAGAGTTAATTGCTCGTTAAAAGTCTGTTTTATTGATCATTACAAAATAAACGAAGTAAAAGTAGTAATTCAAAATAATTATTCTTTTATTCTTTTTACAAATAATAACTTTTAGTTTTGTAAAGCTTGTAAATTCTACTTTCGAACAATATAAAAACCGATTGCATCTGTGAAAATTCGAAAAGTTATTTGTGTTTTAAACCAGGTTCCCACTTTCACGTAGACACACTGTATGTTGATACGATAATCACAATCAATTACCGAAATGTTATTGCCAGAGGGGCGTGTTGGGGCGTGTAGAGGTGTCTTATGCTGATGCATAATATGCTGAGTCAAGAAATTACTCAAGTATTATACATGCATATAAAATAGCTAAAAAATATATAAAAAAGTATAAAAAACAACTATTCAGTTATCGAAAGTGAAAGAAACATTTCTGCCAAAGCGAAATAGACACATCTTATGCACGTATTGTGCTATAGCCTATCGTAGCCTTCTTCTGTGCTGATTTATATCAGTTTGTTACTTACTCATGGTTTCTGTTATTCCAACTTCAAGCAGTACATTTGTCAATAATGAAAAGGAGACTGTCGATAAGTCCATATCATGCTCAATCTGAAACTCCGAAACGTTTATTTTGCGAGATACTTTGCCATAAATTTTCTGGGTTTCGCGTTTTTTTTTCTCTCTCGAAAAATTGCGAAATTAAATTCTACTATAATCAGGGTCAGTCGTTCATACGTATCTCTGTTCATACAGCTTTCCTGTAATTTGAGTTTGACGAGAAAGCAACCATGAACAATCAGTCCAAGAATTGCTCAACTGGCCGAGACAAAATTTATTTTTTAGAACTTGCGAAACGATAACGGAATACGGAAAGGCTGTTAAAAAACTAATTAAAACATAAATAAGTCAAATGGGAAGGTTTTGCACATCAAACAGTTTTTTTTCTTAAATACACATCTTCACGGTAAAAAACTATTATAAAACATGCTTCTCTACATATGAACACTGCGAAAGAGCACAAACTTTCTTGAAATACAGGAAAGGTGTATGACCGAGCTGCTGATCCTTGTTGCTCTCTTTATTCGGTTTGTTTTACTGTTTTTGATACTCTACGGTGGATCATATCTACCACCTGATGTTGTGAAGTAGCATAAGGATCTCTATTGCGCATTACTTATTGCTATACTGCGCAGTCAAATCATATAATAATGAATATCCTTGATTTCAAGGAACTAGAAACTTATGATGAAAATATCAAACTGTACGATTTATTACTTATTCAACATTCACCGAAATGTTTCGATGGAAGGCTGGTTTATTTCTTTCAACCGAACAAACAACACATTAATGACCATCATAATAATCGAAAAATATCTCATATGTTTCAGAGACGCTTTACGTAAAAGGTAGAACCTTATTCCACTGGTCAACTTTGGGTAGCTGGAGTAGCAGCTATAAGTCAGACCTACGTGATTATTCTTTTTGAATCTCTAGAATTCGCTCTTGGCAACTGGTTTGATGGCAAGGCGCCTCGATCGTCAACTTGCTATCTTTTGTGTATCTTGACGAAAGCATACCAATATCAACATCAATGGGCAACGTAAAATGCCGGGTGAATTGCTGATGGTGGATAGAGGAACCTTCCACATCTGTCTTCTCATCCTTCGTTTCGCCATGGATGACTATACTACGGTCACTTACTCTGATACTGATCTCTTCAGGTCGATAACCTTTCACATCGAGACTGACTTGGAATTTCTCCTTCTTTTTTTCCAGTTTCGGACCATCTACTATCTTCTTCGTTGCTTTGATACATAACACACCATCCGTTGTTATGTTCGATGTCAATGTATGAACATCAATTGTTGCAGGAATAGTATAGTTTCTTCGAAATTCGCTAGATTCAAAGCCAGCCTCACTTTCATGATAATGTTTTCCTGTAACCACCAGCACATTACCTAACAATAAAATTACTGAGTGAATATATCTTGAATTAAAACAATTGAAAGAAGTTAGAATTAAAGTTAGAATTAAAGTGATAAACTACATCAAACATCTTCAAGTATTGGTTTTATCAAGAAATCTTTACATCTGGACGTTATACCTAAGTTTGCAGTAATAAAAGGACAATTTATCAATAAAAATGAACACCACGAAGCTGAGCGTAAGTTACTTATATCACATGCAGTCAATCACTCAAAACAATCAAAGATTTTGACACAGACATACCATGAACTTTCAGATAAACTTCAAGATTCTACAGGTTTTCTACTACACAAAATCCTACTGAAAAATATAACCAACAAATTAAGATTTCGAAGATTAAACTCTTTTAAAACTAAAAACTACAAGATTACAACTCTCGTAAAACAAAACCACCCAAAAAAGCACCAATATGTCCCATCGTACCAAGTCCCTGTGATTAATCTTTCTTCGAGAGATTTTCTGGAATATGAAAAACAACAACTGAGTTTTGGGCTGGACCATAGTTTCATCGATAAAAATAAATATGTTAAGAAAAATCTTGCTGCCCACATGGAAGTACTGGCAACAACACTTAATGACGAGGTTGAAGTTGACCAAAAAGAAAACTTTCATGAATGCCTTCGAGCCTATACAGATATGTTTGCAAATAATGTATACACCACGAAGGATTATACTTATCACAATTTAAGAAACTTAGTTAATGACGACAATACTGTTATTGTTAAAGGAGATAAAGATTCATGTGTTGTAGTAATGAATAAACTTGATTATTTGAAGAAAATGTCCGATATGATTGAAGATGGAATTCAAAATGGTACCTATGAAGAAACCAGTGATAATACATTACAAGATTTGAAACGTTTCCAGGATTTTTTATACCGAAATTTCAAGAAACACCCACAATATGAAAAAATGTATCCAACTGCTAATCAACCAGCAAGGTTTTATGGAACTGCCAAAACCCATAAATTTCAGAATTTTGAAGACATCACCGTTTCCGAATTGAAATTTCGACCTATCGTTGCTCAAACAGGCACTTGCCTCTACAACACTGCACAAGTAATATCTGATTATCTAAAGCCACTTTACGCGGACAATCCGTATATCATTAAAAACACTCAAGATTTTGCATCTATCATCCGTGATCAACCGCCATTATTACAAAATGAACAATATGTGTCATATGACGTTGAATCCCTTTTTACTAACGTCCCAATTAAAGATACTATTGATTTTATTTTGGAAGAAATTTACAAGAACAACAAATTGACACCAATTTGTTCGAAATTAATCTTCAAACGTCTTTTGATGAAACTCACAACTGATAGCACTTTCAGCTTTCAAAACAAACTTTACAAACAAATAGATGGTTGTACCATGGGAGGACCACTCTCAGTCACATTTGCAAACATTGCACTAACAAAGTTAGAAAAAGAAGTAGTTATACCAAACCAACCGAAATTTTACAAGAGATTTGTTGATGATGTTATCACACGCCGTAATATAGATGAACCTGACACCCAATTCGATCAGTTAAATATATATCATCCGAAAATAAAATTTACAATTGAAGAAAATCCTAAGAAATTCTTAGATACATCAATAAACGTGGAAAATGGCATAGTCACAACTTCAGTATATCGCAAACCTAATAAATTACCTGCACACTGGAAATCAATGGTACCGAAACGATATAAAAGAAATACAATCAATGGCGATTTACATCGTGCACGAAGAATCTCTACAAATTTCAATAACGAAAAGACCATGATACGTAAAAAGTTTGAAAATGCAGGTTATCCGAAAGGCTTCACCGAAAGTGTAATTAAACAATTTGAACATAAATTGAATGCTGAAAACGATAATGAATCGATTATTCCTGATTGGTTGTTCGCAGAACCTAAGAAAATTGTACCTATTGAAATCCCCTTTTGTGTACAAAATGAAGAATTGTATAAAAGGTTTTTGATAAAACTCAAACTGTTTACTAGAGATAATATAGATTTTCGAGTAATTTGGAAAACTAAGAAAGTTCAATCTTTGTTCAATAACAAAGACCGAAATATACATCCAGCGTGTGTCATTTATGAAGGGGTATGTAGTTGCTCGAAAAACTACATTGGTGAAACAAAACGAAACGCAGAAGTCCGTTTTAAAGAACACAATAACCCGAAATATAATTCGGAACCAGCAAATCATCTTTTGGAATTCCCCGACCATAACTTCACTTGGAAAGTTATTATGAAAGCTTCGACAAAAACTAGAGTGCGTAAAGCCCAAGAGGCGTATTGTATTGTTTTAAAGAGACCTGTATTAAATGAACAATTAGAAAATAATCTAATCCTTTTTAGAAATGGTATCACATGAAATATTTTAGTTAAATGATTAGTTTTATATATTTATATCCCTTGTGAATTTCATATTACTTACAAACTTTGTATATAAACCAGAATTCCTATTGACATGTTTTTATAATAATTTTACATAGCACTGATGATGATTTTATAATAAATCGAAAAGCTTTTGCTTATTTTATTTATGTTGTTTTTTCTACCTGAAGTTAGAATTGTAATGACAAAAGTACAAAAACAATTGCCCACCATCAATTGCCCAACAATTTATGAGCCTGAGGTAAGTTTATCAAAGTAGATACCTTAAAGGTACTAATTTTCGCGCAGAGGCCCAAAAATGCGCGATATTTAATACCGAAACTATGCGCAGGAGGGAGTGCGCGAAAATCAATACCATATTTTAAAACCGTTTTTTGTTTTTGGAAAGAAATTAGCATTTATCTTTAAAAATTTCTTCATTTTTATTTGTATGCCTAGAAAAAAATATATAGGAGGCCTTTGTGCGCGAAAATTAATACCGATAATTTGAAGACAATTGGCTGGTGCACGAAAATTAATACGCGCGAAAATTAGTACCTTTAAGGTATAGTCTAACCGGTATAGTTGCAATAACACGAGTATTGGTCAAGAACAACCTTCTTTACTCACCATCTACTTTTAAAGTTACTTCTTCCGGTCTATAATGCTTGACATCTAATGTCACAAAGAATACATTCTCCTTTCGTTCTTCCGACATTTGTCTGGAAATATGATATGGTTCATGTCCAACTAATTCCTTATAAAGTCTTTCTCTTTCTCGAGAACTTTCTCGGCGGTGCTTCGGTTGAGGACGAGAATAAGACACAGGGCAATATCGCAAAGGTGGAAATGTGCTGTCTATTGCTTCTTCATCAAAAGGATCTTCTATTTCCTCTGAAACGCTAGAATCATGAACAGGAATGTGATGAATTGAACTCATTTTTATATTTTGGAATGTTTTCTGAAATAAAAAGAATCGAATAACAAGTTACAAACTTCCAATGAGGTTGCAGGCCTCGTGTCCATGTCAAACTATCTAACTCCGCCTCGTTTTGATACATGGAATGTAAATTACATTATTGTCTAATCATACATTTGGCAAAATATCGACGTTTGGACAACATTCGGGTCAACCGTAATCCGATTTGTGCTCAAAGAACCCTTGTTATTCAACTAAATGGCTGGATCTGACGTCATTTTAGGTTATAGGCATCCGACCACATTGGTTTATCACACATCTCCAGAGAAATACTAGGATAAAACCAAACGAGCACATGCAGAGTGGCTAACTTAATTTTTTTCTGCTTGACTGTGAGGATTTCTCATGGATGAGAGTTCGCACACATGGTTCTGAGCAGTAGGAAAACAATATTATTCAGTAAGTACACATCATGTACAATCAAGTTATTGCTCGCAACAAAAACATTCTGCAGTCTTTGATGACAAAGCCTATCTACGCTTCTTTATTAAATGTAGTATACGACGGATCAAATGTAAAACTGATAACATATCCACTTTGTACATCAATTGAATATCTGAAATAAATACATATAAGAAAGTGATATTGTGTTGCAAACGCCAGATGTTGTACAAGCTGGCACTTAAAACTGTGTATTTTAGACTGAGTTTCGTGTCAACGTGAAAGAGTGCAGCAGGTTGAATGATAACCTCCTCAGATTGAAGTTTTCATGTAAACATTTATAAGACTCAACATTTAATGACATTTGACATTTATTGGAGTGTCTTTCATCCAAATCGACTGATTTACCTCTTATTTCCTGGAATGACAACTGAGTCAGCAACACTTAACTGTGAATGCAAACCATCCATTACATAGTTGGTTTGCCCCTCCTGAAAAGATTAAACGGAACCAGTATTTATCCAGTACTTTACCAGCCTATGGAGGTGTACAGGCCGATCAATAAAAGGATGGAACTTCGCTTCGCAATCATAAATCGAATACCTTTTAAGTACGACCAAGAAAGAATTATTGATGATCGTTATTGTATGTTACATTATTATCAGCTTCAGATCCTCAATTTCACTTAAGTAAAATTTCCTTTCAGTAAAGGAGTTGTTGATAGACGATCGTATTGTTTGTAGTAGTAGAGAATGTGTCTGGCGTTGGATAAACATACGTAAAAGAATTCAAATGTGAAAAGATTTTTTCAATAAATAAAGCAAAATTAAAACAAGATCTGCAAAAATGCGACTATATATTTCCCCAATATATATTTCGCTATACAGCTACAATGATACAATTACCAGCAAAATAAACATTATTGACAAGTCAGCCTGATACTCAGATAAAAAAACGTTGTCCTTACTAATCAGGGTGGAATTGAATTTGATAAGAAGAATTTATTTTAAACTTATTATAAACTGAAGATGGTCAAATGACAAGGTTTCACCTACAATTCTTGCTGAGGATTTAAGTGAATGAAAAATTACTATGGCTATTGCTAAAAATTATATGACCTATATGCGACTAATATTTCGCCTTAACTGAATATTTTTTTATACAGAATATTAACAACTGCATCAAAATGTATGGCAATGCCATCATAATAAACACATAATCTTTATTCTTGCAGAAGCTTGACAAGTTTCCTATCTCTTTTACCATAAAATCATGGAAAACAATGTAACGGAACAGTTCTTCTTACACCATTATACAATCAAAGTTGTATACAGGTTTACAAAAGAACAAAAGAGATTTGATTAAAGCCAATTCTAATGTGTCACATTCCAAATTAGGAAAAAGAGTTATTTTCAAAAAAGAAGGGCTTAGAATGTCAATTTATAAAATTAAATTTAAGTATTCCGAATAAACATCTGTGATACAAAATAATATGTTATCGCAAATTCCGAATAGAGAGATGTTTCTCTGATAAAAAAAATTTGTTCTCGCAAATTAGTTCTAATTATTAGTTAATAATTAGTTAATAGTTATAATTAGTTAATAATTATGAACTCCTAAAAATACTGTCAATGTGATGAATGACCTTCCTAATTAATCCCAAATTAAAAAAATAAAAAACAGATTTTGGTACTGTAGTGAAAATACACATCAATCACCGAATCACCATTAGCTGAAGGCAGATTGTTTTCTGGCTTGATTGACAAGACAGGACGTGTAGTGCTTTTAATTTACAGACTGTTGTGTTGGAATGTGTTGTCATTTATATACGTTCGTGATAAGAAGGTAAATAAGAAGAGGTTGTTCATAATTAGGAAAATTGACAGTATAGGCCGATGAAAATTTTATATTAGTACCAAATCTTCGACCGGCAGGATCTCGGTGATTACAATAATGCAAAATGGTGTATTTGATGTGTTCTCCGGTATGTATGGCCCAGAACAAAATTAATGAATAATAAAAAAATAGAGCATGACATTTTCAAGAGATACGTGATGCGAAACTAATTTAAAATTTCCATCGGCCTAATTTTTACAAAATAAAACATATTATTATATACAATGTATCAAAACAAGTTATGTGATCATGGAATTCATCCATTAGTAAATTATGTTTCTGTTATTAGATTAACCTACTATCCAGGAAGCACACTTGACCAGATTCCTTCACGTTTATTATGAATCTCATCTCTATCCTCTGCTAAGAATTAAAACACTGTTACCTAATTCGATTCCTGAACTTCTTGTTGTACCTTATCGGACAAAACTTAGTCGGACAAAAGTGACTAATTTTTTGTCCGACTAATAATTTTGTCCGACTAAAATTTTGTCCGACTAATTATTATGTCCGACTAAATATTTGGTCTGAATCATTTTTTTCAGAATTCTTCTTCTTATCAGTTTAATTACAAAATTTTAAACTTATAATTTCTTGATGATTTTTCTTTTTGCTCACCAACGAATACAATATTTTTACATGACTTAGTCATAACTAAACAATTTCTAAAGTGGTAATGTGTTTTGATAAATAATATTAACGCTCGTTTTCATGATGTTCATTGTTTATTCTTTACGCTCTAAAGGGATTCTCGACCCTTTCGTAAACAGATTGGACGTTTTTAATAGCCTCACTTATTCCAGGAAGGAATCCACAGGAAAAGAGAAAAGCACCGGTAATAACAGAGACTTCCGATGAAAGTGATAGCGAGGTAGTTCAAAAGAAAATGAAGAAGACAGTCATAATAGAATACTTCCTTCATGCAGGTATGTACTATGCTTTTTTAAGTTTGTTGTATAACGTGAAGAGAAGTATAAATTAGAGTCTTATCACCCCCTTCGTTGTATGCGGAACAAAATGTTAGTGTTGAATGCAGGATTACAAAACATACATACACATTAAAAAAATACATATACATTAAAAAGGACCAACAAGGAAATGACTTTTAGAAATTCGTTTTGATTATAATGAAGCAGGAAGAATTAGTAGACGTCTGCTGTAAGATGAAATTCGAATACATTCACCTGAAACAACTTGCTATAACATGTACCAAGTATAAACATTGGTGTTTTTGTTCAATAAAAAAAGGAATTTGATAACTTAAGTTTATGATGTGCGAGTGATGCATATCATGGAGGTAGAAGAAAATTCGAAGGATATTTGTTAATACGATAAAAGAAAAAACGAACATATTATGATGGGGCAATAGAAAAAAATCTCATCTCTACCCAACCACTCAATGGAATCAGGTCTCTATCCAACCATTCAATGCAATTGATCTTACTGACAGAGGGCTATCTGTTACATAGGATTTACACATGTAGAAATGGGCTTCGCTAGTGGCTTCTGTGTTGTCAAATTCAATCATTTATTTTCAGATCAGAATATAGATTGTGAAATTGTTGCTAACTTCGTACAAAGTCCCCGATTTTTATTTTTTTTAATTATCTTAAGTTTCTAATATAAATCATCCCATACTTTGCAGAACACATTTCTCTCTATTTTTTTTTTTTTTTAAATTTTTATTTATTTATTTTTAAATACTGAATACAATTTTTCTTCTTCATTAAATTTTACAAAAAAATAAAATTTTTTTTATATAAAATATATACATAGATAGTGATTTAACAACGCCTGGTGACACATTTCTCTCTAATACACGCTTGTAAAGTCTCAACCTTGTCGTAATCATAAATCGAGTTTGCTTTTTACGCAACACAGACAATAAATTAACTTGCAAGTCATATTATAAAAAGAACTGATTTTATGACTTCCATCTTAACTTTTTCAAAAATGCTGTTTAATTCATTTTCATCAAATAAGATAGCAGTAGCAAACAGTCTCTCCATTCCACGACCGAACATTTTTAATGTTAGCCAGTATTCTGCATCATTGCGAATATCGCAATCATGACAATCAGGAAACCACAAAGATATATGTTTTCACTAACACATGCAGAAAATTAGAAACAAACCTTCACCCACAACCATGTCTCTTGCTTATTACAGATTTCATGCTTTCCAACACCAATGACATAAATCTTTAAAACGAAAAAATTCAAACTTAACATGATAATTCCTTAATTCAAAACTTTTGAACACAGCATAAAGTACCTTGAATTCACTCTTTTCAAACAGCAACTTTCCACCGCTATCGATTTGCTCCTGATGTTCAGCAACCCACTAGAATTAACAAAACACCACTATCTATCTACTCGTCGAATTACTCAAGTACTCATTGAATACTCATCATCGAAGAAAGTTGCAAGTTTGTTAAGGAAGTAACAAACTGACCGTAAATGACGAAATTAGCGCCCGGGGCTCTTATTTAAAATTCCAACTTTTAAAGGGGGCGCTTATTCGACAGGGGCGATTATTCAAGCATGGGCGATTATTAAATTTTCATAATAATACAAGGAAAATATATTTTTTCAATGCTTTTATTTTTTGAATAATGTCCGAAATAATGTCAAACTAAAATAAATGTTAATATCTACGTCTTCTTCATGGTCAGAATCGATAACAAGGACATCAGGTGCTCCTGTCACAATGTCGATTTCATCAAGCTGAAATGGATCAGTATCTTTTTCTGTCAAGATTGAAAGTTGGCTTCTTAGAAATTCCTTTCAAGCTTTTCAAGCTTATTTTCTTTGAGGCAATTTAAATATTTAAATAACAACTACCGTGTCAAAAAACGTACCAGTGTTTGTTTCACAAAATATCTTTTGATTGAATAATTGTGAAACACAGTTTTTTTATTTCTGAGGAATCCCTTTATCACTTTTTTAATTTTGTTGAGTAGAAAAGAAGTCATGGACAAAAAACTGGAAGCGATCCTTGTAAAAATCTTTGAAAAGTGGACAAAAAAGCAAAATGATAACTATATTAATTGTTGTACTCGACTCAGATGCGCTCAATAAAGATCATAAACATAAATAAGAACGGAAGAATAAAAAAAGTAAACAAATCCCACGCAAAACCAAGAGAATTGTTAACCGGATGAAACGGGAATGTGATCAAGTTGAGTCATTCCAGTTCATTCTGATAGATGTTGACATTCTGATAGATGCTGACATTCTGAAATATTTTCGTTTATAAGGGTGAAATTTAAGCATATGTGATGCTGAATGAGGATGAACATCAACAAAAAAGTTGAGATGAAAAAAAAAAAAAAAAAAAAAAAACATTTATCAGCTTTATCTAAAATTTCAACGACTAACCGTGCTATACAGTTACTTGTCCGAAATTTTAGTACTTTGAAACTAAAGTAAAACTTAAGTATGTTGAATGATCGTTATTCAATCAAGCCCAGAAAGAAATGCACCAACTAAAATAAGTGATACGTCCTCCTGCAATCTGGAAAGAGCAGTCAGTTCAAGAAAATAGATCATTTTGTTTCGAGGTTATAGCTGAGCTTTCCATCGACTTTTTAGTGAATGAAAAAACCTCTTTTTCTCATTGTAACAACATATCTCCCAGGTTAGTATCTTCGCTTTAAATATGATGAAACATATTTTCAAGCATACAAAGTTAATGTAAATACATCACTGGCTTGCTAAGGACTCACTCAATTGCTAAGGAAATCAAATATTCTATTTCCACATCCCTTACAAAATCTGTAAAAAAATTTCAATACGCTTGCAACGTAATGATGTTTCTTTTGATACAACAAAAGGCTTTAAATCTCTGAAGTACCGTTTTAGTAGAACAGTTTTAAAAAAATTCTCACAAGTAATTGACTTTTTTCGTGTAACAGGCTCGTCGAGTTAACGAATCTCCCTAATAGTAATTTTTGCTTTTAGAAACTATCTTAAGGGGATTTTTTTTTGCGTGGATTAACTTTCGCAAAAATAAATCCACGCAAAACGTCAAGACATGAACAATTCGCAAAAAAAAAATCCACGCAAAATTTTATGATTTTATTTGCTCATTTTTTTAGCTCTGTGTACCTTTCGTATTAACTATTTCTTTGTACTTATCAAGTACCCATTGGTTTTGCAATGTGGCAGGCATTTTCGCTGTTATTTCTAAGCTATTTTATAAAATACACGCATTGCACTTTGTTCACATTCGCAAAAATAAATCCAAACATTTTCCTTGACAAGCTTTGAGTCGCAAAAATCAATCTACGCAAAACACTCCCAAACCGTGGCACGCAAAAATTAGTCCACGCAAAAATAAATCCCCTTAAGGTAATCCATTTAAAGGGATAATGTTTTGTATTGGATAATAAAATGTAGCGTAAGTCTCTATTGACTCGTGTTAAAATTAATGGTATTCCTAATAACACATTTTTAAAAGCAAGGAATATTGGTAAAAAAACTCTTATACCTAAAGTTGACATCCCTGAGACTGGTGACGATTTCAGGCCGACCATTACTATCCTGACAGTACTTTCAAAAATTTATAAAGCGCTTGTTTTGCAAAATCTTAAGTACATTGAGGCAAATTACCCCTTTAACTAAGTCTGTAATAACCACTCGACTCACACCAAATGATCACACAAGACGTAATACACGGTGTTTTCTCGAAGGAAGTTAATTGTGAGCATGCGCGCAATTTTCAGCAAAACGTGGTTGAATTCAATATGGCGCGGAGGGAAGACTCATTTTAGCAGAATTATAACGTTATTCTTTTCTTGAAATCAGGAATAATATTCTTTTTAAAGATAAAAATTACACGAAACGTTTGAGTATAACCTTTCAATAAATCAGATTTATGTGATTCATGTATAGATTTGTACAAATCACCTCATTTTTGCAGCGTTGATATTAGTACCAACGTTTCACGGTACTTTCAGAAGCTTAAGAAAAATGGTAATTTTGTCCATTTACTGAATTTTTACATCAATAACTATTATATATTTCGAAAGAAGGTAGATTTGTGTGTTTGTTGGAGTTGGTCTGGTTTCCCTATCATTTTTTTAATTTTTGATTTGAGGTACGCTTTAGACCTCTCTAAAATATTCCACTTAGCTCACTGAATAAACTAATCACGTTGTCATATAGATGAAATAGGCACATCTTTTCATTCTTCTCTTTTTCTTTTCAGTGTTTTGTTGCTAATTGTCTTTGCCATTGGGTGTACACGGAGATAGTGCTCCTTCAGCATGCTCTTAACTCTGTTTTTCCCATCTGGAATGTGCCAAAAAAGTCTCTTCAGGTTGTTGAACTCTGGGTGGATACTCTCACCTCCTTGTTCACCGTAAATGCCTAATCCAACTCGCCAGTTGTCGATGAAATCTTTTACATGATCTTCAAGCATGTAGAGTTTTGGGGTGATACTTTCACCTGGCCATGTTTGGCGATAAAAAGACATTAGTTCTTGAATTTTTTCCTCTGCAAAAATATAAACAATTATATAATTTAGATTTATGTTGTCAGTGAATTGAACTTTTATAAATTAGCTAAGGAAATATTATCTTACCTAGTTCAGAAACCATCTCATCTGAAAAAACATCGGATGAATTCATCAACTGATGACAAAAAGAATACTTAGTGAATAATTCTTTAAACTTGGTACTTATATCTATTGCTTTATGATCAATAGTTGAACCAGACAGTCCAAGTGATACAACTTTTATGGGAATGCTGTTGCATAGTTGTATGATGCTTGGTAACTAAGATTAAGAATGAAATACCAGATATTAATGAATTAATACATTAATGCTATTTATATATGAAATACGCACCTTCAGCATTTTGTGGACATGATTGCCAATAAAACTTTTACCGTTGTATACTTGACGACAAACATTCAAGGACTGTAGGGTTTTCTCAAGGACTTTAACTAACGGACCAGGACTAGAACTAGTTTTTGATAAAATTGCTTGTAGTTCCTTTTTCTGAAGTGTAATAATACAAAAATGATTTTTGACAGTTACAAAGAGTGTTATTAATGAAACAGAAACATTTACCTTTGCATCCATTTTCTCTTGTAAATGGATGATCCGTAAGGTAAATATTGAACGTATTTCATCTTCATTCTCTGGGTTTTTTAAAATGTTGGATGTGATAGCATCATGCACCTGAAGATAGTTAATTCTTCTCATAATTGTTATAAATTGGGTGAACTTAGACTAACATCACAAAAAAAATTTCAGCCGTACTTAACAACTAAACATGCATGTAACTTTTCACTTGTAAATAAATATTTGTATGGATATTTTCATTGTTTGGATGATTACAAAATCTTAGAATTACCAATGAAATTTTTTCTTTGAGGTCATTTATTGTGTAATACAATGAACGTATTTTCTTCTGTTGGTCAACCAAGTCACTATAATGTACCATTATTCTAGCACCATTTACATCTTGTTGATGAGACATTTCAAGATCAAGCATGCTGCATTCCACTTCCATCAATTCAAAGAATTTCTTATATGTTCCTAGTGAGATATGCAAGGCTGGTAATGCAACCTACAATATAAACAATGTATATAATGGAGTATTTTATTTTGTTCTCTGCAAAAAGTAATGATAAAGTAAAAAACATTACTTGATCTAGTGGTATATTAAAAATGGGTTCATCTATCACATTATTAAATAATTTTGCTTTCTTAAGATCACCACCAGCAGAATTGAAGTTTTCGAAATCCACTTTTAGAGATTCAAAAGATCTTTTTGGAAATTTTTTATGTGGAGTCTGCATTGCTTCTCGTGTAGTGGTGCAAAATAAACAGCAGTGACGTCCTATGAAAAATGGTCAGTAAACAGTACAACACATTTTATTTGTTTTCATTGATGAATGATAATATTGATAATAACTGTAGATGTCTTTTGACCTTGTCAAGGAGAAATTAGATTTTTTGTTTTACCATTTGCACCTGTCAGTCCATATACATTGCATAAGAATTCATAGTCTCCAAACATAAATACTCTCAACTTCTTTTCCCTGAAAAGATGAAGAAAAAAGAATAAAATTACTGTTTGTTTGTTTGTTTTTTTCCATTTTTGTTTTATACATGATTTCATTATAGTTTACTTACTCCCAATAATTATTTTGCAGGGCATCAACTTGGCTTTTGAATCGACTTAATGCTATCTTCAAATTTGTGCGATAATCCTTCGCTTCAAACAAGCTGAATACGGTTGTATTATTTTTGCTATTTGGCTTGTCAGTGTTTGCAATTTGATAGCACATTTTAAAAGACCCTCCTCCATGGTCACCACCAATTTTGATGTGAACTTCATTCGAAATTTTGTTGAAATTGAGCATATTGTGCCTGAAATTTTAAGTCTTATGTTAATGATTTTTAAATGTTTTGGTCTATTATTTGATTTTTGTAAATACAGACCAAAGAGTACCTTTTTAAAGATTGTAGTAACTCTAGAAGATGTGTATAAATATTTGACACATAACCCCAAGGTGCTGTTCGAATTTCATAAGACCCTTTGCTCTCTTTTGATTCAAATAAAAAGGGTGCTTCCTCAACTAAAAAGTCTGCTCCAGACCATTCTGTTGCAACGTTTCGTTGTTTGTTAATTGATGGTGTGTCGATGTTGAATGCCTTTAACCATCTATGAAAAAATTGTAATTTTGCAATGTATCATAACAGTAATGATTATATATAGATTTTATATAAACTACAACCTTGACATTGCTTTAAGTTTGTTCCATGGAATTCCCAAATCAGCTTTCAGAGATACCATTTCAGGTGCTGTAATTTGTACACAACCAATGTTGGCTTTCGACAAAACATGCTCTTGTGTTTTAGTGTCCAAGCTTCTTATGAATGATGAAGTTTGGTGCGTTAATGCTGCTGAAGAATTTCCTGCTGTAAGCTTCAGATGTTCGTTCAACATACGATTCCTTGTTCTCAGTGTTCGATCACATACATCTGAGCTATTTTTCTGTTGTTTGGAAATTGATGTAACAACAAATGGCTTAAAGTAACAAAGATAAGTATTATATCCACTTGAGTATAAATAACGAAACAGATTATTATTAAATGAAGTAATTGTTACATAAAAAAATTTGTTTCTTTAGGTAACATAAAAACATTCTATACCTGAGGACCTCCAGAACAAAATTCTGCAACATGGTTTTGCGACTGTTCAAGCTTTTTCTTGATGATATGTAAAGCAGCATCCTCCATATTCCTAGTAAATTCTTCAGAGTTTTGAATGGAGAAAATTTCTGAAAATGTTGATGACGATTGGTGAGATGTTGATGGTTCAGGTTGCAATCCTACGCAAGTTTCTTCATGTTGGAATTTGTTCTTCATTTCCGATATTGTGAACGCCAAACCACAGCTTTTAGTACAGTAACATTTCAGACACTTTAACATGGATAACACATATGAAGATGATTTTAATGTCCCAAAATTAATGCATTTCTTACAAATTGGACACAAGGCATCCTTTTGGTCTTTTCCTTCAATAATACATGAAATGCATTTGTAACAAAATGAATGTTGACAGTTTTCGGCTACAACTGGCATGGACATGAGTTCATTACATATCGGACATATGCAAAGTTTCAAATGAGGATTTGAAATTTCAGCAAAGTTGTGTTTTGCGACGTCAGTGTAATTTTTTGGAAGTGCCTCGAGTATTTCTTTTAGGATTTTTTTTGTCCATAATGTCGAGCTGGTTGATGGTCGACCAGTAGATTTCTTTTTGGCTTTTCTGCCCCTTGGCTTAGATGCACAAACAACACAATTCTCTGAATGTGCAACCCAAGTTTTAGCTTTTATCTGTGATGTTGATTCTCTTTTTTCCACATTGATAACAGTTGCATAGCACTTTAGGCATAGCATTGGTGGGTGAACTGACTCATTGTCTTGTGCAATATCAACACAAAATACCTCACCAATTCTTTTTGATTGCTTTTTCTTGCAAATACTAGATTTTCCTAGTGCTTGTCCACATATCCTACATAATTTTTGAAGGTTGATTTGGTGAATATCAGCCATAATGGCATGTAGGTTGTTGAGGTGGATGGGGTAAAAAGGCAGGTAAAAGTGAGGTCTTAAAAAGAATTTTAAAAAAATGATAGAGTTATGGGATAGGTTTTTTTTACAAGTAATAAGATGTTTCTTGGTTGCTTGAAGCTTATTTTCTTTGTAAAAATTCAAATGGTAATATATTCAGGTCGCTCAAAATAATGTTTTTTAAAATTTTGAAATTCGAACTTTTTTCGCGCCAACGATCTTCTCAAGCGTCAAAAGGACCTTCGAAACATATCTTTGTGGTACCCTGGTCATCCAGTAAACGATTAAAATTGACAGTTAGAGCTTTGCACTTCATACATCAAAACTTGAGCAGTATTTATTGATGAGGGTGACCAGGGTCATGATAGGCTCACCTCGCTGTGAGATGTGATTTTAATCGGTAAGTATTGCGCATGCTCACAATAAAATTCCGTATCGCGGGAGATTTGAATTACCGTGAATACCTAGTGTTTACTGTTTAACTTGTATATATGTGACATGGAAAGCGAAAAGGGACCGTTTGCCAGAACATTACGCCTGTTTACCGTAATAAATTCTGCTGACTACTAGGCGTAATTTCCATAATAATTCACATTAAAATTACGCCGTAAGGAAGAGAAGCCATTGCAATTTTTCTTACGCTAGCGTAAGGCGTAATCCATAAGCCGTAAGAAATTTTACGCTTACATCAGCGTAATTTTTAGAATTCTTACGGCGCGGCGTAAGCCGTAAGATAAACTTTAAAATTCCTACGCTAGCGTAAGAAGAATTATGCTTACGTAGGCGTATTTTTTAATAAAATAAATTTTATATCAAGTATGATACATTTTTGGAAAGCTTATTCATCTGTCAAAGTTCATGTTAAGAATTTTGAGGTAAACATGATCAATATGTTTTATGATTATGAGTTTTCATGATCTTTCATGCACGCAAATTAGCCGCTAATATAGTAGACTCTCGCTAATTCGAACTTCTTTAATGCGAATCTTTCTATAATTCGAGCAAAATCTCACCGTCACCGTCACCGTCGATTTTACTTAGGAAACTCTAATAAAACACTTTCTAAAATTCGAACTTCTGTAATTCGAACAATTTTTCGTACCCCTTCAGAAAAATTCTCTCTCTAATTCGAATTTTCACTGTGTGGAAGGGGGTTAAACTCATTCGAATGCCATGAAAAATTCGAAATTTCCATTTCGGATGTTTTTCAAAATTCGAAGTTCTCATTTCGAAGATTCGAACGGGCTATTTCGAATATTTTTATCAGATTTTTCAAAGTTTTTGTGTTTGAATTCATGAATGATTGTACTTCGGTTGAAAATGGGGAAGAGAAAACACGACGAGAGAACACTTGAAACTAAATATAAAGCGTTAGTTCAATTGGAGAAGGGGAAAACAAACAAAGATGTGGCAAAACTTTTTGATACACCTGCCAACACTTTATCGACATGGAAGAAAAACAAGAAAAAGATCTTCGAGGCATTTGAAAATCAAAATTCTGGTCAATCAAAACGACTCAAAGAAAACACTTACGAACAACTCAACCAGGCAGTTCTTAAATGGTTCACTCGTATCCGAGGTGAAAATGTACCAGTGAGTGGGATTCTTATCAAAAGCTCTGTACTTCGCTAAAGAACTGAAATTGGAGAAGTTCCAAGCTTCAGAAGGATGGTTAGATAAGTGGAAGAAAAGGTTAATATAGTTTTTACTTTCTTTATGTCTAATAAACTGGTAAATGTTTACAATAATTCAGGAAGCTCTTCTTTAAGAATTTTGAGGTACTTCTCCTCTGCTGAAAATATGAGACGAGATGGCACTTTCATTCCTAGGCCGTCGTTCTGATTTACAACTTTGCTGACAATTTCCACATGACATTTGTTGTCTTTGCTTGCTTTTAAAAAATAGAAAACTGTCTTTGCAAATTTACCAGATTTCCCAAGAGGGAGATGTCCAACGACTTGCTTTTTCCCCTTTTGAAAAGTTGTCACGGCGTATTTATCCATCGAGTTGTTTTGCTCCATAAATGCATCCAAATGTTCACCGATAGTTGGTGTCCATCTTTCTTTATAAACATGGTGCCCCATAACAAAGTCGAAAAGCCCCAGGTGCTTCAAGGGGGTAAAGAGTCTTCCATGTCGCTATATAGATCCCAACAGAAAAGCTGGATGTCATCCGAAATCTTCGAGGAATGGGTAAAAGAAATCGATCGCAATTTTGGGAAAAAGAAGAGTAAGATAGCTCTAATTGTGGATAATTGCCCAGCCCACCGGCGCGTCGACAAGCTTGAATGGGTAGAGCTCATTTTTCTGCCACCCAGCACCACTTCCAAGACCCAACCAATGGACCAAGGGGTCATTCGATCGCTTTAAGCAAAATACCGCAAATTAGCCGTCCAAAAGCACCTTGAGCAATTGGATAAAGGAAATGAACTTTCTAAATTTTCAATTATGACCGCTATGACAATGCTTAACAAAGCCTAGAACGCCATCCTTGATCAAACATTTAAGAATTGTTTCAAGAAATCTGGCGTTTCAGATGGATCGGTTGAGAAAGCCTTGAGTGATATGGATGGTCCATTCCGGAGTCTTGATGTCAAGGTTGAAGAAAACACAGTCAGCGCTCTGCAGAGTGATCTGCAAAGATCGAGGGAAAATTTCAATGTCAGTGTTGACATTACAGCAGAAGAATTGATTGATTTGGATTCGGATGTTTCTGTTTCTGGAGTTCTGTCTGATGCAGACATCATCAATGAAGTCAGCAGGTGCGTCGAGATCGAAGATGATGAAACAGATGATGAGGATGTTCCCAAGGAAAATATCAGTTTGAAACCTTCCTATAATGAAGTTGTGAAAGCTATTTTGATTATCGAAAGCTACAGCCTTTTCACCTGTGGTGATGATCTCCGGAAAACACTTTGCGACGCCACAAGGATCGTGGAAAGGGCTCACATCGCAAACACAAAACAATCAAGTATTGATCAATTTTTCAAATTTTTGTCTCCAGAAAAGATATTATTACTGATACTCCTAAAATCATTTTTGTCATTCAAATAAATTATTTTCCCCCTTGAAATTCGAATTAGCGAGAGTCTACTGTACAACGTTTTTGGAAAATAAATAGCCTTCCCATCAGCCACTTCCTGAAAAAAAGTTTCAGCAATAAAACTTTATAAAGGGGGAAACACAAGTCCAAAAATCTATTTTTTCTTGTGATCATTATTCATAATGAGTTTTAAAGATAATCAATGAAGCTAAAAGAAGCTAGGATCCTCATTTTTAAAAACTGCTGACTTGCAAATTTTACCGTGATTTCACTCACTAAAATCATATTAATATCTACAACAAGGAATCCTTCGTCATTAGTTAAACCAGAGACGGCCGGGAGAAAGATAGAAAAAATCAAAATAAACAAAATGGCGGAGGAGGACGGG
Source organism: Turritopsis dohrnii (assembly GCA_027922465.2). Taxonomy (NCBI): domain Eukaryota; kingdom Metazoa; phylum Cnidaria; class Hydrozoa; order Anthoathecata; family Oceaniidae; genus Turritopsis; species Turritopsis dohrnii. The sequence continues at coordinate 115,753 of BQMF02000319.1, forward strand.
ACCGCTTCTCCCGTAAGAAAGAAGAAAAAGGTCTCAGCAAAAAAATATAGAATACATGTGGGTGAAGGTGACGAGGCTTTGGCTTTAACAGAGCGCTTTCTGTTTTTTAAAAACTCGATGAGCTTCCCTAACACATTCTCATGTTTAAAATTTATTATGGACAACATTGAGTTGTTGGAAGGACAAACTCACAGTAGGAGAGGCTAGAAATAATATGACTAAAATCATTCTTTATACGATTTACTGTCCATGTTTAGATATGGATATGTTGCAGGGTGACATAGATTGTTTTATATATGTATCCTGCTGTAACGCTTTCATAAGTTATTCAAAAATGAAAAAAAGTAAAGGGAGAGAGTGCTCTTCTCGTCTGGGTCCTGTGTCTTGATTTTTTTTTTAAATTAGGGGAAACATGTTTATGAATAGTCGCGAAAAATCAAAGCAGTCTATGCCAATCAACCTGCTCCTTTATGAAAATATTCCTCTGCGTCCAAAACGATATTTCAGGGGACAACTCACAAAGTTGTTTAAGAACTCTTTTTACAGTTTTTGGAAATTTTGTTTCCTTGGCCAGATTTTTCAATTTAAAAATGTTCAAATTATGTAACGCATAATTATGATGTAATAAGATAGTATTTTGTTAGTGTGGATAACTTCTGAATTAGTAAATATTGTGACTTCATTCTTCTATAAATCAACTCAGAGTGGAAGCCTCTACTTCATCGTAACTTACAAAGATGTACTATCTTATTACATCATAAATATGCATTGCATAATTTAAATATAAGGTTTTAAAAACGAAATATCTCAGAAACTATAAATAATTATGAAATACTGAAAAGAGACTTGTTAAACAACTTTTTGAGCAGCTATCATATTTGTAAATATCATTTTGGACGCAGGAATCCCTTTAATAGATTTCACCCTATTCCCTGTGTTACACTATCTTTTATTTAAAAATTGACAACAACGGAATACTGAAGAGCCTCCCTCAGCAACATTTTAAAATAAATGTTGCTGTTAAGTTAACACAGGCAGTACATAGGTTGGAGTACAATGTAGACTATTTTCTTTTTGTCTTATATTTCATCTTACGGTACCTATATTATGTATGTGACGGATTGAGGGAAAATCATAACAAGTGATATTACTGATAAATTAATCAGTAATTTATCAGAACTTTATCAGTAATAATCAGTAATTCGTTCGATTTAATTTGTTCCATGAATCAGTAATTCATTCGATTTATCAGTAATTCGTTCGATGAATCAGTAATACTGATAAATTACTGATTCTTTATCAGTATTTACCAATTATTTTATCAGTAATACTGATTCATCAAACAAATTACTGATAAATCGAACGAATTACTGATTCATCGAAATCTATTGTTTTCTAATCAGTAATTTACTGATAAATTTATCAGAAATTATCACTTGTTATGATTTTCCCTCAAACCGTCACATATGCCTTTTATGCTTTGTTGCTTTTTGGAAGATCAGTGGATATTTGAAGGAAAGTCTACCATCACACTACCAACCCAGCTGTCTATCCTCTTTCTCACTGTAGTAGTAGGCAATGAGGACTGATGTGTGGATGATACCTTAAATTTGCAACAAGTTATTTTTTGTGTTCTCCTGCAGTTCTCTATGCAGTTAAAAATAATATTTGTAACTTGATTTATGTTTGAAGGGGTGAGAATCAACAAAAAATTTCAACAAAATTATGTAACACCTTCCATCTCAAAACAAAAATGAAATTTCAGTGTTGTTCTTGTTGATTACCACTCATGTTACTCATGTTCTTTTTTGGTATATAACCTTTTGGTTAAAAATGAGAAAAAAAATATTACATGCTGAATTGTTGTGTATTAGCGAAATATACATTGTTTTGTTGATTTAAAAATACAAATCTCAAATGCACACAAATGACGAAATCAAATGTTTTTTTTCTTCCTAGGGTCTAGCCTTTTCAGTGAAAAAAGAAGTTAGGAAGCCCCGGTCATACCTTTATGTTATAATGCTTCAGTCATAAGAGGACTGTTAAGTTAACAAGGCAAACCCACTGCTTTCATAAGAGGAAAGTGTGGTCATAATTCAATAGTTTTAGCTACACCATATAGCATAGAATCCAAAATATTGATAAATGAAATACAGAAAATTTGCTATTACATTAAAACTTGTAGAAGACTGTACATAGTAATAGTATACGGACGTGTTAGTACATTTCTTATGCATGCGTGAATTTACCGCTGTTCATCTATCACAAGCTCTATATAATCTTCGTTGATTAACTTTAATCTTATCAAATGATCAGTTTATAAATTATTTTTCAATGGACAGCAGCTGAGGCCTTTTTTTGTTATTATAACTACATTTACATTTTGCAACTTGCATATTTATTTGACTTTTACATATTCAAAGAAGGCACAAAGAATGATACATCTTATGCAAATTTAATATTTTGTTGCACACACGTCAACATAATCAACCATCGTATTTTTCACTGATGTTCGAAAACTTTTTTTTACCTGGTTCTCATTCAGTTAAAGATAAACATACAATCAGTTATTTCGAAACTTACTACGAATAGAAACCGCTGCTTTAATTCTATTTTAAGTTGTTCGTTCGATGATCCATTGTGGAAAACGTTTATATCTTTGTTTTCGTAAAGATGTATGTTCACCGTTTCTAGCGATTTTTATTGACTTCAGCAACTTTATTCCGATAATAGTCTGGGACACCAGGATGAGTGTAGGATGAATGTAGGGAAAAGAAAAATGAAAACATTTTAACGTCAGCTTGACGTGTTGCAAAAGGTCTCTTTTGAAATACTCACCTTCGTTAAAATAAAAAATAAATAAGGGGCTGTTCATATAGAGAGGTGAGCTGGTCCGGTTAACCAGGCTGGCTCACTTGAATGAGATGAAATTCACCCAGCGTTCATATGGCTTTTCTCATCCCACTTAACCGAGCTGGAGAATGTTTTTTAAATCACGTAAACAATAATTCGAATTTCGACGCTTGCACACTTGTCTAAAATCTATCCCACTAAGCCGGGCTGGTCTGTTCATATGAACAAATTTCATCTCACCTAGGTGAGATCCCGGTCAAATGAAATAATATCTCACTTAAGTGAGCCAGCCCGCCTTTCATATGAACACAATTTATTTTTATAAAGATTTCTTAATAACAGTGAGATCTCTGCTAAGTGAGCTAGCCCGACTAACCGCGCCAGCTCACCTCCATATGAACAGCCCCTAACTGTTTCCTTCAGTTTTTTCATCATAGATTGAAATGCTTGTCTGAAAGTCATTGAAATCCGTATCGGAATGAGACGTTATCAAGCATAATACTTTACTCCTTTTTTTATTAGTGTAACACAAAATGATTAGACTCTATGAAACTTCAATATACTGCACTTATTGTTTTGGCCATGTAGACAAGGGAGTTAAGATTGAGAGAGTCAAGCTCTGCATTGGCACTCAATCCTTGTGTTTAGGGTTCACAAGTTTAACGTCCCCCACTTCTTTACATTCTAAAATTAAAGACACTGAACTTATTTCAAGGAATACGGGTGTATCATAGCTTTTATTCGAAACAAAAATTTTAACTTTATTCTTTATTTTTCTGCTTACGTAAGCGTAATTTTTAGAATTCTTACGGCGTAAGCCGTAAGACCAACTTTAAAATTCTTACGCTAGCATAAGAAAAATTACGCTTACGTAAGCGTAATTTTTAAAAAAATGTTTTGCTTACGCCGTAAGAAAAATAAAATTACATGTAGTATGCAAATGGTCCCTTTTCGCTTTCCATGTCACATGTATGTGATCTTTGTGAAAATCTGGCTTTCTGTTGGATTGCTGCACAAGATACATTAAAACCAAGCTTTGATTCTTCTTCTTTTTCTTACTGTCCAAACCTTGAAAGCTCAGCTTAGTTACCTCCTCAGCTCCAAAAAATTAATGAGTTTATTTATATTATGATTAGCCAAAATCAAATTTGCAAGTTAGAAATTCGAATCATGTTTCTCTAATCATCTATGTTTCCCAGTGGATATTTATTCAATGTTTCAATTTTTTTCAAAAAGAGGTCTCCACGTCTGTATATAAAAATGGATTTTTCATTCCTGCCAATGTATATGCAGGTTTTGATTCTGAAAAAGATATGGAAGCTGCGTGAAAGAAGCTGGCAATACTTGAAACAAAACGCCTTCATCACATGGTGTGTCAGGTTAGAGATTAAACTATAGCTGCCAGCATGGCTAATACGAGCATTTTTTGAGCATGTAGTTTACAACACACTGATGGAAGTGAAAGAAAAGTAAAACTCTCAAGTATATGATAGATAATCGATGATGATAACTTCGAATTAGAAATAAAATTTCCAGCAAATTGACTTTTACACTGAACTACTGATGATATAATGAACAAACCTGTTGAAGAGAAAATGGAGCAGAGACAGTTATATCATTATCCATAAACTTCTCTGGCTCTTGCTTTACACCACCTAAAGGGATGATTACAGTATTTTGAAAGCTACTGATTACTTTCATTCACAATAATTATATCTTATTAAGATAGTATTGAAGGAAATGGGTCTGGAACGAGCAGCTGAAAAACCATGAAAAAAAAACACAAAAGAAACAATTTGTCTCTCTCAGGACAGTTCATAGCAGGAGCATGCCGTTATCTATAATACCTGGGGGAGGATTTCCTGACTTGTATTCATCAGATTCATGAAATCTAAAAAGAAACCAGTCACAAATACCAGAACAAAATTGATGTTATAACACTTATTTTTAACTTAACACTTTGTTGTATTACGTACGTTATAAATTTGCTGTAATAGAAATGTAATATAATAGAAATATATATACTCTTTTATAATAGGGATGAAATCTTCTTTAAGGTTTTTCAAGTGAAAAAACTTCTGCCATAAAATAGTTTTTCCATCTTTACAGTAGTATCTAAATAAAAAAAGGTTAAAAGAAATCATAAGGAGAAATATTATGAGCGTGGCAAATATGTATGAGTACCGCAATCCATCCCACAAATGTGATCGTTCTCTCTCAATAACCTGAAACACACAAGGTTTTTTGATTAATGTGTCTGATTATTACAAAACTTGTTTTACTTGTATGAAATATTCTACTTAAGAAATCCAATGAAAATAAATATCCCAACAATTCAACAATAAAAGATGGACCCTGTAAAAATGCTGCCAGTTATTATAAAATATTGAACATTACAAGCTTCCAACTTCGAGACTTTGTATGTATTCATGCATATTAAAAGGGAACTAAACTCAAAGGTTTGTCAGCAAAAACAGTAGAGGCCTGAAAATGAGCAAGGTATGGCAACAATTTCCTTTAGTGATTTGACACCTATAAGTGTTTGCCACTATACATCAAATTCAAAAGTTAAGTTCCCCTTTAACTTTTCTTCTACAAAAAATCAGTTCGAAATGAGCCTGATTGGTGATCATTCGCTTAATTAGAAACAAATTTCTACTAACCAAACCCAAAGTATTTTTTTGTCTTTGAGGTGAGTGGGGAATGCAAGATGGTAAAGCAAATACCTAAAAGAGAATTCAGGCTTAAATACTAATTTAATCAGCCCGGGGGAGTGACAGAAAAGACAAAATACAGGTGTTGGCAGTTCAGGGATATCTGGTACATAATCATGATAAACTGAACCTGACAACAAAAACAGTTTCTATATATAAGATGGAGATTAAAATGATATTTGATAGAAATCATATGAAATAAGAAGCTGTATGGATTGAAGACTTTCACAATTGAATTGACCTCAACACTAGTAAATCTATTACAACCAAATTATTTAGAATATGTCAAATTTGTTTAAAAACTGAAGACCTCGTCTATTCATGATCAAATCTGCAAAAGTGACCACCAAATTTATTAACAGCACCTCCCAATTGATCTTTGTCCAAACCTTCAAAATTTTTCCAATGAGATTGTTCATAACTTGGATAAGTAGGAGCAGGTGAAACTTGGGCATTTCAAACTCGGGTATTTCAAAGATTTTAATCCATGACAAGAAGATAAAAATTATAATTATATAACTTAAATCAACATAAGATACAATATGAAAATCTATTTTTACAAAGCCTGCCGAAGGTAAGTCAATACTCGTGTAGGAGAGTGTTAGCAATTCAAACATAAAAGAAAAACGTTCAAATAATCCCATTGGTATATAGTTGTATTCACAAATTATGTTAGCGCACTTCTCTACAAGTTGCGACTACCCTCTGGATTACCCACTTGAATTTTCATGGTGGTTGGTTGGGCTGGAATCAGCGGGGGTGGTGTTGGAAAAATCCTAAAAACCTAATAGCCAGTGGGGTGTGGAAAAATATTTTTCTCATAACTTTGTTTGAAATCGTAACTAATAAAAGGCTACTCAAAAAACAAAATCAGAAATCCAAAAGAATAAAAACAGAAGATAACCAGGAGATTATAAAGTCCTCATCAATGTGTAAGGTAATTTCATCACAATAACCATCTATATCAATAGCCGATTCTCTGTCTGTTTGTTTGTCTGTCACGCAAAGTAGTAGGTGAACTGTGAAGAGGTTATTTTATTGTATTTGTTGGGACGTCAGTGTGAGACCATTGTATTAAGACCCTAATCGAATGCGACGGGAAAAGTATCTCGGAAACCAATAGGGATAACTGACGTTTTTCGGAGTCCGCGATAGAGGCGATGGAAAGACGAAAACATTTAAAAACATTTGGGGACAGGTGTGTGGCATCATCAAAATGTTTGAACAATGATATCTCTGTAACGGTTGGTCATAGCGGAACGATGCCATACATTTTTTTATCAATTTTTCAAGCTCTACAACATGTGCACATTTACCGTTGCCAATCCGTAAATTTTACTTTTAGAGAACACTGAGAGGGTGACACAACGCAGGCTGAACATTGGCCAATGAGAGACACCGCCTTGGCGACTAGTCTATATTAATACCCGATTCTCTGTTTGTTTGTCTGTCACGCAAAATAGTAAAGTCAACTTCGAAACAAATCTGCAACAGAGAGATCGCAGAGAACCTAAGCAAACTAGGGGGTATATAAATGTAAAGCTCCTACCAAAGAAATGAATATGACTGCATTAAATTGTAATATTTTTAATTGAAATATATTTAAAGGGAAATTAAGCCTTTATCAAAAACTTTTTATATTAGGTGCAGAAAGGTCTCATTAATCTTCTGTGACCATTAAAAATCATCTTAAATGATAAGTATACTCAGTTTTTCGTTATTTAGTATCTAACAATGGACGCCATTGCAGTGCTCTGTGATGGAAATTTTGACGTCACAGCGCGATCGCTGTTTTGTAAGGATTACATAAACTACAATATTTTGTTTTTGTTAATGAAAGTTATTGTGTTCTTTGTGATATAAAACCTTTATTAAAAAGTATTTTGTTTTAGATTTATAGCAGGTATACGTGCGTAAGTGAGTTTTTGAACAAATGTGTATATTTTAGAAAAAAAGAAATTTTCAGTATGACTGTTTTTGTTTTTCTTGAATCGCTAACGATAAACTTATTTTACATTTTGCTGTTTCTTGATGTTTAAGATTGTTATGTTGATGAACGATAAATATCTTCGTGTTGTCTTTATTGTTTTACTACCATTTCTCGTATCGAAAGTACACGACTGCATAAAACTCTCATGGCTACCTATTGAGGAGCGTCTCGAATATTCTGCTGCTGTTGTGGGCTTCAAAGCTGTTTTTGAAATAGTTCCTGCAAACATGCAACTACAACTTGCAAAGGATACAAGGGCTCTCAGAAGTAATCGTAAAAACATCGGCCCTATGATTCAACGAAACAATGTCATCAATTCCTACAGTAATACCGTCGCTCAAACTTTTAACAGTTTGCCGAAACCAATTCGTGAATCAGAAAGTTTGCACAGTTTTAAAACGAAAACGTTTACATACCTAATGGACAAAGCAATTGCACGTACTTTATAGATATTTTTTATATATATGTTTAAAAAAAAAAAAAAAAAAAAAAAAAAAAAAGTTTGTAAATACATTTAACATACACACCACATACAAATTTCTAGGAGAAGAACCATGTAGCAAAATGGAGCTAGAAATAAATCGGTTATTATTATTATTATTATTATTATTATCTTTAGAACGTAGGCGTAAAAAACATACCATGTGCTGCCTACGTCTGATGTTTCTGCAAACGAAATTCGCTCTGTGACGTCATGATATTGATAACGAAAGCTGTAATGGCGATTTAACTAAGTTGTTTTTTTAGCAGTTTTTTTTCATTTGGAGTACCTTTTATACATAAAAAGGCGTTCCTCTAGGATGAATGAAGTATTTCATGCTCAAAATCAGAAAAGAAATTTTAAGGCTTAATTTCCCTTTAAATGAATTATTAACTAATATTTCCACAATACTTAAGAATTACCTTGAATGAATCTACTTTTAAATGCTGAAAGACAAAGGAAAAAAAAAGAAGACAAAATTCGTGCTCAATTGAGAAGGTAGAGGGATGCACAAAATCAAAGACAGCGACGGGCTAATGAACAACCTGAACATGCTTCTGGTTGACTTGAATCACAAGCTCATCGACAACTGTCACTTTGAGACAATGAGCAACCAGAACAAGCTGCTGCTCGACGTGCAGCTGATGCTCAACAACACCAAAGTGCATATGTCCGAAACAGACGAGAGTGCATCACTCGGTTTTTAAATGCTGCATGAATTGACATTGAAAACAATTTTTTGCCCGACATTCATTCTTTAGATGAATGAAATGTTGCACAAATGGAAAGGTACAATTTATCAGATTATCCGCCTGAGTTACGGAATCTTTTACTTGATGATTCTGCTCTGGGTAAACATTTCCGTAAGTGTATTAGAGTTAATAATGCATTTAGAGTTTTGCTTCTCTGTCAGTTAACTTATGTCTGCCCCCAGAAAATGGGCCTCCATGTTTTAGGATATGTGCACAACTGCTACATAGATATGGAACACTGCATGCAAATGAAAACCAAGTGCCTATGTTTAGCCAACTTTACATTATCGAAACTGCTGATTCGCTTGACATGCGTATGCAAAACCCTTCCAAAGTGGATTGTAACAGAGACTTGATGGAACAAATACAAGTAGTCATTAATAGAGTTTCACCTTATGCCGCAGCATATCGTAACTTGGTTCAGGTCGAAAGAGAAGAAGAAGAAAGGGCCTTTTGAGAAAATAGACCAACCTCCGTAGTGGGTATGTGCTTGAAGGTGAAGACAGGAGGAGATACAATGCTCTACATCACAAAGAAGTTGCTGCAATTTTCCCATTCTCCCGTTGTTAGAAGTAATATAGTTTATCCAAGAGATCAGCCCTTGCATAATATTTCTTACAGATCTACTAACATTGACTCCATGATGTATCCAATGATTTTTCCCAGAGGTGATCCTGGATGGAGTCCAAACATGAATCACGTGCAATGGCATGCAACTGAAAAGCGGAATAAAATTACACAATTGCAGTATCATATTTATCGTATTGCCATTAGTTGTGAATTTTCTGCTTCACATTTAGCTGTAAAACTATTTCCGCAGTTTGTTGTTGACTATGTCAAAGTGGAGGGAGTGAGACTACACCAGAACCAAGAACAATTACAGCCGGATAGCTACACAGGCTTGATGAAGAGGAAGTTGCTCATGAACGAAACCTCTGTACGGGTAATATCGTTGTGTTGCCATCTACCTTTTTAGGTTCACCAAGAAATATGCACCAATTAAAAGATTAAAAAATGTCATCATTTTGCATTCACACGAAAAACTACTTTTGATGGGAATTTAATTTGGCAGTGCGTGAAAAAAGTTAAATTTTCTACCAGCCAAAATTTCCTCCTAGTAGGTATCTTATTATAAAATAATCAGCAAACCTATGTAACACTTTTTTTTGTAAAGTATCATATAATTCTTTAAAATTTACAGTCAACTTCTTCTAGTCAGAGCTCTGACGATTTTCACTTTAATAATTTTGAGCAAAAGGTCTGAGTAGTTCTTTTTGTAGTTTATGGGGTCTGGATACTAAAAAGTGATTTCTTACTAATTGGGTGCGGGACAATAACCCGTGGTGAGCCCATAAAGACACCAATTTTTGAAAGATCTTTAACAATGCTTGAGCAAGCTAGGTACTTATATTGAAGATAAAAACCAAATGTTTTTAGCTCCGTCATTACTTTTAAGAAACAATTTTTGGGGACAGACTAATTTTAAGAAAAATTTTTTTTAGAATTATTTTATTAAAATATTTTAATATTGCTCTAGCCAGCCAAAAAAGTTTGTATTTTATGTTTTATTTACATAGTTGCCACCTACGAGTAAGTTAAGAAAAGTTACCATGGGACAATAACATTTTAAGAAACTTTTTTCCACTCGTGATCTTTGTTAAAATATTTTAACATTGCTTGAGCAAGCTCCATTTGGGGATTTTTTTGAAGTATTGTGTACATTAAGTTTCTGCAAGCAGTTTAAGAAAGAAATCTTTGGGACAAAATACTTTAAGAAATGATTAATCACGTAAAAGTATGATTTTGTTAAAATATTCTAACATTGGTAGAGCAAGCACAATTTTACGATTTTTTTAAGGTATTGTGTATATTGACTATCTATAAGTGTTTTAAGAAAATAATCTTTTGGACAAAACAGTTTAAGAAACTGTAAATTACATGGGAATCTTCAGTTTCATACGTAATTTTATGAGATTTGTAATATTATTTTTTAGTTAAATTGCCTAAAAAGTAACGTTACAGGTAAAAATGCAACGAAAGTTTGAAGCTATTGTATTGCTTGATAATTTGATTAGAACGATCAATAGAATGTCTTCAGTAGTTGATGTTTTCTGTTATAACACATATAAATGTTGTAGATAGCAGTTGAAAATTTAGCTAGTTGTAATTGATTTGTGATTTTCTCTACTAGTGATAAATATATAATAGGAATAAATAGATAACATGAATCCTGCAAATGAGGCAAGTAAGAAGCTATTATAGAATTTGTAGTTGGGTAGTTAGAATAGAGCCTATTGAAAAGAGAGACAGTGACTCATTACAAGAATAACAAGAGCGAGGTATTCCCTGTTAATTAATTTTCGTAAAAAGTGATAAGGTTCACCTAGAAAAAAAGTCATTTGCTTTTGCTTTTGTATTTGTGTAGTTTAATTTTAATTTTCAGGCATGGAAAACAAGCATATTGATGACAATACAGGTCCATTAATAGAAAGTAACAGTGACACTTTACCAGAATCAGTGGAGTCAGGTATAATATACACAAGTAGAAATATAAATGAGTTTGAAACAAGTTAAAACCACAATAAAAGCACTGGCTGAGCTATTTACATCTAGATATGATAAGTCAATTGCTAGTAATTGGATTTTCTGAAATGAATTTTATATTCTAAAAAGTTTATCAAAATGGTAAATTTGTGAAATAAGCCATGCTTTAGTGTATCATTATTACAAGTACTGTTGAAAAGTTATGATATTTCAATTTCAGCAGCTCACATTTGCATCTTGCATGTTGGTGAAGGAAATGAAACTGGTGAAATTAAGCTGTTTATAAAAAACATGTGCAAGTGGGACAAGGTTGTGACTGTCAAAGAAGAAAGATTGAGATCTTTGAAGTCTAGTAAATATAATGATGTTCTTAATGCATTACCAGAAGTTTTTGAGCCAAACCAGGGCTATCATTCCAACTGTTATAAAAATTTTACTGCCTTTACATCAGCATCATCATCATCCTCATCGATGAAAAATAGAGATCACCGTGAGTCTACCACAAGAAGTACCAGATCTGAACTTACTTTACCAAAGTCATCATCAACTGGGTGTTCGCCTGCAATTTGCATCTTCTGTGACAAACCAAGAAAGAAAGTGAAGGGAAAATGGGAAAATTTGGGCACAAGTGAAAGCAATAATGCAGAAATAGTTATTCGCAAAGCAGCAGCAGCATTGGGTGATCAGCAATTACTTTTGAAGATAGGTAATTACGGGTTTGGAGATGGACCAGACTTTGTAGCGAAAGAAATTAAGTATCATCACTCATGTCGAAAAAATTATTCGAATCGATCAAGAAATGCCAAAAAAGACCCTTGTGATTCAACAGATGTGAAATCTCAGAGTCTATTGTATATCAAAGAATACATACAGAAGCACATAATTGAAGAAAACTCAGCTGAGTATGTCAGTTCTTTGTTATTCCGATATAAAACATTCTTTCAAGCAGCGGGTGGTGATATTAATCTTCTGAATTCATACAGTCTTCAAAATTTTTGTAAATTAATTGAAAAACATTTTGAAAACAAATTAACTTTGGCAGCAGACAGCACCAAGAAGAAGCTAGCATTTAATCCAGAACTCAAAATAGAAGATGCTTACAATGTGGCAGAAAGGAAAGAATGTGAGGATTACTCAAAGAATATTTGGAACTGTGCATTATATCTTCGGAAAAAAATATTGGAGACAGTTCCAACTCCACTAGAAGAACCCTTATCTGTTCAAAACATCCTTGATGGTGAAGTAGAGATTCCAGGAGAGGTCAAAGATTTTTTTAAGATTATGTACACAGGGGTTAATTCAGAAAATGATTCTGATAGAAAGGAAAGACTCATCAATTCCAGTGCAGCCGATGCTGTTTATGCGTGCTCTGGTGGCAAACAACTACCTGGGAAACACCTATCCCTTGCTGTAGCAATTAAGTCCATGACTGGAAGTAGAAGAGTTGTCACCTTAATGAACAGATTTGGCCACTGTGCAAGCAGTGAAACCGTGAGAAGAATAGAAATGGGAATGGAAGCCACCATTTCTGAAAGTAACAGCATTCTTCCAAGTCATATTGTGAAAAAACATGATCTTTGCACTGGTACAGCATGGGATAATTTTGATGTGAACATGGAGACACCTTCAGGTGCTGATACAATTCACCATACCTACGGTATTTGTTATCAAAACATTGAAGGTAACGAAAATATTTCTGATGTTAACCCAACTGATTTATTGCCAGCTGGAAATAAAAGAAAAGTAAAAGAATTCAGAAAAGTTGGTGAATGTTCCGCTGCAGAAGAATTTGAACCATACTGGAAAAAGCCCAAGCAATCCCGTTTTGAATTCTTTCTATTGTCTATATATCCAACTGATGATTACACAAATGCTAAATATTTAGATGTTCTATGGCTGATGATTGTAAATTTATCAAGTATTGACATCCCAATGTGGATTGGTTGGAATTCCTTGGCAAAACCTAGAAGTATTGAGCAACGAGTATGTTACATGAAACATATTGCACTGCCACCCACACGAACTGATGTAATTAAAGAAACATTAAAACGATCTCAACTGGTTGCAAAAGAATGTAATCAGCAATATGCTATTGTGACGTATGATCTAGCAATTGCAAAGGTAGCTAAACAACTGCAGTCCGAAGAATCACCACATTTTGACAATGTTTTTGTGATGTTTGGTGCTTTTCACATAATGCTCAATATATTTTCAAGCACTGGAAAGATAATTGAAGGCTCGGGAGGGCCTTATGCATTATCTGAATGCAAAATTGTTGCACCTGGCTCAATCAATCAATTTCTAAAAGGCAAGATGTATAACCGTTGTAAAAGAGGCCATACTCTTCTTGCAGCTGCAATTCATGGTCTGCATTTGGAAAAATTCATTGATGATTTGAATGTAAAAGAAGATTTTGTTAGTGAATTGGACAAGATTGCAGAGAAGGGCCCAGTCAATGCTGAGAACATATCACAGATGATGAAACATGTCATCACACAATACGAGTTTTATTGCAATGATACGTTAAGTGGAGAGAGAGGCAAAACAGCCCAGTTCTGGATGCAGTATGCAAATATAATAGACCTTAGCAATGTTTTACACAGAGCAATCAAATCTAATGATCCAGAACTGTTTGCATATGCTCTATTTGAATTATCACCAATATTTTTCATGACAAACCATTTCAATTACGCAAGATGGATGGTTTTGTATGCCTTGGAGCTAGCAAATCTAGATCCTGAGGTTTATAGATTGCTTATCAATGGTGGGTTTTCTGTTAACCGTACCGGTAAACCATTTGCAGAAGTGGCAGTGGATATGGCATTGGAGCAAACTATCAATGCAGAGGCAAAGAACAGACTCAAAGGAATTATGAAGTTTGCAGATGTTTCGTCAGCTGTAAATAGATGGTCAGTGACAAATTCAATGAAAACAGAATTAGTAAACAGTTTACTAGATATAGCTGGATTTACAGATGCGAATTCTAGTCATAAAGAGACACAAGAACCAAGAAAAAGGCAAGACAACAGAGACCTGAAGGAGCTCAAAAGTGTGATTAAGGAGACAATGAACCCTTTTGATGAGGAAATCAACAAGGAACACTTATTCAATATCAAAACTGGCCGGAAAGTCAACAAAGAAGCAGAGAATTACCTATTGCAAATTTTTTCAAAAGGAATCGAAAAGAGGGATGAATTTATTGAGAAATGCAAGAAAGACGCAACCAAATTTGAGGATCCAATCAAGAAGACAAAAATCGAAAATTTCGCAACAGAAAGTACGTTAAAGTCTAATAAGTCAAAGAAAGTTGCAGAAATCATTAGTATAAAAGGCACACGTGATCTCTTTGGGCGTCTCCTTTTTCTAGCTATAACACATAGCCTTGACATCAGAAAATTATTTGAGTACCCACTACTTCCTGAGCCACCATGTTTTTCTCATCCAGATGGGTCAATGTACCAGGCTCCAAAATCTACTGTTCTTGATCACATAGTGAAGAACTTTGATGTGATCTGCCCAAAGCCTGTTAGAACCGTAATTGTTGATGGTATGTTTTTGATCAAAAGTACAACACAACAATGTTGCCCAACCTTTGCTGCATTTGCAAGAACAATGCTAATGAAAGTGCTAAAATTGGCTGAATATCGTGTTGATATATGTTTTGATGTGTATGAATCACCATCAATCAAAGATGTTAAAAGGAAATACAGAGGAAATGAAGAAACTGAACGATTTTTTTCGTTTGGTCCGAGGCAAAAGTTTCCTTCTGATATCAGCAGCTTGTTACAGATATCTGAATTTAAAAAGGAGCTTTTGAAGTTTTTACAACAGGAATATCAGGATCCTGTTTATGCATGTATACTTGGAAACAAGATCTTTTATTGTTCTATTGACAATCAATGCCAAAAGTTTTCTGTTATTGATGGCCATCTGAAGGTTGATGATGTGCATGAACTATATGGCAACCATCTCGAAGCAGACACAAGGGTCGCTTTTCATGCACTTCATGCTGATAGAACAGATCCTGGAAACATTGTCGTTAGAGGTGAATTAATTTGTTAAATGATAAAATATGAGTTTCTTTATACTTGCAATAAAAATCCACAATGAAACGAAAATATAATGTATCTTTTGCAGTCTAGGGAAGCCAAACAACACAAGGTATCTTGTTATTGTGTTTGAAAATGGTTCCAAGATTGAATTCATCTTTCCTTATGTCTTGATTGCTTATAGGTAATGATACTGATATTCTGGTCATTTTAATGTGCAATGCTGAAAAATTTGAAAACAGATTATGGCTTGACACAGGTCTGGATCACAACAACTCACGTAAATTCATTGATATCAAAGCTGTGAGTCAAGAAATCAAGAATTTGGATTCTCTACCAGGCATTTATGCATTTACTGGTATCGATTACTTACCATCTTTCTACCGGAAGGGGAAGATAAAACCAATGACGATAATGAATACCCAAGATAAGTTTGCAGCTGCATTCAAAAATCTTGGAGAAAAAGAATTGGATCCTGAAACTGTTCAGGATATCGAAGAATTCGTGTGTCACATGTATGGTTATAAGAAAAAAAAAGATATACATGAAGTTTTAAGTCTACACTTCCATAAAAAATGTAAACCTAAGAAGTCTGGAAACCCACTGGATGCACTTAAAAGTGTAGATCCAAAAACATTCCCACCATGCCGTCAAGTTTTGAATGAACAGATTAAAAGAGCTTGGTTTGTAGCAAAATTGTATAAAACAGCAACACAAGCATATCCAGCTGAAGGTTTTGCTGAAATAGATTATGGTTGGAAACTTTCAGATGGTAATTTCTTAGATCTTGAGTGGTATAAAGGTGAACAAGTCCCGTCTGCAATGGAAAGAATAGAGCAACTTGAAGATTCAGATGATGAAATGATTGTCGATGAAGAAAGTGATGTCAATGATGGTAGTGAAGATAGCGACATGTCAGATTTGGATGATTAAATTTAATAAACACTTTTGTTTGATACATACTGCTTGAACATTATAGAGTTTACAATTTTTGGTAATTCTGTTTCACAAGTTAATATTCATGTTGTTTAATCACTTGAAACTCTTTTCTTAACTGAGCATTATAGCATTATAGCATATATAGCATTATAGCATAAGTAATAAGTAATAAACTGACTATGCCTTATGCTACTTAGGAAATGGAAAGTAATACAAAAGCAATTTATTGAATCTAGAAATATGTTTAACGAATCTGTTTCTTTCATGAAAATTGAAAACAATATATTGTATCTATATGTTTAGCGCGTCAGTTTCTTCCATGGGAACTGACTTGTTATCCTTTTTCATATTACTTTAGAAAGTATAATTTAGAAAAGCTTTTACTAACTCTTTGGGTTCACTTGATCTGAGTAATACTTACTGTAAGATATTTTGCAGATTACTTGGATTCATGAGTTTTATGAATGTTCTACTTTATATATGTTGACATGGACATTTCTTTGATTCTTGTTATGAAGTCTTTTTCCAGTTGAGTTTTTACTAGTCATGTTTATTTTATCTAGGGAATTACAGAGTTACTGGCTAAATTGTAATTGTTTTCTAAATAGTTTGACAATATGAAACTGAAGATTCCCATGTAATTTACAGTTTCTTAAACTGTTTTGTCCAAAAGATTATTTTCTTAAAACACTTATAGATAGTCAATATACACAATACCTTAAAAAAATCGTAAAATTGTGCTTGCTCTACCAATGTTAGAATATTTTAACAAAATCATACTTTTACGTGATTAATCATTTCTTAAAGTATTTTGTCCCAAAGATTTCTTTCTTAAACTGCTTACAGAAACTTAATGTACACAATACTTCAAAAAAATCCCCAAATGGAGCTTGCTCAAGCAATGTTAAAATATTTTAACAAAGATCACGAGTGGAAAAAAGTTTCTTAAAATGTTATTGTCCCATGGTAACTTTTCTTAACTTACTCGTAGGTGGCAACTATGTAAATAAAACATAAAATACAAACTTTTTTGGCTGGCTAGAGCAATATTAAAATATTTTAATAAAATAATTCTAAAAAAAATTTTTCTTAAAATTAGTCTGTCCCCAAAAATTGTTTCTTAAAAGTAATGACGGAGCTAAAAACATTTGGTTTTTATCTTCAATATAAGTACCTAGCTTGCTCAAGCATTGTTAAAGATCTTTCAAAAATTGGTGTCTTTATGGGCTCACCACGGGTTATTGTCCCGCACCCAATTAGTAAGAAATCACTTTTTAGTATCCAGACCCCATAAACTACAAAAAGAACTACTCAGACCTTTTGCTCAAAATTATTAAAGTGAAAATCGTCAGAGCTCTGACTATTCATAGGACGTAAAGAAAAAATAACATTTTAATGTTATATCTAAACTAACACTTTTAAGTTGATGAAGGAGCACAAGATAATAATCACATCCTTTTAAACTCAAAAAAACTTACCTCACCTTCCTTTATATGCACATCTCTTTGTTCACCTCTTTCTATTATTTTCAAACACATATCGCCTTTGATCATGTAAAAGAACTAAAAAATATGTTCGCTTGGAAACTGAAATAGGTTCATTTTGTATAAAAAAGCACAACAGAACAGTTACCTCTTCACCATGATCAAGATGATAATCGTTTCTAACATTAGGTCCACCAATAAACATGATCTTTAAAACGCCTCCCCACCTAGCAACAAAATAATCAAACTATTATAATGTGATGCTCCAAGGGAATTGGAATTACAAACCATTAAACATAAAAGAACAAAAGAATAAATATAAAAATTGTTAAACTATTGCTATTTAACAGCTTAGAATGTGCTGGGCGAGATGGTTATTGTTTTTTCAGTCTGAAATCTGCTCATAGCAGTCCATTAAGTGTGTTTTCAAAAGTTGACTTCACAAACCTTTCTGAAAAGCATTGTGAGCGATCAGCATTGAAACTTTTAAAAAGCTTTATCATTTGTATAAAAAAAAAGTTCACCATTTCATATCGTGAACAAGAAGATTTTTTTTTTAATCAATTGCTCAACACAAGGTTTAAAACCACTAATGTGTATTGAGGTACAAAGAAGAAAGGTGACAATGAACATTGCATTTAAAGTGTTGAAGATTATAATGAGAAGGAAAAACAGACTGTGGTAAAGATTTCCAGAGAGTGGAGGAGCGAGGAATGAAACTTCATTGGTAAAACGTTTTAGATGACTTTGAGATGTTGACAGTGTGATCATGGGAATTAGATGAATATCTTGTGTTTCACTTGAAAGTTTTTAATGCAGGGATGGGAAAAGAGAACTGAGTTGAACATTTTCCGTAAGAGTATTTATAAAAGAGGCGAAGAGACGCCACAGATCTGCGATGGGAGAGTGTGTCATGTTTACTTGCAAGTTTATCACCAATAGCATTACAGATATGTTTCTGAATACGATCTAAAAGATTAAGAGAGTCTGAGGGTGCACAACCCCAATTATGGAAGCAATACTCAATACAAGGCCGAATAGTAGATTTATAGAGGTAAAGAACAGAATCAGGGCTGAGGTATGCTCTTGCACGAAGAAGGGAGCCCACTTTCATTGAGGCTGACTTAGCAATTGCCTCAATGTAGGCCAGGAGAAGTCCTGTGAAAAAGTGATGCCGAGGAGACGAAAGGAGTTGTTTTCTTCCAACTGGGTGCCATTCATGGGAACTGATGGTAAAAAGGGATCTTTAGGGATGATTTACAATTGAATGTGACCAGCCATTTCTCTCCCCACTCAACTATAAATTGCAGATCAAGCTCAATTTCGCCTGCCATTTCTACCTGGCTGAACAAATCTGAGTTTGGAATACAAGAATAGATGGTTGAATCATCAGCATATGGCAACCTTGGAAATAATGTAGATCATTGATGAAAAGAAGAAAAAGGGTTGACCCAAGGACAGAACCTTGGGGAACTCCTGCATTGGTGGAATGTGTCCATGATGATTGCCCATCTAAAACAACGTTAAGCCTACGATTACCAATGAAGGAACGACTGATCTCCTAAAGGAGACCCTTTGCAGCAAGCTTTTTAAAATGACCAGTATGCAAGACTTTATCATGCCTTGGATATGTCAAGAACAGCTCTTGCCTCCCCAGATTTATCTAATTCAGTGTAGATTCTATCAGTTATCACTGTAAGGAGGTCAGCAGTTGAGCGTTGGGAGGGAAAGCCATAATGAAATAACCATTAGATTCAAGGTGATTAACAAGAGCTCTATTATAAGGACCTCAAAAATTTTACTCATAATTGGTAAGAGACTAATTGCTTTGTAGTTTCGTGGATTAAATCGATCACCACAATTCTTAAAGACTGGAATTACAGAGGCAAACTTCCAAGATGAAGGAAAGCAAGATTCAGCTATACACTTGTTATATAGACCAGAAAGTACAGGTAACAATTCAGGTGCACACTTTTGAAACAGGATGACAGGAATTCCATCAGGACCAGTAGCCTTAGAAGCATCTGAAATTTAGAAGCATCTGAGATTTGAAATAATGGAACATATTTTAAATGGTGTGATACAGCAGCTATCCAGTACTTTATTAGTCCCCAAGAGAAATTCAGGAACAGTGTGACCAGAGTCATCAAGAGTAGAGTTAGTACTGAAAATATTAGAGAAGAGTTCAGCTTTATCCTTAGATGATGATGAAGCCTCTGGACCATTGAAAATGGGAGAAATGGATGACCTTTTATTGTTGGTGACACTTTTAATGATGTGCCAAAAATCTCGAGAGCCAATTTTTTGTGAAGAGATACGATTACGAGTTTCTTGTTGATATGTAGACTTTGCATTATTAATGACAGATTTGCAGTGATTTCGTGCTTGGTTGAAAAGAACCTTATTATGAGAAGACTTCTCACGTTGATATTGATGAAAGTAAAGATTTCTGAGAGCAATTGTGAGAACCAGGGAGAGGAGTGAGGTTTAACACGAAATTTTCTACTGGGGATAAATGCTTCAATGCCAGATGTAAGCCAAGATGTAACTTCCTCTATACATTTTTCAGCTGGATTTGAAAACACATTGGACCAGGGGACATAGCGAAGAAAGTCTCGAAAATTATCCCATTCACCACGTTCATAACTGAAGAGAGTGCGATGAAAAGGAGATTCAGAAGCAGCTTTGAAATTAAGAGATGTTAAGACAGAAACTACGCCATGGTCGGGGTTGCCAAAAGGAGCTTCACTAGACGCTTTACAGATATCAGGATTTGATGTTAAAAAGAGATCAAGAAGAGATGGAGATTGATCATCACGATCAGGAAAGCGAGTAGGGAAGTCAATGATTTGGTGAAGAGATTTAGAGTATGAATTCCTGAGTGAGAGATTCCATTTGAGAATTTGAGCCATTTTTCATGATGAACATTGAAGTCACCAAAAACAAATATGTTGGCACTGTGATGAATTGATAGGGCCTCTCAGATATAGAGTCTATAACAGAATAGTCTTGGGATGATGGAGATTGATAAAGAAAGAACAGATAGCTTGTTGAATGGAGCAACGAAAGACGAAAGCACATGTATAACAAATCAGGATCCTCCAGATCACTTACACAAGTAATAGGTAAATTGTCTGGAAGGCATACACCAAAGCCATGCATGTGGGTTTTAGAGTCCTTACGACGCAGACTAAGATAACGTTGAAAAAGAAAATCATTTTTTGTGTCAATATTTGAATTGAGATTAGTCTCACAAATTGCAAAGGTCTCAGGAGAGTTGTTAGAAATGAAAGAATGAGTGTGAGAGAAATTTGTACGAAAACCATGGACATTTGTGAAAGAAATGTTCAGTGATGCCAGGTTAATCGAATTCAGCTTTGAAGCTATTGCATAAGCGAAGTTTAGATAGAGAAATTAAATAAAAGGAACAAACATAACATGTACTTGCAAAAAGTCTGATTGTGTCAATACTGTTGGTTCATCAATAAACCTTCCGCCGTAACAAAAGGCTCAGGGTGTGGCCTCGACAAAGCACACCAAACACATTTGCTGGGAAACCCTCCATGTGCAACATGGCACAACAAATGTCCTGATATTTCACAGCTGCTGATGGAACAGCCTATATCAAGCGCTACCAAAAAACGTTCAGGTTCATAACTATCAGCTGGCCTCAGGCCAGTAACTGAGTTTTTGAGTTGTACCCTCACCAAGAGATGTTAACGTTCTTAACATAACTGTCTGACCCAAAGCGTTTTAGCATACTTCTTTGTTTGTTTGTTTTCTTGTGATAGTAGCAGTATTAATTTATCATCTATTGTTCATCTTTTTTTGCTTATACTTTTAGACGGTCTTTTCCAACAGCGGATTACTCAGCAGCCATTGTTTTAAAAACAAAAGCCGCTTTGCTCAGCATGTTCTAAACCGCCTAGTAAAAAACCAACTTACTGTTATGTAACTAAGTAACATTTCACTACTTTTCATTAACATACACAGATTATCTAGAATCTAATTTCAATCAACAAATGCTACTATGCTGTTTAAAAGGATCCCAAGGTCCATTAAATTATTCAAATAATAATGTTATCTTAAAAAATGAAGTAGTAACTTTCGTATCAGTTTTTTCAAACGTCTTTTAGATTGTGAGATAATCACATTATAAATATTTTTTTTCCATACTTCAAAACTTTTTCAAAATCTTCTTTGTAGTATTTTGAATCTTTAGCGTCCAAACTTTTTCGATTGTTAAAAATTTTGTGACATATGCTTTGAGTAGCATTTAAATATGTCTTTTATCAATGTAAATACAACACATGCTTCCAGTAAGAAATTGAGCGATTTATAACTCAGTTTTAACTGTTTTGAAAATTCTTTTTAGTGAACCACTCCTTTAATTAAAAGGCCGCCTGTGCTGTCAATATTTGCATATCAGAGAACATGGTGAATGCAAGAACGTCGGTAGAGTGATGGTATAAAGCACAACAATCCAATGTGTTTGTACCCACTGAGTGGTTATCTCCTCCATGTGTAAAAATAATGAAATAACAAAATTTTTGTAACTTCATTATTTTTAGTCTATCTTCATTGGTTAAGTAGCTGATCTTTCATTGTCCTTCCGTCCCATGTCCACAGTGTAAGCCTGGATTCCTGGATTGAAAGCTGATACCACTTAAAAATAAGGGTAGAATAGAGGCTATTAGTTAATCGTGGCTTAATTCAGATTTTTCAGATAATTTATAATTACAGCTATTTTATCAAGGTGAGTGCTGCCTCAAATTGAAACATGAGTTTTACAGTTTACCCATCACACAGATATCGTTTTGGAAATGGGTCTGTTACAAAAATACTTGTTTTATGTCTGACGGACAAATCGATACCTAGGGCTATATAAAAAGCAGCACGTTTATGACACAATATCAAGCAAACATTTTTCGAAAGTATACTGGAATAGACTTTACAAAATTCCAAAACATGATTTCTACAAGGATGATAGTCAAAAAATATTGAAACAAACAGTTATTGTGTCGGATGGACAAAATGCTAATACTTTTGTAACAGACCCAAATAAGAGCTAAAGGAAAGGGTTATTTTTCACCAGAGAAGTAAAGAAATTTGTATATTATATTCGTATATTAACACCATATATTATAATTGAACCTGTTATTATAACTGTTCAGTTAGCTATACTTATTTTGTGTTTTTGCTATTATATTGGTCAGACCTGGACATGAGAGAGCTCTGCTGCCTCCAAAAGGACCTATATTACATCGGATATGTATATGTTATTTTTTATGAATTCATACAAATGTGACCATCAATATAGGCAAGTTTTCAATGTCACTTTATCTTATCTAAAATGTGTAGAAATCTATCTAAGTCATCCACAAAAATAAACAAACAACATCTTGAAGCTTATAAAGCATTTAATTACACCAGAAAGTGTGTGGTGCACTAATCCAAAATGATTCTAACAATGATATTCTGTGTTTTTTGTAATGTAATGTAGTAATTAAATAATCAGCCGTTAATTTTTGTGAGCCAAGGATTGAGAGCGTTTTGCATGGATTAATTATTCCAAGTCAGAGCTTCTCAAGGAAAATGTTCGGATTTATTTTTGCAAATGTGAAAAAAGTGCAATGCGTGTATTTCATAATATAGCTTAGAAGTGGCATCGAAAATCACCATTTCTATGCCTGCCACATTGCAAAACCAATGGGTGCTTGATAAGTACAAGGAAATAGTTAATATACGCAAGGTACACAGCGCAAAAAAATGAGCAAATAAAATCATAAAATTTTGCGTGGATTTTTTTGTTTTTTGTGAATCGTGTCTTGATGTTTTGCGTGGATTTATGGATCCCAAAAATTAATCCACACAAAAAAAATCCCCTTAAGGTATACTCTAAGCTTTTTTAAGGAATTGGCAACTTCTTTTGATTATAATGCAAACCTGTATTTATTCGCAATCCGATTTTATTTAATTCACTTGTAAACTTGTAAATTCATTTCATTTTTAAAGATATCTTTAGATAGCATAGATGAAAATCAAATGAGACATTGTTAAGTGTTTGATAGGCTTTGTATCTTTAATTTCTAGATAAACATTTTATTGAATTAATTGTTTCTATTAGGTTTAAAAGACATTGAGTGTTATTGAAGCAGAGAACTGTGCCCTAGAAACGACTGAGGAATATCATCCATGATATCATCCAAAATCCTTATTCAAGCATGTTGCCTGGAAACTATCTTGTTCAATTATAAACTTTACAAATTAAACGTTATAGTGACAAACAAAAGAAGTTAACACATACATTACACTATTGCATATTGGCGGCATCAAAGTTTCTTCATGTTTTTGCAAATACTGATCAACATTAATCTTCCGTATACCTGATTCTTCAACCATTTTAACGTAGCTTCGAAATCATCTAGCAAATAAGATTGTAAAATCAATAAACTTATTACCCTTTTCCCCCGCATATAAGCCCATGGGCTTTTATCTGAATTTTTGCTGATTTTTTAACTTTTAATTTGAAAAACAGACAATAGCTATCATTTTTAAAAAAATGATTTGTCTCGTTCATTTACCCAACCTTATAAAAAAATATAGGCCCATGGGCTTTTAAACAGGGTGGACTTTATGCAGAGGAATAGGGTACAATCAATTTCATCACTACATAAATTGGCAATTTCATGGTCATTTGACAGCCTTAAAGGGGAACTACACTCAAAAAATCAAAACTGATTTTTTGTACCATTTGGAAGAATTTTAAAAATGATGAAAGTCAGTTTTTGAGTTTTCAAAAAATCATTTTTCGATCCCGAGATATTGTCATTTAAAATTTTTGCTCAGAACTTGATCTTCATGGCAACGTGACATCACAATGTTCAAAACGAAATTGCTGACATACAATATGTAAATAACTGAAGAAATATTAGTGATACACTGCTAGAATTTTGTATGTGTAGTGGCAAACACCTGTAGGTATCGAATTACTTAGAAATAATTGTTGCCATAGTTACCCTGGGTTTGTTTCCAGGTCTCAACTGTTTTTTGCTTTAAAAGAAATTTTAGAAAATGGAACAGGTTTTACTGGACGTAAGTTAAAGCAAAATAGTAACAGTGCCATAGTAAACAGTGTTGGATGCTGATATATAGCTTTGTCAGCAAAAAATAATAGAGACCTGGAACCGAGCCGGAGTAGCAATGGCAATAAATTTCTTTGCTATTTTCACAACTGCAGTTATTTACCACTATACATGCAATGTTCTAACAATGTATCGTTAAAAAAATTCTGAGTAATTCACATATTTATATGTCAGCAATATCTTCTTGAACGTTGCCATGGAGATAATGGTTCAGAAAAAACCTTTAAACAACAATATCTAAGGAACAAAAAATGATTTTTTGAAAATTGAAAAACTGACTTTCAGCATTTTTAAAGCTGTTTGAAATAGTGCACAAATATGAACTTATCATTATTTTAGTTAGTTTAAGAGAATTATGTGAGCCATTACTCAAATGATAAGGAACTTGTGCATAAGTTTAAAATTAGAGTTCAAGTTACAATTAAAGGAGAATTAATGCCAAAATTAATGTGTTGTTTTTTTCAATAGTTCAATAGCATTGTTAAAGAACTCCTATTCCAAATTTTCAGCTCCATAGCTTTATACTTCACCCAGTTAGGAGCAAGTGTTGTTTTTGTGTTGAATGGCAGGTCTCAGAAGAGAATTTTAAGGATAGTCTCTAACCTATTTGCTCAAAAAATAGCAAATAAAAAAATAGCTATCACTGTCAACAGAATGACGTTTATTGGAACCATAGTATAAATAGTATAAATGTTTAAGTTTATCCTGGCTTAATGAGGCAAGGTCAAGCTCATGTAGACTAGACAGAAATGAATTTCAATCTATAATAGAACTGTATTGAATAGAATTTATGCTGTAAATCGTAGTTTTGACATTTGGTCTTTTAAGAAATTTTAATGTGGAACCTCTTGTCTGATGAGTGGTCTGCTGATAAGAAAGACTGAGGACAGATCTTATGAAAAGAAAGCTAAACGTGACCTATTTTTCAATTTATTTAATAATGTCTTCTGCTAATAAATCATGGAAATTGATAGGTTATCAGTACGAGCCTGAAAAATCACCGCAATCGATATGAGCCATTATATGACGATTATGAAGAGGAATCTGGTGATTTCACGTTAGGGCACTCTTCTCAAGCCCGAGAAAATTGGGGTCTGCGGGAATTATAAGACAATGGCAACAAACAAGGAATGCACATATTGCCATGAAATCAACAAGATAAAATATATCCATTTACAAGGTACGTATATATCCAGAATTAATGAAACTAAAGAAGAAACCTGATGATAATAATCAGCGTTCGAATTAGAAAGGGAAAGTACATTCGCAAACATTTGGTGGCAAAATGCGACGAAAGCGCTATACGCGCTAAGCGTGCAAAAGGCAACTTTTATTTTATTCATTAGATTTCATTTCACTTTTATTGTAAAGGGAGCTGGAAACTAAGATGCTTTTTGATTTTATTGAAAAACACGAAAACGGGTCCTGCTGGAACCACTTATGTTTCATATTCTTTCGTTAGATGAAGAAATGAATTCGTATAATGAAGGAAATTTCAAAGTTACCTTAGCAACTGTGGTCGTTCTCCCTAGCAACCAAGCATGGAAATTAATTGTGTCATGAGAAACGATTTATCGTAACCGTTATTTAACATTTACGGAAACAACGGAACCTAAAATCATTTCAGCAGATTTAGATTTACGGTAACGATGCCGTAACAACGCTATTGTTAACGAAATAAAACAAGATGCTTTTTAATTTCATTGAATAACACGAAAACGAGTCCTGCTGGTACCACTTATGTTTTCATATTCTTTTGTTATTTGAACAAATGAATTCGTATAAAGAAGGAAATTTCAAAATTACCTTAGCAACAGTGGCCGTTCTCCCTAGCAACAGCATATTGGTGAATTATCACTTAACATACCTAAGTTATCCTTCATTGTCAGCCATGAAAACTAATAAAATAAGTTGAGCATGTTTTTGAAGAGCATCTTAACTAAGCTCTAGGGGCGTTGTGTAGCAAGCGCTAGCGCGGTTGCGTGGCTCATAATGAGAAGACTGAGTTATGGCTAAATCACAAATATTTCGAGAGCTAAGCATTAAAAAAAACCACA
This sequence comes from Turritopsis dohrnii, assembly GCA_027922465.2. Lineage (NCBI taxonomy): Eukaryota > Metazoa > Cnidaria > Hydrozoa > Anthoathecata > Oceaniidae > Turritopsis > Turritopsis dohrnii. Next base: position 142,761 of record BQMF02000319.1, read on the forward strand.
AATTTAGGAGCGTTATAGCGAGCTACATGTGCGATTAAAAGCGCATATTAACTAACTCTAGGAGCGTTACACGGCTGTTACGTTGCATTGCAAAGTGGAAATAGCAACTCTTCAAAATTCGAATTCAACAGAATTTTTTTTGTGTACATTGCAAAAACACAAATTTTCATGGTATCCTTTCTCAAAATGTATAAATGATATCACAATACGGTTTTTTTTATAAGAAAGATATACCTTTTTGTATTTATGATTTATATTTATAAAGAAAAAATTCATACCAAAAAGTGTCGTATTTATTTTTCAAATATACACAACTTCACCGAAAAATCCATCGAAAACGGGAATTTTTAAAAAAGTACCACTGCTTTCCGTGCCTATAAACCAAACTAGATGTACTTTTTCCCGCCTAAAACCAGTTTTTTTGAAGAGAGGGGGGTCCAAATTACCAAATAGCGTGCGAACACGGGCTAGACAGCTATTCTACAGTATGAAAAACCTTGATTTTCTTTTTAAATTGACGAGAAAAGTTTTGTAAAATGCTCAGATCAACCGTGTTCGCATTTCATGTTACACTCCAATCTTTTAGCTTTCATAAAAAACTAAAGTTTTCCATGTATATTCATTTCTGTTTGGGAAGTAGCCTTTTATATACCATACACTTTTACCCCCCGTCAGTGATTTTCAAAATCGATCGCTTCATTTTGTTTACATCGAAGAAGCCAATCAAATGTCAATAACCGCAAGATTAAACCAATCAGATTCCAAGAAATATCCGTTTCAATTATTTCAAATATCATGCGATCACGCAAGAAGAAGGCAGCTGAAAACGAAGGATGTAAGTATATATCAATTATCATCTTGTGTGTTATGGCTTCAAAATTTATTGTTAAGACCTGAATGGTGTGAGAATTCCCCTAACATTACATGGTTAACATTTGCATGCATAGCAAAGGAGCTTATTTGGAATTTATACATTCATTTTAGTAATAAGTCTTTTGGGGGATATAGAGATAAAGAAAAGAAAATTATTGATATTCTCCGAAAAATTGTACTTACTACTAATATGAATGAGGAGAGTCCTGCCGTCCTTACAGGTGGATGCTCTTAGAAGTAGGATTAAAAGTTTAATATTATTGCTCAAAAAAAGAATCTTAATCTCTCATATCTGAAAAAGGCAGGTGCACAAAATTTTTTTAACCTCCCAAACAGTGTGATGAGCTCAGTGAATGTGCCATTAAACTGAAAAATAAAAATACTGCAATGAGTCAGAAAATTCATGATATGGCAATTAATCTTGGTATGATGAAATTGGAGTTTGAAAAGACATACACATAGTAGTAGTGTAACTTCAAAATATTGTGTAATTTACATTGACCAAGATGAATTATCTCAGAATAATTCTTAGGATGTAAATATCGTGTTTGTTTACATTTCCATAATGAATTGAATTAGTTCATAGAATGTGACTTATACGTTTCGTTTAGAAATAGTATAGAATTAACATAGATTAGAATGACCAATCAGGAAAATTTTATATAAAAGCTATATAATTTTTCATGTGATAACAAAACTTTATTACTGTATGTAAAATACTTTTTGATTTCTTCAAAGTTACCAAAAGAAGTCTCGTGAATGTATTCTGAATGCAGAGTGAAAACCGATTGAAGAGAGGAGAAGAAGAGGAAGAAGAAAGAGAAAGAAGAGGAACAATGATTGGAAAGACAGGCATGAAGGAAAAGGGCGTACGTCACCTACAGTAAGAAAACAGGCATGTGACAAATCAACATGTGTCAGTGCAATTTTTTCCACTTGTGCAGATGCTGGTTCGACCTATGTCCCCACATCAGGGTGGACGGGGTAGAAAGGGTTTTTTTCAAAATTAATGTAATTTTCATATTAATTTTTCTTAATGTTATATTGTTCCAAATATATTGTTGTTATAGTCTTCATTATCATCTTGATATCCCTACAGTTCACCTAAATAGAAAAAACGATATAAAATAGACTTTTACAGGGTAACGTAACTGACTAGCCCTTTTTGGACCGAATTGGACCAATTTACCCCAATTGCAAGTGCATTTATTGTGAGAATCAAAACAAATTTATGCCATTAACATATAGATATCCCTACAACAGCCTACTTAACTAAAAAAACAACAGAAAATATACTTTTACAGGATAACCTACTTGATTGACCCTTTTTCGGACCAAATTGGACCAACTTACCCGAATTTGAATTCAATGAATTACTAAGATATAGAATGAATGGTTCTCCTTAGCATCTAGGTATCATTTATTATTGACCTAACTCAAAAGAAGTCACAAAAATAGACATTTACAGGGTAACGTACTTGATTGTCCCTTTTTCGGGCCAAATTGGACCAACTTACCCAAATTTGAATTCAATGAATTACAAAGATATAGAATGAATGGTTCTCCTTAGCATCTAGGTATCATTTACTATTGAGCTAACTCAAAAAAAGTCACAAAAATAGACTTTTACAGGGTAACGTACCTAATCGACCCTTTTTCGGACCAAAAATCCCCCAAAATAGGACATAAGCCCAAAAATGATATCAAGATTTAATGAAAATGTCATAGGGCAATGAAATTTTTCATCACACCTACAAAATTGTTACTAATTTACACTTTTCAGTGTTGAAATCTGTTGATTTCTTTTTTGAGAGGGGCAAATTTCCCAAAATCCCCCAATTTTCTGACCCTCATCTTATAGAAATTTTCGCAATTTTTTTTTTATTTATAAGAAAAATTAATCACCTATCAAAAGCTTTTTACAGAACTTAAATACCTTTTTGCTAACTTGAGATATTTGAAAAAAGGTAAGGCAAGGTGAAAAATCTCAAATTTCCCGATCGCATTTCCGAACGTAACAGCCGTGGTTATAGCGAGCGCTAGCAAGATCGCGCGCCTCATAATGAGAAGACTGTCGTTTATTTGGCGCCATTCAAATTCAGTAAAGTCTCTCAATTTCAAAAGAAAGATCATGAAATAAGGAAAAGTTTGAACATATTCAAATATTCAAATTTAATGATCATTGAAAATGATAAACAAAAAATGAATTTTTTTATCGAATATATCATTAAAAAACGAAGGTGAGTTACAGCCTTTAGTTGTGTTTTAAAACTTCCTATTTTATTGAAGTATGCAAAAGAAGAGTTGTAAAATATTATTGACCATTCGCAATTTTCAGAAAAAATGTAAAAGAGACCTCAATGAAGGTGGGCTCCCTTCTTCGTGCAAGAGCATACCTCAGCCCTGATGCCATTCTTTACCTCTATAAATCTACTATGCGGCCTTGTATTGAGTATTGCTGCCATATTTGGGGTGGTGCACCCTCAGACTCTCTTAATCTTTTAGATTGTATTCAGAAACATATTTATTTACTTACAAGTAAATTTGACATTTTTTAGGGTCGGTTGGAGAACGGGAACAAAACATTTTCTTACAAGCGGCCTAAGCAGGCTGTACATCATTTATATACATATATTTTGCACATTTATTGTAGGTGGGAAAAGAAACACAAGTTAAAACAATATACTTCTAAACGATTTATGGGTAGCTTGCAATTTAATCTTTATTTTTGGAAAAATGATTTGAACCTCAGGTTGTTTTTATTTTGTTCTTATTTTTTGGCCAAATCTGATGCTTGTAGTTTTATATAAAACTGTTAAAAAAGCATACATTGCTGATGGAAAGTTAATATTCAAAATGCCTTATGCTAACATGGGCTTAACAAAACGTCAGTTATGCTTGCTTTACTGAATCGAATAGCACAGTCAGCTTGAAAAATATTCAGATGCAGAATTATAGGCGGATTATTGATATCTAATCCTAACCCTGATCCTAATCCAACACAAGTTCTTATGTGATTATTAAAGAGGCATTGGCCGACTTAAAACAATAGAGTTTGAGTAACTCACGATTACTCAAATACTCATACGGATTTACTCATTAAAAAACAGACTTATTGAGGAGAAGAAAATAAAGTTCGAGCAAGAAGATGGAAAATTTTCGTTGATGATAGAATTATTTTTTCAAAGTCTTGTTTTAGAGTTGTTGATTGCTATTAGAGACAAAATATTAATATGAAACATTACTGACCTTTTCTCGGAACATCTATGTACTAACATATGGGAAAATCTGTCATTATAAAGATATACTTGGATATATCTACCACACTCTTGTTTCGACATTCACGTAATGGATTTTTCGAAGCAAAAATCTAACTTTTTGTTGCAATTTTTATCTTCATTTTTGTGAAGTTTTTTTTTTTATTTTTCAAAATGTAAAAGAAAATCCATTTGCTTTCTGACAATCACAGAAAAACATTTCCTAGGGAATAAGATTTTTTAATTACTGGCATGACTTCAAGTGAATGCTCTACAACTTTTGTGTCTACTTTACATATTTGCACACGGTATATAGCTGGAAAAACCTTTTTTCCCTAAATTTATTAATGGGAGAAAACCATGACTTCTATCATAGCTTTAACAATACTCTAAGCTTTGCTATTACCCAAGCCTTTTGCTTATCTTTTGTTTTTCTTGAAAATAGATTTTGTAAAAGTTTAAAAAGAGAAGCCTTTTCAACATGGAATAAGTTCAAACATTTGACGCTGTATGTGGAAACAATTTGTTTTCAAATTTGTTTGTCTCTTCTTAATTTTCATTAACTTACGGAAAAGTTAGAACTGTATAGGGAGGCAATTCCTGAAAAACAACCTACTGTGTATTAAAGGGGAATCAAACCCTCAGTTAAAATTTTGTAAATTCATTCAAAAAATTAAATTAATAAAAATAAAACTTGTTTGAGACTAAAAAAATCTTCCTTCTCTTCGTAATTCAGCATAATTGAACCCAAAAACATTAGCGCTGAGGTCCAAGACAGAAGCCGTAGTCAGGTGATATGACGTGTATTACGCTTGAGTTTCGCTCGATCATAGAGAAGTGATAAGGATGGCAAACAGTGAAACAGAATATCACCAAAGATATCTGATACTGACGAGGAAGATGAAGTAATTAAGAGTTTAGGGTGCTGTCTAAACAAATCTGTTTGAAGTTGATTGAATGTTAATGCTGCCAGGAGAGTGCAACTCTTTTAAACGATAAACAGGATTACATTCAGTGTATCACTTCACATCCAGACTTCAAAACACTTCGAACAGAATGGTTTTGGAAACGGCCGTAACAAGATATCGATGATGTCATCAAAATTTTAAAAATTTGCCTACGTACATAAGTAATTAAGCCGTAAATAATGCATTTTTAAATATTTTTACATCTTCATTTTGTTCCATGTCTGTCTTCATATTTTGTCGTTCCTCCAAAAGCATTCAAAAAAATAAACAAATATGAATTTCTAATAAGGCCTAGTCTATTTCTAAAAAGTACTAGTTCTTAGACAACTGCTTTACACAAGCTACCGGCCACGTACAACATGGGTACACACTACTTTGAAAGATTAGGACATGAGTGGTGATGTAGATCCTACACGGACAATAATTAGATTTTTGTTTATCTGGAAAAAGAATTTTCAGACAGTTTGTCACAAGCTATATCGATTAACATTCATGCACGTGCAAGCTCAAAATGTAGTATGTGTCAGACGGGGGTTGGTTTATGAGACTTTAGCCCCAAAAAATCAAAAATATTTCCATGTAAATCTTCGTCACTCTGAGAAAAGACGTATAACAGCCTATTTGTTAAGTATATAAAATCATTACCTGTTGCTGTTTTTTGATATGTAAGTAACTTAGATATCAATAATATGTGCCACCCGTTTTTGTCACAATAAACATAAGACATGAAAAACAGTCCATTCTTCGACACAAGGTAACTCAAATCATAACGACGGAGAGCAGAAAAATATGTTGAGCATAATGTACATCACGAAATTTCCTCCGTGAACTTTTTCAACAAAGTTAGAGGAACTTATAATAAGAGAAAAAAATAGGAAAAAAGCAGTTTCAGTGAATTTTTTTATTTTTCCTAATAAAACTATGGCTTGACAAGAGGATTTAATGAAAAAAAAATTTGGGGTTTGATCCCCCTTTAAATTGACCGGAGTACGAATTGTTTACTTCGGAAATGGAGAAGTCTTCCATTTAGTTTATATCAAAGTGTTGTAAACTGAAATATCTGAAAGAAATTTCATGGTGGTTATCTTGTATTTCATGGTGGTTACTTTCGCAAGAACTGCTAGAAAATGTTTTCATAACCGTATAACGTTTTATCGTTGTGTTGTAACGTTTTATCGTTATCATTACAGTAACGTTACTTTATAACAACGATATAACGTTATATCGTTATGCATTACAAAAAAGAATCGTTTTGTTTCGTATGTGAACGATTCTAAGTGTTATGCCCTGGTGCATATTTTACGGACTTATGTTTCGGTGGAGCTTGCTATTACAATGTGCTTATATTTCAGGACTGTGAAATAACATCGGTAAAAAAACTAAAGATGCTAACTTTAGTTATGATAAATAATTGAATTGCTCCCCACATTGTTAGGGGATAGCTTTAAGGTGGAATGCTTTCTTCATTTTCCTGGGAACAATAATGAAGAAACAGTAAACAAAATATTGCAGAAGACCTTTGATACTTTTTAAAATTCACATGAACAGTGGTTAGCATCACCAGAGGAACTGGTTCAGCATGTCATCAGGTTTGTTGTTTATCATCATCCCCTCTCTCCTCTCCTGGAGGATGGCTGCTGTTTGAATATTGTTTAAATATAACTATCGAAAAATATGAAAGCCTAAACAGTAGCACTGCTTCGAGGGTTTAGGCACACAAAAACCATTGTAATTGAACCAAACCAAAAAAAGAAAAACAATCCTCAGTAGCCAGTATTACTTAGTCCTATTATATAACAATATAATTAGAAAAATGGTTAAAAAGTAATTAAACGACCTTGTAACTTCATTAGGCTAAGGCTAAATTTTACTGAATGTAAATGTGTTTTTTGTATCGAAAAATATTATAATCAGCCTTGTTAGTCTCTATTAGATGCTGGCTTTGTAATCTACTTATCTATATCCTACGTTTAAGGTAGCATTGTTTACCTTTTTAGTCAATACCCAGAATAGTCAGTTAGATTTCAGTTTACACTATCATAGCAGTTGCTACGGAAAATTCACAAATAGTATCTAAAATGGAAAGAGCAAGGAAGGGTTGCAAGTAGTAAGAAGTTATCAAGTATATACAGTAGTCAAACCTAGCTGTTCTAAGCAAAAGCATTACCCAAATTTCCTGGTGCATTAAGATCACATAGAATAAAACTAGATCTGGCATTTTGGAAGAGGTTTGTATCATTTGCGAAAAGGGAAGTCCTTTGTTAAGGTCAGAATTGCTTTCAATTTATTAGATGTGGGTTATATTATAACATTTTCTCCAAAGGTTCTAAAGAATATGCTTTCTCATAAATTGAGTTTTCATGTGTGTGCACAATTAAAATGGGTATATTTACATCTTTGGGATTTGAAAAAAATATTTATTATTAAATAGTTACTATTCAATTACATTGATGAAGGAGTAATCAAACTGATTGAGACTGTCATGCCGAAAGAACTGTATATATGATGAGTTTGTCAAAATAGTTAGAGAAAATAAGGGTTTAAATGCCTGGACATGGTAGATGGAGAGTCAAGCCGAAAATAATGTCAAAGTTTAAAGAGAAACTATGTTTTCATGATCCACCTGAAAAAAGCATTCAGAAATGTTAGAATGAAAGGTAGTAGTGAAAGTGACACAGAAAGTGAATGTGAATTTCAACAAGAAGAATATTTCAACAAATTTGTCAACCAGCTTCTAATTTATGTAGTTCATCTTTAGAAATCAAAAAAAATTTCAGGAGTTGTTTGTGGCCACCCAAATCATCATAGCTGACATTAAAGGAGTGTTTGAATCCTCTTAAACTTTTAAACCTTTTTGGCTTGATGCCTTGGTCTTTCTGATGACCCCACATTAGATAATATATGTGTAGGAGTTTAAACCAAAAGTTTTGATTGTCACCCAAGATATGATATTTTCATCATCAAAGGGCACAAAAGCATTATCTTTAAGCATGGAAACAAGGCAGATAGCAGGCTCTAAAAAAAGTTTATTCAAAAGTTGAATGGTTTTGGGTATGGTGTTTCCCATTCTGTTGTTAGATCCCATAAAACAGCACTTGTTTAAATGAATATGATCTCTGTAGCTCTACCATCAGCATTTCACAGCAGTGTGTTCATAACTTTGTTTGAATTTTTTTTTTTTTTTAACGAGGCCGAGGGGAACTGTCAGTGTTATTCACTGATGTGGGCCTCCACCAGGAATGTATACCTTAGATTTTAAGGCAGAGAACTTGCACATACTAGACTGATAGGTGATTGTGGTTTTATTAATGTTATTGAGGCACTTGTTCATTACATCACATCATGCACATATCTCATTATACCTTTCGTTGCATATGTTGCATATGTTGCTTTTTTTTTTTTTCATATCACATTAGCATTCTACAGTGCCAGGATTTGAACCACTACCAACTATCACCCTTGTATTACAAGCCAACCGTCTTACCAAGTGAGCTATACACCCTTGTATAACATTGATTTCAGAGAAGAAACAAGGCCAACACAGATATGGCCAATGGTACCATAATTCAAAGAAGCAGTAAAGAATCTGCATCAAATGAAGGATTCCAACCAAAAGAAAAGTGAGCGATCTTTGAAAGAACCATTAACAACGTTTTACGCTTTGTATTGCGAAAAAGGAATATGTGTGTAACTCAATGACAGCACAGATTAAGCCTTGGTTGTCTGAACAGGAATTTCTCCTGGAACAACTTATTCTAACATCGAAAGAATTTGTAAAATACATCTTACATCTTACCTAGTTGGACAGGTAAGATGTAAGATGTTAATACCACAATGTCACAGGCACCTCTACATTTTACAAAATACTCATGTTGCGGATGATGTTACGGATAATATAAGAAACGAAGAAATAGGCGTTGATGATTACAATGATGATTATGACCAAGACTATTTGATACGTGCTTATTTGTCGACTATTAATCTTCTACTTTCTGCGTTTCACTTAGTAGTTTACAGTGATTGAAAAGGTCATGTCTTAAACATTTCCTTTCATGTGTTTGCAAATACCCGCATACGAATTGCCATAAAAATTAGGCAACCTACGTCAGAAATTGCTTAATTACATGAATTAAATGGATTTATCTTTATTGTCCTTTATTGTCCTCTCCTGTTCATTTTGATTTAGTTTCTGGTTCATATGAAAGCAAAAATTAGGTGAACAGAAAAGAACCACACACCTCCTCCTGAAAGCATGGGTAAAATCCAATAGTCGTCTTTGTTCCATAAACAGTCTACAATACATTTTCAGATATATGTTTGGTAGGAAAAGTTTTTTTCCCCCATTTTGAATTTTTTCTTCTTCTTATGACGTCACAAAATGTGTTTTTGGGTTATTACATCATAACGGACCAGCGAATTTGTGGGAACTTTTTTGTTTCAGAACCACTACACACCCCTTAACATTTATTTTTTATTAAACGAATATTTATTTACAGGATTAAAAAAAAAAATCAAAAAAAAAAATCAAAAAAAAAAAATCAAAAAAAAAATCAAAAAAAAAGTATACGAAACGAATACCGGTATGCTAGAATGATAATTGTGATAAAAATTGTGGACGCACGCACTGGCAAAGATAAGAATAAGAAAATACACATACACACACAATTATTCCAGCATAAAAGTGTGGTCTGCAAGTTGTACAGCGGAATATTTTTTCTGAGCATCTTTTTGTTACACAGACGCCGGCCTAGAACGTCACATATACAAAAATTGAGGCAGCAGCAGGCTATTCTTGTAACAATAATTTGAGCCTCAGGTCGTTCTTATTTTTTGGCCAAATCTGAAGCTCGCCTTCTTATAAAATGACTTTTATAAAAATTGTATATTATAATTCGGTCTATCAATAGAAATGTAAATAAAAATTAGAGCATACACCTACTCATTCATTCCATGTGCTTCTATATTATTGATGGAATTTTACACCAAACCCTATATCCCATACCTCTTCGTTTCTTGTCTCGATTCTCCGTCGCCACGTTGACTTGATCACAAAATTTTAGATTTTAAAGATGGCGTGGAACTTGGAAGCATTATTGTGGACTTTCGCATTTATTTGTATTATCAATTCTAAAGTTTCTGCTTTGTCTTTTACTTTATCTGCTAGATCGAAGAAATGCCTTCGAGAAGAAGTGCATAAGGATATTCTTGTTACGGGGGAATATCGTCTTTCAGATGCTCCGATAAAGACCCACTTAACGGTAAAGTTTGTGTTGTATTTTTCTCTCTTATTAGTACGCATAGTGCAATGTTAACAATATTGCACAAAAAATTCCAAATTTCACTTGTAATTGTTAATTATTAATAGTTTGAAAGTGACATACGCCAAATGTTTGGGCTATATATATAGAAGTAATATATATTAATCTTTAAGACAAATAATGCCCTTCTTCTAAGAAAAAAGGAAGAATATATATATATATATATATATATTGCATTAAAAGTTGTCTCTATATACAATAGAATATAATATAATGTAATATATGATTTCGTTTTTCAAGTGAAAAAAGGATACCGTAAAACGGGGTGACTTGAAACAAAATTCGCCGTTTTTTGAAAAGATTTGCTCATAACTTTTAATCTAAGAAAGTAATTACTATGACATTTTGAAAAAAGGTCCATTCATCTTTTGTCTTTCAGATAACAAAGTGTTCAAACTAATTGATGCATACCATCTCAAGTTATTGCTTCACAAAGTACACTTACTGAAATTTATCGTGCAGGGGTGACTTGAAACAGTGCTGTTTGCACAAAAATGTTGTTGTATAAAGCGCCAAAACAGAAAACGTGTGATCTACGATTACTTGCGTATAAAACATAAATTAAAATAATTTGTTATTGCCAGTTTCATTTTTATTAAATGATGGAGAGTGTTAGTAAATTTTGAAAACTCAAAATTTCAGAATGGTAAAACATTGTAAAAAATAAGTTATCTGAAGCCATTAAAATCATTAAGCGTGTGATAACATATTTGTTTCAGAATCACTATCGAAAGCAGGCAAGATGAATTTGAATTTACAGCTAGTTTACACGACTGTACTTAAAACTTGTAAATTGAACATTATAGTAAAATTCCTCTTTCAGAGTATCCAACTTTCTTTTTCGTGCTTCTCTTAGTTTAGGATATACTTCCTTTACCATTTCGATAGAGATGTCACTTAGAAATTGATCCATCGTCTTTGTTTTTTCCACACAAGCGCTTCATCATTTCATCCGGATTACGCGAATTTATTGCGCCATTACATATGACATGTATATGGAGTATGAAACGGCGTCCATATATCAAAAAGGCAAGAAAAAGCCCTGGTAACGAGGTTAAGTATGAAATTGTAAAAGTAACAACATGCAGCCCGTCTATCGCCAATTTCAAAATAAGTATGGTGTGCCCATAGCCTTGTGAACGGAGGATATAATTGCAGCACCGATTTGTTCAGAATTCTGCTAAGTATTCAGTTATGGTACTTAGTAAAACGAGTCTATTGAGGTTCAATTCTTAGATTATTGACTCTTTCTATTAATGGAACTTATAATAATTACCAAATGACTTATACCACCTTTGAAACTCCATCGGCTGAACTTTATCACACATCAATGATTCGATTGCATCATAATTGATAAGAATATTCATGCAATAATCGAAGAGACGAAGTGTATCGAGTGAAAAAAAACGAAACATTTTAGTGGCATATATTTCTTTCAATTTTAAATATTTTTTGATAACATTCTGGAATTACTCCCTTTGACCTTTCTATTTTACAAATGTAAAAAAAATTATATTTGGCGATATGCTGTATCGCTGTGACGTGCTATTTTACAGGGGTACTGATTTCCGGCGCTTTGTTCATCTTCAGCTTCCGAAGAACTTCCTTGATTAATGAAATTTTTCTATCAAATGTTGCGCTAGATAGTCTCCGAACGGAATCTGAAAAAAATTCGGAGTTTCATTCATTATTTCATGAGAAATAACGTTTTTTTGACGCTGTTTCAAGTCACCCTGGGTGTTTCAAGTCACCCCGCTTTACGGTAAACTAGCAATAGTTCTGATATAAATAAACCGTTTGTTATAAATAGACATCTTTATGTAGTACATTCATAAATACTCTATGAATTTTCGATATAAAGTTGTTGGTACAGGAGACCAGGAAGTGCATGGGAAGCCTATGTTAATAGCAGGCAAGGTAGTGTTCACATAGGAACCATAAATTTGTTGGGGGAGGGAGCGGAGTTGAGAAATCCGTACCGTAAAGCGGGGTGACCTCGATCAATTTTGCCACTATTTTAAAAGTAACTTCCGAAATACTAAACCATTACTTCTGAAACTTTGGAATCATTACATTACATATTTTTTCTATTTCAGTGCAAAATTTCACATTAACTAAACTTGTAATTCCATAGAAATAACCTGATCTTTCCAAGAAAACAACAATATCGATTATGGGGTGACTTCGATCAGCTTATGAGAAGCGCCAAATTACTTATAATTATATTTGACAATGTTTTTAAAGCGCCATTATTACAATATTAACAGACCACCATTTGTCATCCGCGGTAAATGTTTGACCGTAAAACATCAGCAAATGTTAGTAAAACAAAAGATATTTACGACGTTCACACATGTGTGACCCTTGTTAATACGAAACGAAATTAACATTGAAATTTCATTGTATCTCAAACAAAATTTTTGAGATCTATCATCATGGGGAAAGAGCACACTTATTAAAATTTCTTCGGTAAGTCATTAAATCTCCCATGAGATACAACGACTTTTCACGAAGTTCTTGCGAAGATGTAACTTATAACGATATAAAACATTCGGTTTTTTCGTGTTTTTATAAACACGATATTATCGATAGAGGAATAAGGAAAATAAAAACAGAATATAGAGGTGAAGAACAGAATTTCTTTCAGATATATTATAATTTTCTTTACATTCAGCGTTTATACTTCACATATGTACCAAAAATGTCTAGGCTAAACTCTTTTTTTTTTTTTTTTTTTTTAATAAGTATATTACACAAAAACAAAAATATATACAAGCATACAAGCAACCCCTATCCTCGCAAGGCACAAAGTGATATCGCCAAGGATAGGGACCGAGAAACAAAAAATAAATAGATAAATAAATAATAAACGTAAATAAAGGTGGTTCCAGGGGAAACAAAAGTCATTTTTTGACTTTTTTTCAAAATTGAGTATTATATACTAAACTCTTGAATACGGCGTAGAGCGATGACCAATGTGAGCAGTGAAAATTCTGATGTTTTTCGTCATTAATTTCGGAACAAATTGATTGTTACGCTTGAAGACGATATTTTACAATAAGAATCTAAATGAAAATCTTAAAAAATTTGAAAAACGCACTTTAATTTCAGAGTTTAAACAGTTAATTTTTACTGATCGAAGTCACCCCGCTGATCGAAGTCACCCCGCTTTACGGTACTTTTGCCTGTGTCCACTTAGTTAGATGAAATGTGTGTAAAAACTATACAAACCTACATTCTGCATCCAACATTCCTGAAGCGACCCAAAAACCAGGGAAATTTTGAGGAGGCTGAAGAAACAAACCATACAAGAACTTACCAGCTACTTACATTGATAAAGGATGGAAGTGATTTGTAGAATATAAAAAAAAGAACAACAAATAAGCAAGAATCATAAATCTGAGTTATGCAAGGTGAAAAATAAGATAGGACTTAAGATAATTTTTGAATGTAGTCCTAGAAGCTGGCAAAAGTCACATTTAACTTTAGTCGACTTCGACTTTATGTCATTTCAATACTTTGCAGTTGGATTACGTACGGAGTATCATTGTTTTGGTAGACAAGACCTTTAGTTTGTTATTAGCATGTTGAGTGCTGTGTTCATGATTACCTCCAATGAGTTCAAAATAGTTTTCGAAAAGAAAGGGAAGTTTTTCTCTGAGGAAGTCAAAAACAAAGATAAATGTCATGCGGCATGTTTTCATTATTCATTAATTTTGTTTGTCAGGGTTCGAATTAACATATCGCATTTCGCGATTCGCGATGCGTTTTTGAAAAACCACGACGCAAAAATCTCAAAATTCATTAAAATTGCGATGCAACATTTCTTTAATTTTTATGTCTAGCAATTCTTATTTCATCAGGTTTCTTTGAAATACGTTTTCCTTCCCTCTTTTTGTAATATATAATGGCCAATCTAACAACATGATTTACCAAACACAGCTGTTTTTTTCTCTTATGTAGTCTTTTTTTTTCTTTCTGTCTCAGTTTGAGAAGACTTAATTATTTTGTGTACATTTTATTTCTTTTTCTATGAACATGCGCTCCATCGCAAAAGCGTTTCTCTAATTTTACCATTGTTTCAATTTTTTTATAAAACCAAGTAATAACATTAGAGTTAGTATAATTGGGAAAACGATGTTAAAAAGAAAAAATTCAAGAACTTTTGACGCTCTATCTCAGTTGCTTAAACGTAACAACTAGGTTTCATTAGGAAAGCTTCAACTTCAAGTTAGTCATGACGAAACTTAAGACAGTTAAAAAGTGGGAGAATGAGTATAAGATAAAGCTTAAATGGATAACGCAGAATGGAGGCAAAGTTTCGGATGTTTGTTGTGTTGTATGCAAAGAATATGAAACTCAAATAATGACATCGAAAAATTTCAGTGACAGCTGGATCAAAGGCTCCAAAAATCCTACATCCGATGGTATCAAAAAACATGTATCGTCCGAAATGCACAAGTATGCGGCAGATCTTGCGTTGAAAAAGGAGCTCGGACCGAAAGAATACATCCAGAACGTTTACCAGAATACATCTATTGGTAGATCTATTACAAGGATGAATGACGAAGCGAGGAAAGTGATGAAGAACAGATTTTCAACGGCTTACTACTTGGCTAAGAAGAGAAGCCATTCACCGACTTTCCTGATTTACTTGATCTGCAAGAAGTCAATGGGTTAAAAGTAAAAAAGGGATATAGAACAGACAGAGCCGCTGCTATTTTTAGCGATTACATTGCCGAATCCCTGAAAGTACCCCTTAAAGAATGTTTGTTGAAGGCTCGCTATTATTCCATCCTTCAAGATGGAAGTACAGACACAAGCGTAAAAGAACAAGAAATTATTTATGTTCTCTTCCTTCTTGAAGGACAACCGATTTTGAAATTTCTTAGCATTGAAAACCCACCAGTAGCTGACGCGGAGCATCTAGTTGCTTGTGTCAAGGATGCATTCCATCGATTCGGAATAACGGATTTTCATTCTCATCTCTATGGGTTGAATGTTGATGGGGCGTCTTGGTATTCACAAAGGTGTTGCAACACTTTTAAGAAATGACGCCCCATGGCTTATTGCTGTCCACTGTTTCAACCATAGAATCGAGTTGGCTTCCAAAGATGCATTTGGAAACTCATGTTTTGAAGAGATAGACAAAATGCTTGTCTTTTTGTACTATCTTTATCAGAAAAGCTCCAAACGACTTCAAGCATTGAAAGAGCTTGGAAAAGCTTTGGGTGAAAATATCCCAAAACCAGTCAAAGCATCTGGCACACGTTGGATTGCACATCGCTATAACGCAATGACAGTTCTGTTGAAACATTATGGTACATACATGACTCATTTGGAGGAATTAGCAAACACTGACAATTCCTCAGAGAAACGGGCTGAGATCAAAGGCTTTCTGAAAAAATGGGATCATGCGAAATATCCAATTCACATTGCTATTTATTTAGATGTCCTTAGTATCTTAGTCCGTATGTCTCTCAGTGAACAAAAAGATCTACATGACCCAGTTAAAGCAGTTGGTAGAATAGAAGACTTTAATTGGACAATGGCAAAGCTCCAAATGTATATTGAAGGGGCGTTGAGTGAAGATCAAATTCAGGAAACTGAAAAATCACGCCTTACCCACTTCAACAACTTCAGAAATGAAGTTGTTTTTGATTCAGAATCAGGTGATTACATTTACCAGGGTAGATCTTTGAAAGCTTTCAAACAAAGAGAAGGAACTGTGACAAGGGTTTATAAAGATACCATCGAATCTCTATCTGACGCCGTAATGGGGAGGTTTGCAAATTTAGCAACCTGCCCTGTCTTCAAAAATTTAGTTCCTATCTTGAATTGCGCAAATTGGCCAAAGAAAAAAGACGAACTCCTTCATTTCGGCGATAAAGCCATAAATGAATTGGTGGAGCATTTCAAGGAGCTTCTGAAGAAAAATGGCTGTGTAATCGAAAGTGTCCCTGCAGAATGGGATATTTTAAAAAACAAACTCATGTCAAGCTTGGAGCAAAACGCTAACTATCTTGATGTGTGGTGTAGGGTTTTAAAGAACGAGGAAATCAAAAATGATTGTCAAAACGTTCTTCATATTATCGAGCTTCTTCTAATAACACCGTATTCAAACGCTAAGTTAGAACGCATGTTTAGTGCCATGGGTAGAGTCAAAACTGACTGGAGGAACCGACTTGGTAGGGACAGACTTGATTCAAGTCTGAGAATAAAAGAGGAAGGTTGCCCAATCGCCGAATTTTGCCCGGATTCAGCCATTTATCTTTGGTTTAATGCTTCAAATAGGAGAATGAATTCATCGAGCCACAACTATCCTAAACGTCGAAAAATCTCTGCCGGCTCGTCCAAAGACGTTATAGATATCACAGAACTTACAATGTCTGATTTAGAAAACGACGAAGACGACGAAGATTTTCAATAGATATCTTATTATTATTTTACATTTTGATTATACAGTAGTTTAGTTTAGACTTTTCAGTTGTTCGTTATTTCTTTTATAGACGGAGCGCTGGTCTTGATATATGCAATAGTTCATTCTTACTATAACAAACTGCATCGCAAATTGATAAAAACGCATCGCAAAAGTGCATAAATTTTTTGTTCAAATATCTATACCATTTCGCATTGTTTAATCTTCCAGACCCCACTCATCGGAGATTTGGTACTAGCTCGAACTTTCAAATCACCTGCTTTTTCTTCAATTCACATTTAAAGGGATCCTGTGATGAAAAATTATGTTTTACAACATGTGGAACTCTAAAAGTTGATTAACGAGTCTTTCGAGATATCTCAATTTCAAGATCTTAGATTTGATTTATGCAACGCATAATTATGATGTAATAAGTGAGAGAATATTTAGTAGTTCAAAAGGTGCCGACATCAACAGTACACTCTTCTATTACATCATAATTATGCATTGCATAATTTGATATTTTTAAATTGAAATATCAGTGTAAGGAGAGGAAATCTTCATACCCAGCCTGGGTAAACATTCATAAATAATAAAAAACTTAGACATTTTGAACCGTGGTATGATGGTCGGTGTTGGGTAGGCAAGCAAATGATGTATTGTTCACCTGCTGTGCTTAAGCGATAGCAGTGTTTGGAAAGAGCTGGTATATATCTGATCCGATTCGTAAAATTTCTACTACTTTTACGTCACTACTCACATTGTGTATTTGAAAGTTATATCACGCGTTTTCACTACATTTTTCAGCAATGTCAGCAGCAGCTGATCGAGACTTTCAGTCTTTCTTGTTTTTTTTAATAACAGCTCAGTGTGCATTTTACTCACATACCGCAAGCCTTGAAATAGCGGTCGGACATCGGACTGACTTTTTGTCCGACATGTTTTCATGTGATAGTTTACTTCGCAAATACTGCCGTCGTTATTGTAAAGCAACAAAAAGTTAGGTCTGTAATGTTAAATTTTTCTTCGATTAGTCTTCCGCGATTATATTGGAAATCAATTTAAGACTCACTGAAAAGGACTTAAATGATAATCTTTCGATCAATCAATTTCGAATGAAAATGAAACGCACGTGCATGACCTTAGAAAAATTTAAAAAGAAAAAGAAAAATTTTTCTTCTTTTCTATAAAGGCCAATTTTCACTGCGCGATATTAAATACTCTTCCAAATAATATACATCGTGGAAATATAGATAGCAGCGTTTCGATATTATTGGTGAAAAACTCTGAAAAGTTATGAAACTTTCCTTTTGTGCATACAGTAGTTGATCTTTCGTTTTAAGAAATAACAAGAAGACTCATGGCTTGAACAATTTCCGCATCAGGCCTAGAGGAAATTGCTTTAGGCTAACTTTCAAGATATCTGAATGACTATCCAATCTTTTCTTGCTGCTTATGTGAGAACAGGTCTATCACAATTCCCAAAATATGAGTTACGGTTCACATGGAAAATAAAATGATATTCGATAGAAGTGAACCAAAATCATTTGAAAAAAAGGCTGCATGGGATTGAAGACTTTCACAACACTATTAAACTATTAAAGTTATACAAGCAAACTCGTTTAAAAACTGAAGACCTCGGCTATTTATGATCTGCAAGTAACTGCCGACTTTGATATCAGGACCTTACAATTGTTCTTCGTGCACACCTTCCAAATTTTGCCAGAAATGTGAATTTGGAGATATATTTAAGTAAACATTACATGAAATTGTTCACAACTGCATTAATAAGAGCAGGAGAAACTTGGGCATTTCAAAGATTTTAATCCATGACATTTAACAGGATTACAAGAAGATAAAAATTATATACATTGCTTATACATAACTTAAATCAACATAACATACAATATGAAAATCTATTTCTACTAAACCAACCAGTGGCGGATCCAGTGGTAAGCCGCAACTTGTGTAGGAGAGTGTTAGCATTTCACACATAAAAGAAAAAGGTTCAAATAATCCCATTGATAATATGAACTGAAGTCACAAATTATGTCAATGCGCTTCTCCACAAGTTGCAACTACACTCTAGATCCACCACTGTCTCCATATTACCACTTCCATAGAGTTTATAAATAACACCAATGTGCACGAAAAGACAAATGACACAATGAAACCTTGTTAGGATCTGTATGAAAATGTTCTTTTCAAACATGATATACCTTAAAGGGATTTTTTTGCGTGGACTAACTTTTGCGAGCCAAGGTTTGAGAGCGTTTTGCGTGGATTAACTTTTTGAGTCGGAGCTTCTAAAGGAAAATGTTTGGATTTATATTTGCGAATGGGCACAAAGTGCAATGCGTGTACTTTATAATTATACCTAAAAGGAGAACTAAACTTGAAAATTTAATTTTTCAAAAAATTTTTTTCTACTTAACCTTCTGTTAATATAACTTAAAAAATCATAATTTTATAAGCGAAAGAACTTTTATTCTACATGAACGAGCTCTTTATATTTCTGCATAAAGCCGGTTTTTTTCAAGATCGCTGAAAAGTTTGGGATCTGGAGCCGAGAATTTATAATGACGTACAAAAGTTCAAAATAAAATGTAGCGTATGTTATACAAGAAAAAGAAACATGTCTGAAATTAGCAGTGATGAAAGTTTTAGTTACCAATTTTTATATACGAACAACAAGTTAGTTCCGTAGGTACACAGAGCCAAAAAATGAGCAAATAAAATCATGAAATTTTGCGTGCATTTATTTTCACGAATCGTTCATTTGCGTCAATTTATTTTTGCGAATTTGACTAAAATTCGCAAAAGTCGCAAAACTTAATCCACGCAAAAAAAAATCCCCTTAGGTATTGTGTCCTAGAACATATTACACTCCAAATTTTCACAAGGCTTTAGTGATCTCATTGTATGTATATAATTGGTTAGATTTGAATCATCATCCAAAGTTTGTTTTCCTGACATATATCCAAACTAAATCATTGTGCCTCCATTGAATGGTTTGCAGGATTATTTTGAACAATGTAATCTTAAAATCTTTTAAATGTGAATTTAAAACTAATCGGTTCCACACAGTGATAAATTGACCGACCATTGTACAGTGATGAATAATTTGATACAGTCTGGAATTCCCCAAATTAGCTACTCCCTTCTTTAATTTATTACTGCTTTTCAATTCACTATGATGTTTCAGAGCCAAAGAAACAGTTTTATAAGACATATCGTTCACCAATATCTTGCACATGTTTATACTTGCAGTATGTATGCACAAGTGATTTGTGCTGCTATCTATGACAATGTCATTTGTTTTTGGGTTTTTTTTTTCAATATCTTCAACTTTCGGTGTTATATTTATTAAATGAAATGAACATATTTCATGCATTTATTGATAGGACGTATGACGTATTCACCAGTAATTTTGATACTACATACACTTCTGCTGTGATTTTAAAGTTTTTTTCACAGCAAAGTTTCGTTTACTATCAAACATTCACCTTCTTTTTCAAGAATTTTTTTCCAGAGTCAGCTAAATATCAATATTTCCTCCGTAAGGAACGTTCTCATGATTATATTTCGATTGCAATAGTAGATAAAGTCTTAAAATTCTTCTTCAAAGCTTCTTCTAAATAATCTATATAATACAACTTCCTCAAAACATAAACTAAATCGGTTCGAGAACGTTTCACGTGCTCGGTGTGCATATTTTACTGACTTTTTAAAGAAGTTTTAAAGGATAATTGAATTGGGAAGTTTTCAACATAAAACGGCTAAAATAACTTCTAAAAGTATTCCAAAAGTATTAAAAAGTTAACATTTTTGTGAATTGATATTGAAAGTGGCCTTTTAGTATTACATTTTGCATGGAGTTTTGGGTCTTTCATTAACTATTCTGAACAAGAGCCATATGGCACAAAACGGTAGCAGCATTTCAACTCGCAATGTACAAAACGAAATAGATTCTAAATTAATTAGTCTGAAAGCCCCATGAATCTTTGTCGACCTTTGTTTATCTCTTAGGCTTAAATTAAGGCAATTTTTATTTGAAAAAGTGTAAACAGGGCTTAACTAAAACCACCAGAAAACTATTTGATACAAACAAAAGAAATATGCACAATATGCGAAACTACGTTTTTTTTATATCAGATTTTTTTAAGAAAGCTGTAAGACCGAAAAGAGAAAAAAAAACAAACGTCTTCTAAAAATATAAGAAACAAAGTAAAACCGTTTCAAACTTTAATCCAAGACATTTTTGTAGACAAGCAAACAAAATACACACGCACAAAACATAAAAAAAATGTAAAATGCTTTTAAAAAGTTTAAGTTCGATGAATCTTTGTAACTGCAAGAAGAACAGAGCTTAGAACTTCAAAGCACAAGACGTTACCAAAAACAAAGCTTAAGTTTATTTTAACCGTGTTTCAAATTAGGTGCAACTAAAGGTCCCCACCGTGTTTTTAATAGGAAAATGTTTATTGGAAATGGCGAACCTATGGTAAAATACTAAAAGAACGTATATATAAAGAATGTTTTGATAGTTATAAAGATTATTAGCCTCCGTTCTTAAGTTGCAATTTACGCAGTTTCGAAAGCGACATTGGTAGGCTGCACAGGCTAAACTGCCATTTCGGTCGGTAGTAGTAGGAGGAGGAGGAGGAGGAGGAGTAGTCCAAGGGTGTTTTAATACGGTATTCGCTTCGCTGCTACCGTAATAAACAAACAATTCGAAATCCGAACGGACTTTCCGAAAACGGCAGTTTTCATGGTAACAGTCTTGCCACCTGTTTTATGTACTGTTGTATCATCCATTGCTGAGATGTTTGTGAATAATCATACTTAGAAGCGTAATGTCGAGCGTTGAGCTTATCAATCAATTTTGAAGGATATTTTTAGCGACAGAGGTTTTTCGTCTCAAAGATAGCCCTTTTTGGTGCATAAACTTCTGCAACCACCCCTTGGTACTTGCTACAAATGTTTTACTACTTTCTGAATCATTTTCTTTTGCTTTCTCGTTATATACAAAAAGAGCTTATTTCATGATTAGTTTTCTTTAAACTCGAATTCCTTTATCCCCTCTGTTTTAAATCCATTCAACAAGCACTTCTTCCATTTGCTGATCAAGAGGTTTACGTCCAGCACCGGTTTTTTAAAACTGGAAGGATTTTGCTTAAAAGTTGCCCTATCACTTTTTTGTATATAAAACATAGTTCCGCTTATTAGGTTTTTGGAAATTTTCCAACCCACCCCATTTATTAGTTTATTTGGCACACGAGAGTACCTTTGTGAGACATAGCGACTTTGTTAGTTTCATTTTCATCTGCTATATTTACGTCACTTTGAAGAGTTTTTTTATGGAACTTCATAAACTATCTTTATTTCATTTCACTGATCTATTTTAAATGTTCTTCACCACAGAAAATAATTATTTTTTAAAAGTTCCTTTCAAGTACCTAACATTGTAACACATAAGATGTTTAAGTGAATAAAAATACAGGTGACCAGGCTTCGCCATGAAGAAATGTCTAACCGCGGGATAAAAGTCGTAGCTAGAATACATTAGTTACGGGATCGCATACTATGAAAAACAACATCGCAAATATTGTACAAGAGCATTAACAGGCATAAGGATTTCTACACTTTCTGTTCATACTTTGTACTTAAATAATATCCACTTGATATAATTCAAATAATGAAATAGTAACATCAAAACATTATTATAATACTTTCTAATGTTTCTGGAAATTTTGGTTACCTTAAGGGAATAAATTAATGCAAGAATAAATTAATGCGAATTTGGCCCTAATTCGCATTATAAAATTCCACAAAACTTAAAATTTCCAGCAAAATTTAATTAATTCCGCATTTTTTTCAAATTTGGGTGATTTTTTTGAAATAATCAATGACGAACAAGATGAGGGCGATGAAGACGTTTAAAAGTTGTTTTTATTGAAGAACATTACTACTATTCGTTTAATATGGCGTAAGAAATTTTTAAGTTCATTAGTTATAACGAAAAAAGTTTTTATTGCAGGAAAAAAAACATTTTGTTTAAATCATCATTCGCATTAATTAATTCCGCAAAATCTTGAAATTTAGGCCCATTGGCATTAATTAATTCCGCGAAACATAAAATTTTTCGAGTGTCATTCGCATTAATTTGTTCCCTTAAGGTATTCATCTCACAACAATTCAAAAGATATTTTGAGATATGGATACAGTTTCCAATTAAGAATGAATGTACGCCAGCTTCGGGAATTGACATTTTGACAACGTGCCATATTAGACATAAACAAGTGCCACGGACGTATAGTTTGGACAGTAAGAAAATTGAACCAAGAACACGGAAGGTTTTAATAGATTTCTTAACAACAAAAAGTTTTTCATGTTAAACTAAATCGTAACTACATGAAAAAACATGTGCATAGCTACGCAACAGCACGCAGGAACATGATCCCGTAGCTTTCGTAACGAAGCATCATCAACATAAAATACAGCTATGGCAAGAACAAGCCTTTGTACAATGTTTATCAGATTTTGGATTTTGAAACTGTTACGCGTGGTCATCATGTTTACCAGTCAAAATGGACGCCTGAACTGAACTAAAACTCAAATGTACAATTGATACAAGAGGTGAAGCTACAGAGTATGATGAAAATGTAATCAGTGTTTATTTATGGGGCAAAGAAGAAACAGTATGGGCTTGTTGGTCACCTTCCATTGGAGTTATCAAAACTCAATCGTTTCAGCAACCAGTCGTGACAGCAACCGTGATTGGAAAAAGAAAAAGAGAAGTTGTCTTGTCATCCCGGCAAACAGGAATAAATACACATGGAGAACTTTATATGAATTTATATGTGAATTTATATGAAAACTAAAGAGATGGAGCGTAACATGGTTAATCTGTGCACATTTCCCAATTTTCATTGTCAATAAAGAAAATATTTTTCAAACTGTTGCTTCTGTCTAGCTATTCTTTTATGGAAAAGGTTTTAGATAGAGGACATACATCTCACCGCAAGAGATGATTGTGCTTTTAAAAAAATTCTTGTTTTCAATGATAAAACATACAACATTTATGAAATTACTCTTAGCATTTTAATTCAGTATTCATATTCTATTGGACCTATTTTCGTGAGTTAGCAAATTTTCAAACCCAAATATCACACTATCTAGCTATGGAAACCTTAGAAACTATACCTAGATCGATAGTACTCTTCTAGACGCGTCTGATTAAGGTGTTTTTTTTCTCAAAAATGCTGACGTCAGCATAAAATATTTTTATAGACGTATCGTCCAATTCTGGGCAAGTGAGTCGACCAAATTAGACAAATGACCCCATTTTGGAGATCTTCTCTTCAAGCCCTATCTGATAATAAATCAGTTTTAGCTAAATAAGAGCTTCAAAAATCGACTTTCTAAGGGCAATGACCCTACCCAATTCAAAATTCAAATTGAAGTCATTTAAGCATTTAGAATTGGCAATACTGTTAGGAAGAAAGAATGTTCATAAGACTTTGATTTGGCATATATTGGTTTGAAACTGTTCAATGCTGATGCTTTTGGAATGTACTTTTCGTAAATGTGTTTACTGTCATGGATGCTGTTGAAAATCTTCATGCATGCTGCATTCCTTGTTTGACGATAAGGTTTGAGGGGTTCGTTTTCAATTCATCGACTTTATTTGAACAGCTTCCAGCTTGTTGGTCAATTCATAACGTATTCTATGATAGGTCAGACAGATGTATTAGAGACAGCTGTTGTTTGCTTTAGCAATGGTGATACTGATGTGTTTTTTTTCCATATTCAGCAATTTTATGTCCTTGTCTGTGGATGGTATAACTATACCATCCATATCTTGTTTTTCCTTTTATTTGTAATCCTTATGACTTTACCCTTACCTGGATGAAAGTCCATTGGCCATTTTATCGCCCATTTGACAATATCATCCCCCATAATTCGAGTTTAATTCAAAAATATAACTAAGCATAACTGAGCCTGTTTTTTCCATTAATAATCAACAGATGGTGGTTGACGAAGTGATGTGGACAGAAATATTGCTTATTAGAACCTAATAGCAGGGCAATGAATTGAGTGATCAATAAAACTTGCATGTTTAATGAATAATAATATTTTACTTTATTCTCAGGTAATTGATACGAATGGTCATGTTCTGTACAAGAAGGAAGATGCTCAAAAAGGGAAGTTTGCATTCACTACAGATGATTATGATATGTTTGAAGTATGTTTCCACAGTGAAGGTACAGACAGACTATTTAAGTTGTGTATACTTGCATCAACATTTATTCCAAATTCAACATTATGATATTTGGCAATTGTTTTTTTTTTTTACTCCACAGGTACTCATGGCCAGGGTATTGACCGAGAAATATTTTTAGATGTCAAAACTGGTGTTGAAGCAAAAAATTATGATGATGTAAGATATTGTTTTTTAAGTAGATGAGACTGTTTGTTAGTCAAAGAAACTAAGGGTGGCAAAGTTCAATAAGAATTAAAGAGTTTTACCCTGATTTCTTTAGATTCAAAAAACTGAAAAACTTAAGCCGATGGAATTAGAACTGAAGAAACTGGAAGATCTGTCTGAAGCAATTGTGAATGATTTTGCGTATATGCGAGCAAGGGAAGAGCAAATGAGAGATACCAATGGTACAACTGTTTCCTTTGTAGCTGTTCTCATCCTGTATAAATCTTTTTCTAAGCTATACTAGGGTTGCCAGCAGACCTTGAAAGCCTTGAAAAGCCTTGAATTTTAAAAAGTGACTTTGAGGACCTTGAATAACCTTGAAAAGTCATTCAATGACCTTCAAACATTTCTTTCATTTTTTCATTTGTGAAATTGTTTTCAGTTATATACTCCTTTTAGCTGCAGTAAGTATACATGATACTGTCATTTTACGAATATCTGTAATATGTGGATAAACTTACAATCAAAATGTTTCTTCTGTGTAGCATTGCATTACCCTAATAAGTTTAACAATTTTCAAAAATTCTGATAGTATGAATAGTTTGAATAAAAATGAATTGAGTTAAAGATTTAAATTTAATTTCTGCTGGCAACCCTGTTTAGTGGTTTCAAGAGCGCAATTTAACATGCTGTCATTTTCATCTTAGAGTCAACTAGCGATCGAGTATTGTATTTCAGTATATTCTCAATGTTATGCTTGATTGGATTGGCCATGTGGCAGATATTCTATCTACGAAGATTCTTTGTGGCGAAAAAGTTGATCGAGAATTGATTTAATGAAAACGAAGTTACGTTTTTGTCGTCATCAATTTTGAACTCTATATTCAAATTTTCAGCAACGAAATTTTTTTGTAACAGTGATGTAAAAATTTCGGTAAAAAGTACCATCTTAAAACCGTTTGAAAAAGAAATCTCCGGTTTTTCAGGATTACTGCAGTCATTGTAGATTTATCGATTCACCTATAATGTAAAATATACTCAGGAGTTAAATCATAGAGCTTTGTGGCCAGGTCACACTCACTGAGAATTGTACCCAACGTTGTACCCCACCTAAAAGGCGACTTTCTACTTATAGAACAATTTCCACGGACTGGAACAGAAAAGAAATAATACTAAAATCTGATTGGTTTATTTTCTTTTCCTTCTTTTCTGTTAGGAACAAGCAAAAAAAGTTGAATCTGTTTCAACAGGAACAGAAATAAACAAAAGAATAATTGTAAAGTGTTAGGGTTTAGATAAGCATAATATTTTCCCGTATAGCAGCCGGTAAGTATAACAGGATCTGATGAAAAGGTTTTTCGATTTCCCGAACGGCTTTGAAAGCATTCAAGTATGTTCCAGTCAAGTGCGTAATATTAAAGTTTTTCTAAGAGCCAGCTATACCTTATTTACATATCTCTGTTATTATGAACGATCGTAAGGTCGAGAAAAGATTGTGTCCGTAGTTTCTGAGCCAATTATTTTTTTACTTTGTTTGAACGCATTTTTAATGAAACAGTTGCTCGTTCCCAGACCAAAAGCTTCTTTTTTTGAGCAACTGTGCTTACCTTGCGAAAACGTTACTTCTGTGGCTTGCTATCGATAAGTTGGTGCTCGTAAAAGTAGAGCCGAAAGTGTAGTGGTGACATTTATTATTTTATCGCAAAATTTTATGCGTTGACATTTTACAATTTACTTACGAGAAATCATCTACGATGAAGTAAGGAACGCTGATGCTTTTGGTAATTATGTTAATTTGGTAATTACGTTTATTGTTCGTGGCATGATGGGAGTATACAACCGCTCCAGAGGGACGACTGCTTTAAACCATCGAAAATGTTTAATCGTCCGAGACACAAATATTCAAAGACAAGAACATTGTATTATGCAAACTCTGTTTCTACACTCCATATTGTTTTATCGGGAGACATTTAGTTAAATCCTTGCCCTACAAGATGTAAATCACCCTGCTGTTTAACATAGTAAAACCATACGTAGTAATAGTAAACAGATATTGTGTGTAAAATGTAGAGAATTATCTCATCTAAAGTGTGCTTATTCGAACTCTAAAGCAGTACCAACCACCGACTGGACATGTGTAGCTTGTTTACATACTGTTCTCCCCTTCTTTAATCAAGTTTCGCTAAACAACTCAAATATTCAACTTGACGATTCTTTACAACATAATCAACATTTTTACGATACACATATAAATGTATCGGCATAACGGAAACTTGACTTAAATCCAATCATTAGCAAGAGAATTACGTCCAAGTTTATGGCTACCAGACCCTCTTTAAACACCGTGAGAATCAAAGAGGGGGTGGCGCTAGTTTTTACGTAAAGGATCACCTATCTTTCAATGTCAGGAAAGACTTCGGTAAAATTGAGGACTCTTTGGAAACGTTATGGGTTGAGGTGAAATGGTCGTAATAAGAGTACCCCATACTTAATTGGAGTAATATATCAACCAAATTTAACACTGAAAAAGAGAAATTAGAATGGCTTGAAAAATTCGACCACCTTATGAGTGAAATTTACGTAAATGGAACAACACGATAATACTAACTGGCGATCTTAATATCAATCTAATTGGTGAAGAAAAGGAATCAACGCGTCATTACAAAGACATTCGCGAAATTAAATTCTCGCGAAAAAAATGTTTTCTGATTGGGGATTTTTTTTTAAAAAAAATTATTTTGATCGACCACGAAATTAAAGGTAGCTTGGTCATGGCTCAGTGTGAAAATGACCTGCATAAATGACCTGCATAAATGATCTGCATGAATGACCTGCATAAAGCTTCTTAGTTCTGGGGAAGTAGTAACCAGATAGAATACTGGTAAAATTCAGAACGAAACACAATTCATAAATAGCAGGATATTTTCATCGTACAACAATGAAAACAATTTCAGACTTTTCTTCATATTCATATTTATGGGAAAAAGCCCTATTTCATCCTGACTTTTCCTGACTGCAAAAACATTCCTGTTAGATGAAAGTACAAGTAATACTGCGACAAAGATAGACTCACCAAATAGACCGGTCACAGCTGTTTGAAAGTTCAAAAAAGAAGTTGGTAAAATCAATGAAACCCGGTTAGAGGATTTAGGAAAAAGTACGAACAGGAACAAAGAAGGATCAAGGAGTTTTTGTCAATCAACTTCCTCTTCAATAGCGAACATTTACGACGTTGAGAACGTTGGATATCTTAGTCCAACATTATATTCAAGCTGCCAGTAGTAGGAGATCCGTAGTAACCAGGTCGTTGTTACCTACATAGTGAGAACACTGTTGGAACGCTATTCTGATATAAATAGAAGACACTTTTGCAGAAAAATGTTTTATTAAGTCAAGCAAAAAGATATAAGTAAATAAAGAAGGCAATTTTTACAGCACTACGATTAAAGTCTTGGCTCAGGGCATCTATGACAAGCAAACGCTTTAACGCTCTTGCCATTTTGAACATAGCAAATGAATTTAGCTCTAAGAATGATGAACGAAAAACATATCTATTTTCAAGTGCCAAAGTTCATTGATTCAGTACCATAAAAGTAACTAAAAGTCCCAGTTTTATGAAGACCTATTTGATTAATATCCATTCCTTCATCAATTAAGTGATAAAATATCAAAGAAAACGTATTTTAAATGTATGTGATTGAAAACCTTCGAAAATTCAAAAGGCTGCGTTCGTTCATTAGAATGTATATTGAGTTTTTAGTGGGGACTTGCATACTCTAAATCGTAGGCTAAAAACTGCCGTTTCGGCCGGAGTAGTAGTAGTAGGAGGAGTCCAAGGGTGTTTTAATACGGTATTCGCTTACGCTGCTACCGTAAAAAGCAATGAAAACAATGAAAAAAAATACATTCTTTAAGCTTGAGAGGATGTGGCTATCTTAATTGACTATTCGAAGGCATTCGACACAATAGATCATCTTACTCTGCTTGGAAAACTTGTCAGCATGAATGTATCTAAAAATAGTCTAGAAATCCTTCAAAGTTACTTAACCGATCGCTATCAATTTGTTCAAGTTGATGATCAAATGTCAGAGACGAACTTGATGAACTACGGGGTTACACAAGGAAGTATCCTTGGCCCCGTGCTGTTTAACGTATATCTTTTAGATTTGCCATTTAACATAACATCAAACTCTGTCCAATACGCTGATGACACTAGCATCTATAAACATTACAAACCATGTGATATTACTGCTAGTACAACCGAACTAGAAAATGATCAGCATAACCTCGCAGAATGGTCAAGGAGGAAGAACCTGTTATTTGACGAGACAGGAAAACCAAATCTATGCTTTTTGCAACTCTACAAATGGCAAATAAACATAATCTCTTCGAAATCGATGCGTTTAAACTTCTCTGCAAACATCAGTGTGTTGAAAGAGTAAACACCTCTAAAATACTCAGTGTCTATTTTGACGACCAATTGTCATGTAAAAAACATGTTAACTATCTTGTCAAAACATCATACGGAACACTTAGAATGTTGCGTCAGTGCAAACGATTTACTCCGTTAAATGTTCGTAAAAGTCTTGCCGAGTATTTGGATATCTTCCAAAATACCTAACGAATCGTTTGCAGCGTGTACAAAATACTGCCGCAGGATATGTATTGGGTAGATACAGTAAAATCCACGATCTTGCTGAACTGAATTGGTTACCAATACAAGAAAACACCGAATTCTCCGTTATCAAGTTAACACATCGAGCCCTTCATGACGAAAAATGGCCAACATATTTGCCAATCGAAATCGATTATCCACGAAGAGCGTTGTGACATAACGATGACGGTTTAAAAAATTAGAAGTCGTTTCAACAGCAGAGTGTTGCATTCGATGAACTACCTAAGAACGTTAGAAATATAAATAACTTTAAAGCATTTTGCAATGAAGCAAAGGCATATTTTAAGGATAAAGCCCTAGCGAGGGCACTTTCGTATTGATTTTATCAATCCCTTCCCTAATAGCCGTCCCCGCCCCTGGTTTTTATCACTAATACATATGTATATATAATTTAATTCTTTTAGGATTTTTTTTAATAATTTTGTATTGTAAATATTCAATTTTTTTCATTTTTGTCCATTTGTTTTTATCGAGAAGAACCATATTATATGTTTATGAATCCAAAATAAATATTAATAATAATAATAAATAATAATAATAATGAATAAAGGAAGACTCAGCAAAAAAATTAATTAAAAAAAAAAACAGATAAAAATAGAATTGAGGTTAAGTAATAATATTATTAAGAATTCAGCATATGTTATTGATTTGGATAAACCCGAGTAACGGCTTTATCAGTAAAATAGGAAAAAATAGGATTTGTTCGCAAACGTTTCCAATTTTTCAATTTTTTTTTCAAGTTGTTCGGAAGGTCATTAAAACAACCACCAGCTTGTTGGGGGAAGGAACCATGCGTGCATTACTTGCGTTTGCGTCTGCGTCGCAGATGTGAACCAGGCTTTAGTTAGAATTAGATAAAACAAGAGCCAGATGGCGCAAAACAGTAACAGCAAAAGTACTTGCCACAAGAATACTTTCGAAATTTTACTTAAAGTTCTTAAAAGTTCTGTAACCGTTATTTCTTGAAATATCTTACTGGTGGAAAACAGGCATAAACGATATTATAATGTTTAAAATTACTAACTCGTGTAAATAGGGTCTAATTGTAACACACCAGCAATTTAATTTATTAGAGGACAAAAGAATTATACATGCATGAGCTGGTACGTTTTTTTTATAAGAGCTTATGTAGAAAAAAAAACTCGTTTCTTCGAAAAACAAATGTATGTTTTGAATTATAATTTCTTGAAACCGAAAATGAATTCGAACAACTGCCTTTTTTTAACTCGAACCTTGATGATATAAAAGACAGAACAGATAGCTAACAAACGTAGAAAGTAATAAAGGCCCTGATACACCTATGAATTTTTCTTTCGAAAGATTTAAAATTTTTCTTTCTGAAATGTTTTAAATTAATTAAATTTTTCTTTAAAAAATTTACTTTCTTTATTAAATACTTGTTGTTTCCGATTCATTTTCTAAAGCCCTCAAAGAAAACCAGTTGAATTTACCGCCACCCCAACCTTTGCCGAAAGATTGTGACGACTTCTGGTATGAAGAAAACCCCGAGCTCTTACCAATAGTGTTTGTAGCCGACGATGATTTCCCTCTAGGAATTCATTGCATGAAACCTTTCTCACAAAAAGAAACGACCGATGAAAAAAGAATTTTCAACTACAGGCTTTAATGCATGCGGAGAATAAGTGTGAATGTTTTTGGAATATGGGCCAATAGATTTAGGCTTTTTGGAACTAAAGCGTTTCTGAACCCAGGTAAGATTGAACAAGTGTGACCGCCAGAAAAGTCAGAGAAAAAGTCATGGAGCACTTCTATGGACCAGGGCAAATACCTTGGCAATGGAAAATTTTGTACGCGTAAAAAAAACTTCATTCGGTTGTAACTTCTATTTCTCATGAAAAAAGCAAATACATAACATAAGAATGAAGCATCTCTGATTTCTACCTAGGATCGAAGCTGTATTGTGGAGAACCTAAACGATCTGGTTGATACGAACTACCATTAAGCGATTCATCTTGTTGTAGTTGACTGGTAAATGATTGGACTCGAGGTTGAAGAGTATTTCTGAAAGGATTGAACTGCGCTTGATGTTTACTGTACATAGACATATACACCAGCCTCTGAATTTCTAACTTTAGGAATTCTTTACACGTACCATTCCCTAACTGCCGCAACTGAACAAGCAACATTTGAAAAAAATAGTCATCTGCCGTCTTATCAGGCAAGCTTTCTGCAACCACAGGTTGCTTCAAAACATTGATTGCAGCCGCCCTAAACATTTCCCTTTCTTCTTTTTTCTTAGCATCTTCCTCCATTGACTTTTGCTTTCGTTTGCTTTTGTGCGAAACAGGAATATTTTCTGTGCCGTAGGAGGCGTCTGTTAAGTTTGCGTCTGTTAAGTTAGTTTAAAATTATCACTCAAGAATAGGAGTCTTTCATAATACGGCCAAGTAATTTTATAAACCTCATCAGCTCCAGCGTCACTTTTTTGCAGCTTGCTGTTAATATCTTCTGTTGATATCTTCTGCTTTAATTCTGCTTTAATTCTAGTAAGTGCGTTTTATCTTCTATGTCTTTATACTCAGCGTAAGTTGTTTCAAACAAGCACGGTTTTGCCTCCCATATAAAGGTATAAGTTTGATAATGTGGTCATAACACCATGACCAAGATTTTTTTTACTTCTCTTTTCTTTTTCGACGGTTATACAACTTCAGACACCCAGTTATCTTCTTCTCCTTCTTCTTGCTCATCCCTAGCAATTTCGTGTCTCATCTGGTCTTCCTCAGAGAACATCTCAAGACAATATGTAAAAGACCAAAAATACAAAATGCTTTGGTGCACAAAGTATTTACAAAAAAGCTGTTACTAGCTTCTTTAAAAAAAATAAAAAAATATATTTGCTGTACCTGAAACGTCTTAACTCGTCCATGTTTCTCACAAAACTAACTTTCTTCTTTTCGTGTATTCTCAAAATTAACTTATTCTGTTTCTCCCTACAGAGTTCCTGTTTCTTCAAAGTTCATTCATTTCGCAAAAATCGTGCCACAAATTCTGTCGGTTTTCTTTGATGTCTCGCGAAAAGAAAAAATTTCTTGCAAAAAATAATGAACCGTTTCGTTATATTTTTAAAGATTTTCAGAGTTTTCAAGAAAACTTTAAAACATTTAATTTCTTTAAAAACACAAGATACATTACGAAATTTTTCTTTAGCAATGTCTGAAAGAAAACTTGCAAATCTTTCGAAAGAAAAATTCATAAGTGTGTCAGGGCCTTAAGAAAGTCTGATCTGTGCTTTTCTGACACGAAAAACATATCTATTTTCAAGTGCCAAAGTACATTGATTCAGTACCATAAGTAACTAAAAGTCCCAGCTTAATGTAGAGCTATTGATTAATATCCATTCCTTCATCAATTAAGTGATAAAATATCAAAGAAAACGTATTTTAAATGTATGTGATTTAAAACCTTCGAAAATTCAAAAGGCTGCGTTCGTTCACTAGAATGTATATTGAGTTTTTAGTGGGGACTCGCAGACTCTAAATCGCAGACTAATTGCCATTTCGGCCGGAGTAGGAGGAGGAGGAGTAGTAGGAGTCGGAGTCCACGGGTGTTTTAATACGGTATTCGCTATCGCTGCTACCATAATAATGCGTGTTCTTTTTCCACCTCTCTTTTTTTTCTACTTCTCGTTCACAGCAGTTGTAAAATTGAAAAGTAAATTATATTGTCCGCTGACAGAGGTTGAGGAATTCTCTTCTCTCGATTGGTGCATGGTGTTGAGTAGTATTATTTTGACCTATCATTTTGGGATTGCGTGATCAAAATTTTTAACTACTCTTTATTAACGCCCTGGGCGTTCATTAAAAAAATGTTTTCGGGGTCCAAATTTGCAGGACAAGTTATTGTTTTCACCACACCTTTCATGGTAAATTACAGGCCATATTTACCATTGCTTGACCATATATAACGAGTGGGGTTCCATAATAGGAAAGCGATATGCAAAACGTATCTTTATCAGAGTATGGTGGTTCTGGTATCAATGCCCAGCATTTCCAAGAAAAGCAGCAACGTCGTAACCATCTGTTAACTCAGAGGAATGAATCGTACAGTAATAGGTCACAAAATGCTTTTTCTCAAACACTTATTGTCGACGAAACTAAACAGTACATGGATAGCA
Organism: Turritopsis dohrnii; assembly: GCA_027922465.2. NCBI lineage: Eukaryota > Metazoa > Cnidaria > Hydrozoa > Anthoathecata > Oceaniidae > Turritopsis > Turritopsis dohrnii. The sequence continues at coordinate 176,836 of BQMF02000319.1, forward strand.
TGGTTGCTGATGAAGAAACTGATGATGAAATTTTAAAAGAAGACAAAAGTGTTGACCTGAAAAAGCCAGGAAAGAAAACAAGAGGTCGAGTTAAAATAAAGATGGAATTCATTCAAAATAAGCTCAGAAGATATACTACTTTCAGCAAAAGGAAAACTGGGATTATGAAAAAGGTCTGTTTTGCTTTTATATTCTTAACGAAATAGAAAATTTTCATTTCATTTTTGAATAGACAAGTTTCTGATGTTATTTAGGTACAAGTTTGTATCTTCTGCTTGTTCAAACTAGAAATCTATAGAATTCAAAAACTAATATAACTAAGATCAGCTATATAACTGATGAATCCGTGAAGGAAGAAACTCAAAGTTCTAACAAAAAATAGTTTTCTTCTTTTCATCCTTTTATAAGTAAAATTGCTCCTGACTGTCGAGCACTTTCAGAGAAGAGATAATATCAGTATGCTATAAATTATATTTAAACGTAAAGAGTCAGTAAAACATGTGTTGCATATCATGCACTTGACAAAGGTTTTTAAGAAATCAAAATATTGTGGAAATTTTGTGGTTTTTTTTGTTCTATATATATATATATAGAAGCAAAGATGTGTATATACTCATGTTCATAACTTGATTTATATTTATGTTGTGTAACATATAGCAACTTTCGTAACAGAGAAGAATCCGATGTATACAATTCAAATTAAATTTTAAGCCATATAAAATTAGGAATTTATAAGAAGATTGAGACAAATGTGAATAAAATAAATAAAAGCAAATATCTCAGAAATTTATTCATACCAGTGCCGAATCCAGAAGTTTTTTGGGCATAGCGTTTTCTTATATATGTTACTGAATTCATGATTTAGTGTCCCCACGACTAAGCTATGATACAGCCTATAATGTTCCTTGAAATAAGTTTAGAATGTAAACAAGTGAGACATTAAACTTATGAACCCCAAACACAAGGATTGAGTGTCAATAGAAAGCTTGATTCTCTCAATCTTAATTTCCCTGTCTACTTGGCTGAAACAATAAGTGCAGTATATTGAAGTTTCATAGAGTTTGAAGTTTCGTTAACCGTGGTCAAAAGTGTCTTGCCATTGATTGACTAAAACGATTAAAACAAATGGGTTTTTTTCAGTGAAGCACAGAATAAATGTATGATTACACAAAATATTAAAGTTCTGGCTATTTATTACTTTAGACATAAAAAAGAACAAAATCTTTAACAAAGAGAAAGAAAAATATAAAAGTAAAAACTAAATGTCTCAAGCTATAAGAATAATAAGCAAGATTTGCTTCATTTATAAATCAATACGACGATCAGCACTATCCCTGTAAAGGTCAATAAGGGTTTCCCAAGTTTCATCATCGAAATCATCTGGACAAATCAAAACCAATCACATTAGTTTATCAGTTGATGTTGGACTTAAACTATTTCATTGTTTTGTTGCCAATAACGCAAGCACAGAAAAAACACGTTCAACGTTCCCAGTCTGGGAGTTATTAGAGAAAACTTATAAAAAGTTTTAACAATTCAGCATATTGATTATGCTCTTTATACATTTCCTGGTAAATTACTGACAACATCGAATGATCTTCTTTGTATTGATTAATCATGTAAGCAAACATGTGAAATTTACGAATTTCATGAAGCAAAAATAAATGATGTGCTTGCCTCTTTTTTTACTTCCTTTTCTTTTTGCCATTGTATCAATATTTCAAAGCTGCGAAGGAGAGAGAACTAATACAGGGAGATGTATTGCTAAATCCTATGATGTTCATTTATTGAAATGCTGTTGTGGGATGAATTAGTTATAGTACTTAAAAAACATACCACCAGGTTATGGGAAATTTTAGTAACTTCAGAAATTGACTGCTGTGAGTCATATATAATTTATTTTAATGCTTTTCTGTTTGAACTAAATTGATCACTTGATGTTTTAGGCATATGAATTGAGTACACTCACTGGCACTCAAGTCATGTTACTTGTTGCATCAGAAACAGGCCATGTGTATACATTTGCTACAAGAAAATTGCAACCAATGATAACATCAGAAAGTGGAAAAGCTTTAATACAAACGTGTTTGAATTCACCTGATCCCACTCCAGCTGCAGTGTTGCCGCAAGGAACTGTTCCACAGCCACATATCACCGCAATTTCAGCACCTGTTGTGCAACAACAGCAATCTCCGTCACAGGTGAATTTACCAGTAGCTGCAAGCGAGCAAAGAATGTCGCAGACAGGTTATGAAGAACCTGATCTACAATATTCCAATTCTGAAGATGAAATTAAGGTAGTGATCGTCTTGATTTTAAAGGAATTATTGAATCTATTCCGTTCATTGTTAAAATATGATATGGCCAACATGATCATCTCAATGATTACACAGCAACGATTGTCAGACACTTATTAATAGAGTGCTGTCCTTTCACTGATGTTATTCAGCATTACTCTCACAACATCTCTTTTTTTAGTAGTAAATACATACCGGTAAAAAAAAAGTACCGGTGTTTCACAAAAAATATCTTTCGATTGAATAACTGCAAGGTAGTTTATTTTTATTTCTGAATAGAGGAATCGTTTACCTATATTTTGGCATATCACTTTTCTAATTTGGTTCAGTAGGAAAAAAGTTATAGACAATAAACTGGTCCTTGTAAAAATCTTTGAAAAATTTGATATTTGATATTAGCCTTAATAAAAGAATGATTAGTGATAGCCTAAAATCAACTCCTATAGAAATTCTACCTATCTTTTCTGGAATTGAACCCTATGATCATGAGAGAAGCACATGTTAAACATAAAGGGGCAAGATTAGTACACTAGATAATAACAAAAAGTAGGTTCACACCTTTTTGTGAACTAGGAATAAATTTTATGTCAGTTTGGAGCCCATTTATTAAGCAGGGCTTGAAGTGGCTGATGACCGGTCAAAAAATTATTTGCAATGATGGTCACTTTTTTATTAAGCATTTCAAATTTTTCCATTTCTGTTATGAAGTTACCAGAAGATCACTAAAAACGTTGCGATCAATTTAGTTAAAAGGGTACATCTCCACCTAGTGAAAGTGAAATGTTTGTTAAAAAAAGGTTTTAAAATAAGAATAAACGTTTTCTTCCCACAAGGAACGCTCGCTGAAAAATGACGATGGAAAGTTGTTGTGACTGTCTTACCATAATCTGTCGATGTGAGCGCATCTTAAGATAAACTAACATATACATTTGACAATTATTACTTTAAGGGGACTAAAGTTCGCGGGAATTTCATTTCGCGGTTGACTTAAAAGTCACAAAATCACAATCAACAAGCACTGAAAATCACAATCATGAAAAGAAAATTGCACACAGCATTTTAGTTAAAAAATCTGATCAAACTTAAAAGACAAAATCGTCAAAAATCGATTTGACTGATTAGATTTCTAATTGTTAGGAATAATATACGAAAAAAAAACGAAGACGAAAAATGTTTCCTTAATGAAAATTTCAAATTCGTGAATCGAAATGTCATTTAAATAAATTTCGCGAACGGCTTAAAGTGAACAATTTCCCGGGAATTAAATTTAGCAGAATACCCCTTAAACCGCGAAATCCGCAAATTTAGTTCCTTTAAAGTAGCTATAGTACAGGTATTACGTGCGTTTTTTCTACGATTATGTTATCTTCTGTATAGAAAGAAAAGTGATATTTGGTAGAGGAAAATTCACTTTTAGGCTGTGCAGACCACAACTGGATCTATTCATTATGTCAGTCCATCGACCTCAACGTTCCCAATGACCACATATATTACTGCCGCTACGACTCAACATCAAGCATCGAGTAAAACTCTCCCTGTCACCTATGCTGTACAGCCTGTTGGCGGGATTGCGACTATATTTTCACCGGCTAACTCTTCTGGACTTCAAATTCATTCACAGAATAATAATTCGCAACAAACCCCGCAGGTAAACTTGCTGTTAGTGTAAAACCATGCTTTTTTAAAGTATCAGCTTTTGGAATTTGGTTAAGGAACACTAGTCTCCATGTCGTAAAGAGCAATATTCCATTCAGTGGTAAACTGAGTAAAAAAGATTTGTTAATGTGTTTCATTGTGAATTCTAGATTTTATCTGGTCAACTCCAACTCCATCGCATCCATCCACAAAACATTATACTGACTGGCAATTCTTCTTCTTTACAATCCAATCACATAATCCTGAATCCATCTACTGGCGGAACCTCTTCTCTTGTGATGGCTACTGATGACACGCAATCCACCAATCGACAAAATCAACAGTCGCAATCGACCCAACAGGACGTCATTACGTTGGTAAACTCGGAGCTCTCGCAAACAACACCAGTGCAAATGGTCTATAACCCTTCAAGCGGAGTCATTTATGCTCCTCATAATAGTTCTTTTAAGCGGAGCGAAAGTGGTAATGATGTGCTTTCTCTTCAACATACACCAGTCATTCAAACTGCGCTGCAGCAAGACACTCGTCATATGGAAGAACCTTCTATAATAGTACGCCACTCGCAATCCGATATTGTAAAATGATTTTTTACTTTGAGTTTTGAATTTTGTCTTGCCATTATGACTTTGCTGCTGGCAGTAGTTGTCTTCATATACTATCTTACTTGTGTATCAATTTTCGCAATTTTTTGTATTTAAAAGGTGGAGTTTCCACCGGGCCATGGTCATAATTTGTTTTTTTCCTTTTACTTGTTAAGAGTTTACTAGCAAGTTCGTAGATGGCAGTTTAAGGATAACCGATAATCGAGTTTCAGATATGCAAAATTATCGGCGCTAAGGAAAGTGAAGACGCATCAAGAGTTGAACGAAACTAAAACTGAAATCAACAAATTTGGGCTCTTTTTTAGACTTCCATTTCTGCAAGTCTGAATTGAATTTTATATCACAAGAAAGAGCTTTTCATGCCCTATCTGTTAATATAAAATGGTTTTTAAAACTCAGTAAAAAAACCCAGAAATGACAGCTCTCAAGTTATTTGTTATTACGGTAGCAGCGTAAGCGAATACCGTATTAAAACACCCTTGGACTCCTACTACTACTCCTCCGGCCGAAACGGCAGTTTTTAGCCTACGCTTAACAGTCGATCAGATTTCGTTCAGAAAATCATATGAAATCTCACAAAGGAACGCAGTCTTAAAATATTCAAATTATATCCAGCAAACATTCTAAAATAAATTTTTCTAATATTTCATCGCTTAATAATACATGAAGAAAGAGATATTTTGGTAGTAAGGCTTTAAGTTAAAAGTAGTAAGTAGTTACTTTTACTAAAAATGCTTAACATTTGGATGTAAGGTACGATTTTATCGTCGGTAGTTCAACCTTATTAACGAACTTTTTAATTACATCTAAAGTTTGTCAGCTATCTAAACCGTCATTTTGTATTAAATATTTCAAAGATCACAGTTTTTGGGAAGGTTTCTTGAGTCTATGGAAGCCGATTGTCACATATGTCATATATTCTTAGTATATCAATTTTTACTACAAATATCAACTAATATTCTAAGTAGATCAAACCAAATTCGATATTGATGAAAACAAAGTAGATATTTAAGAAATGTTCTCGATGAACCAATAGCGCACCAAACAAACTATTGCGAAGTCAGAACGAGGAGGTATACCTTATAGATGATAAGAGACCACGAGGAAAAGTAAACATGCTTAAATTTTCTATACATAAAACAGTTCTTTAAGAACTCCATCATGGCAATTTTTTCTTCTTATAAATATTCTAAGTAGCCACATCAGGGACCGCGGAGCAGGGGGGCTAAGGGGGTTATAGCCCCCCAATAATTTTGCCGTAAATGACGTTTTTTTCTTACATAAAATACAGAATAATTGAAAGATGCATAACGTACCATGATGGGAGATCGAAATCCTACTTGCTTCAACGAGATCCAGACTGCTGTTAAGACTTTGGAAAAACACGAAAGATCTGCGATATGCAATGTTATTACCATCGTCAACTTGCTTCACGTTAATCCATGCAGTAGTGCATCAGGCGAGCGCACATTCTCCACTGCTCGACGTAAAGACATGGTTACGGGCTAACATGAATCAAGAGCGTTTCAACAGTGTTGCGATTTTAAACCATCACAAAAACCGAACAGATAAGATCAATATTATAGATATCGCTAACAGTTTTGTTTATAACGATAATAGAAAACGTCATTTTGGAAAATTTACAGAAAACGATCTTAGGTAATTTTTCAAAAATGTAAAAAAAATATATACATAATTTCAGATGCTTGCCTTTATAACTGTTTTTCAAGGCCCAATTGTTCTTTAACCCATAAAGGGGGAAAGGGGGGGGGAGTTGAGGGTTCTAAAATTTCAGCCCCCCCCCCCCCCCCCCCCCCCCAATCGAAAAGTCGCTCCGCGGTCCCTGCACATAGATTTAGTGGCAGCACCTGCTCCTGTCTTCTTTAATAAACGAGACAAATTTAACCGTGACGATAACACATTCGTCTGCCGGGAATTTCGAAATAACTGATATACTTAGTATATCATTTGATAAACCTAGTATATCAAACTTTACTTAGAATATCAGTTGATATTCATAATAAAAATTGATATACTAAGAATATCAATTGATATACTTGGTATATCAAATGATATACTAGGAATATCAAAAGGTGTGAAGTGATATACTTAGTATATCAAGTGATATTCTTAGTATATCAAAAATATGTGACAATCGGCTTCCATATGAGTCCATGGAATCTTTGTTATTGTTTTTAATTTTTTTCGAAGCAGACGCGTTTTTTTACACATAAGTTCTTATCATTTTTTTCTTGAAAAAAATCGACTGATGTATGTACATTTCTTTGTCTTGAAAATTATTTGCTGGTGGTGTTTCTTAATAAGACCCCATTTACATTCGATAAGACCTCTTTACACTAACTATTTTTTTATGGCAATTTTTGGTCGTGCTTTCGAAAGTATGCTGCTTGCTGCTACCGTTTTGCGCCATCTGGCTCTTGTTGTTTAAATTAATTTAGAAAGTATTTTTATATTCATGCTTCAATGATGTTGTTTTGTTAAGTTGTGTTAACTGACCATTACAGTTCTGTTGAACTGAAGGAATTCTCGATTTCCAGCTGGCAGGTTTTCAATTTGCAATTCTTACATCATTGGAAAGCTGGCAAAATTTCCAACGGTGTGAAAATTATTATCATCATCGCATCCAGTTATTTCATGACAAAGCCCTTGACATCTCATTTCATAAAATTTTTAATGATCATTTTTGTTTCAGTAAAGATTCTTTTCAAAGTGAAATGTTTTTCGATGTGTTGTGAACTCTGGGTTTGGGATATTACAACCAAATTAAGCAATAGTTTAATAGCTGAATATTAGCTTGTGTCAATGCAGCTATTTTTTAGTATCTTGAAGGTTCTAAGTCATGCTAGTATACTGTAACTGAAATGGAGTTTTGTTTTAATTAAGTCTTGAAGTCGCCAAGTACACGGAAGGATTACGCAGACGTGGTTCGCTCTCAAATATTGACACACGATTGTATCAGCAGCAGTTTCTACAATTGCTTGTGTTTGTTTTATTGTATTTTCTCGAAAAGAAATCTTGAAATACGCTATAATGAAATATAAACACTAAAAGTACTTCCAATAGCCATTCCAATGCTCCGTTGTTCACAAAGTAATCCATGAATTTGTCTGTAACTGACTTACGGAATGACTGTGCAAAGAAGTAATAGGCAACTGACTTACGGAATGACTGTGCAAAGAAGTAATAGGTAGAATGAATCAGTAGTGTTATTTTGGCGCCATTCTCTTTCAAATGATAAATTCGAAAAATTATTTAATAAAATTTTAATTTATTTCGACAAAGCTTTTCGGCTTACGCCATCATCAGCTTTAAATCTCGTTCAAGATATTGAAGAAAAACTCAACGATCTGGTTCATTAAATTCTTAAAAGTTTTTCTTCAATATCTTTTCGAAGAACAAATATTTTGGCAAACATTTTATATTAATGGATGATAGGGCATGAAAAACTCTTTCTTGTGATATAAAATTTACAATATTATCAGACATGTAATGAAAAATACGCCTTGAAAGTTGGTGGATAAGACATTTTGATACACACTGTATTACTTAAGCCTGGTTCAGACCTGGCGACTACGATGATTACGACGATTAAAAATTAATTAATCGTCACAATTGCCAATCACCAGGTGTGAACACTCTCAAGTATTTCATCAGTAATTAGTAAGCCATCAGTAGCTTTTCATATTTCATCGTCGTAATCGGCAGGCGTTTACAACGATTCTGACGATTGCAAAAGTGTTCACATTAAACGATTATGACGACTACGATGATTACAAGGAATTTAGTCGTCGTAATCGTCGTAATCGCCACATTATGCAATTAGAAAAACAATAAAAAACATAGAAACGAGGCGAAACTTGATAACTAAGCATTAACTCGGCATTTAAACAGAAATTTGGGAAAGGTGTATTATTTGCTCGTTTTCCACATAGAATTACGAATTTTGTATTTCTATGTTTTCCAAAATACAGCGTCGTCGTCGTCGTCGTCGTAAAAGAAGGTTAACGGTAAATGTTGACTGGAATGTTAAGTGGCTTTTAATCAATATGTAATGTAAAACAAGGGCAGAAAGAATGATATCTATCGTCCATGGACTTTGACTCCTGGTTGATAGTTGTGAAAAATATCTTCCATTTGTTTGTCAATATCCTGAAAAGATTTTCAGATATTCGACGTGCAAGTATATACGCATCGTCGGTCAGTACTTGTTGAGCAAAGAAAAACCTTTCAATGTACGTCCCTATGAAAAACGTAAGATACCTTTTTTCCAGCAATGATGTATCTATTAAGACAATCTATTTCGTTATTTAATAACATTTTCAGGTCTAAAAACAAATTAAAAACAGTTACAAGTTATTACATCATACAGTTTTGCATCATACATACTGTAAAAACACTCTGTAAAATGACCGAGTAAAAGAAAATATATATATGAAGTCTATTGCTAAAACCCATCACGGTATTGTCTAAATTGAATAACTGTTTTACTTGCTCGTTTGAAAGTCTCATCAATTTGTTGTCCAATTTGCTTTTAAGTTCGTATTTCAAACGTATTTCAAACGATTATTCTGGAGTGAAGTATGATTGCAACGGTAACTCTCTGCTTCCATTTATTCAGTGGTATTCTGACAGGTTTTCTTTCACTAATTATTGTTTTCCTTTAGCTTATAAAGTTCTTTCTTCAATAATCGTAGCTGAAAATCCATCACCGCCCGATTATCAAAATAACCATTTGCAAGAATTGCAAAGATAATTCTTGCATTTAGACAATCATCTAGAAATTTGATATAAAGACTGTGATTTATCAATTAATCATCACTAGATTCAAATTCGTAAAGACAGTTTTCCACCAAGATCAAAACAAAACAACTTCAATTTCTACGGCAGCCGATTCAACATTGTTGTTACCTTGAAAAAAAGATTCTTTGATGTTTTCCGTTAGTTGCTTCTTAGGCGTGTGGAAAATTCCATCTTTCTTTTAACTTCTTCTTTGAAATTTTACGCCATTCAGCTCCCGTTGAAGGGACAAAACCTGAAGTCATTCGTTTCACTGTAGGTTTGCAGCATCGCCAGCAGCCAGACAACGCAACATTTTCATCACTTCTAATTAGATTTGTTCCTTCAAGTATTTCTTTTAGTGAAATTATATCAGATATTTGAGACAGCAGAACATGGACATAGAGAAATAAACACAACTAATCTTAAAGCCTTTCGTTTCTATTACAAAAATCTTTTAAGTCGGTGTTTCTTTGATATAATATTTACCTCGCATTTTATTGGGTTTGGGCTTATACGTAGTTTATACGACATCTACTCAACCTTTTGTAAAGTGTTGAATGGGAGTTACAATGAAGTTCGACGAGTACTTGGTGTATATACTGTACTTGGCATACAGTTTATCTAACAATTTCAGACCACTAAAACTATTTGGTGTAAACCTTATAAGATTTGTTTGGATAGCCGAGTTTATGAACAACTCTTGCCTCGTTTTTTCAAACGCTTTTATGAGTGTTTTTACCGAAAAGTTTGGTGGTCTGAAATTGTTAGATAAACACACTCTTGGTGTATATACTGTACTTGGTGTATATACTGTACTTGGTGTATATACTGTACTTGGTGTATATACTGTACTTGGTGTATATACTTTTGTCAGAAAGTAGGACCTTTGATAGACGCCTGAATGACGCCTGAGAGTTTACAGGAAGAAAAATGTCTTGTTATTTAATTTCATGTTTAAGACTGTAGTGGTCAGCAGGAATCTAAAAATTGGTTACGAAATAGACGTGAAAATTTTCATTTCTGGCTGGTTATTTCGATCATGGAAGTCAATAAAAGTACGCCTTTATACTTATGGAAGTTTCATAACTGCTTTTGAGGTTTGTTTGAACAGATTTATAAAAGTTGTAAGTCCTTCCCTTTTTATTCTGTCACACCCCTTCTAAACTTTTCTTTAAAACCATTTTTAACTCATTGGCGACGTTGTTAAAGAATCCCTTTCATTTCTCTTTTTACCCTTCTTGTTTTACCTCTAACAGGTTTTTCATCGTCAGAATCTAATAGTTTTTTTATCACAACAAGCGCTGGCATAAACCTATCTGCAATTTTGAACCCTGACATAAAATGCTGGACGGAATACTGGATGCGTTTGATTCGGAAAAAATTGCGATTTCATGATGAGATGAGATTTCATCCGTCATTAGAAATGCTGAGAGACTTTCAGACCAGAAACATCTAAGAGGTGTTCATAGATACGTACAGAAGAAAAAACAATTGATTCATGCATGGACGTATAAACGTCCATGATTCATGTCGACACTGTTACTAGGAAATGGACACTGTTACTAGAGAATTTAACATTCACCGTTGCATTCAATTTTGACTACGAAATGGCTTTGTGGTAAACTTTTCAGCTAAAACAATCTGCAAAATTGTTTGATTTAATCGATCCTTGCCGATCCAAACAAACTTCACCTATAACTATTATATATGCAGGCGTTTTGATTTTGGTCCTGATGTTTTAGGTCTGGTCACTGTTACCGTGTTATTAGACTGCACCGTAACATAACGAATGACAATCTATATAATCGTAGTGATTTATTAGATTTCTAGTTGAAGATACACCGACGTTAACAATAACGAGTTGTGTGTTTTTATGATTCCAAAACTGTTTGGCAATAGGTCTTGTATTCACGTCATTCTTAAGAACATTTTAACATTAGACAAAAGTACCTGTCACACCAAATACTATATTTTTCAATTAAAATTTACATGAAAATAAACATAAAGATAATATTGGTGTGAACGAGCACTAGAAGTGTTAAGGACATTGATTGTTGAATACACATAAACTGGCAAGATTGAAGTTACAAGCAGCAATGCAGTGCAGCGACCTCGATTTGAAGAGAAAATGATGTTCTAAGATTCAGCGAGTGTTCGACTAGAATATAAGTGAAATTAAGTGTCAAGTAAGTTCTCAGACTGTAAACAAATCACAAGGACATTCTCCAAAGGATTTGCGACAGTAAGTTAGGTAATCGACAATGAAGAACAGCCAACATGACATAAAAACGAAAAAAAGAATATACAGATATGTGTATTTATATATATAAAAAACGGTAAGAGAATTCACACATTGAAATTTCAGTATTCACTAAACTATTCAAAGCATCATTTCATAAGCTATATTAAAAACATACTAAATTGCCATTAAATACGGGTCAGAAATACGATTTAGGGATATAATTAGGAAGAAAAAAAAAATTTTTAGGGATACAATTAGGGAAAAAAATTTTTTATTGTTAGCTTGTAGAGGATAATTGTTGATATAACTATAGATCAACTTCGATATGACAATATGTTTCAAGTGCTGATAAAAGAATATACATAATCCATAACAACACAAAGAAAGCAGTACTGATCATTCTCGATTTTGACGGTCCACCAAGCTCAGCATTGATGTTTTTATTGTTACGACGATACATAAGCACACCAATGCAGATTAGCGCCTCTATGCAGAAGATTAACACAGAAAATCCTAATGAACCTGGATCAACTCGAAACTGTTGACCGAGCGCGGCATGATAAATAGCAGCTACGGACCAAGCTAATCCAATACCAAGAAAAACGTTTACTGAATTGGAACCTGTCACGTTCCCAATTGATGAATCAGCTGTTTCATCGCTTATTGTCGCTACCTTGCTAGCAAACGTGTCTAAAGATAGAAACGAAAGTGTTTTTTTATAACAAGTAAATGTAAAAACATGAATACACTATCACAAAAAAATTATTTCATAGTTGTTATTATCCATAAACATAGCTTACATATGTGGCAGCAGCAAGATTTGAAGAACTAACATGTTAGAAGTCCACTTCAATATGGCAATAAGTTTGTAAAGCCGATAACAATAAGTAAGTTAGCCATAAAAGGGCACAAAGAGATGAAGTTACGATTCTTGCATTTTTTGGTCCACCTAATTCTGCACCAATTGATGAATTAAATCTACGGTACATCATAATTGAAATACATATAAGAGCTTCTATGCAAAATATTAAAACAGAGAATCCTAGAGATCCAGGTTCAACTTCAAATTGACTTCCATTAGCGGTATGGTAAATTGCTGCAACTGACCAAGCCATACCAATACCAAGAAATACGTTAACAGAATTAGAGCCTGTAACGTTACCAATCGATGAGTCAGCTGTTTCATCATTTATGGTGGCCACTTTACTGGCAAATGTGTCTGAAAAAAGATCAATTCAGATCAAATATGAAGAACCATTTTATTTTTGTTTCGTCAATTTGTCGTGTGGGAATGGTGTGCCAGTCTTTTAGTAGTACAGTTTCAATTGAGTCTTTTATGAAATCCTTTTTGGTAACGTGTTAGTGAAACAATGTCTGTCAGTTAAAACGTCGAATTACAGTTGCTTGTCAATTTGTAAGCAGTTGTTTATCATTTGTCTACTTGGCTGTCTTCGTGTCACTACTAATTCATACCTCAGAGAAGATAGAGAAATCATTTGGAATTACCTGGCAAGCTAGTTCCCAATGCAACGAATGAGATGGCCACTACGCTGTCAGCTAGACCAACAGTGCATCCAAAATGTGATGCAATGTCACCAGTTATGGCTGTTAATATGCCAATCATTGAAATAGCCGCCCAAAAGCACGCCCAACCTCCCCAGATATCTGTTGGAGGCACAAGGGCGAAAGCAATTTTCCAAAACAATGACAAATAGTGCATGAGATAATCAAAGTATGTTGGTTCAGATTCTTCTTCGTCGTCGTCTTCACCATCGCCTCCAGCCTCAACTTGGAACGCTTCGCGAAATTGCTCAACCCAAGAACTTGATTTCAGAAAGGAAGCCATATTTGCACGACCGACCATGCTATCTATAGTTTTCTTGAATTCCTTGCATTCAACAACGTGGACGACAGCATGTTGATGGTCACCTGAACAGCAAAATATGCGAGAAATGTTGATGATAAAAAATAACATAAATGTTGTGAACAATTAGTAATGCATTGTCCATAAATTAAGTTATTTTGAATAAACTCGTTTACCTAGGGCAGGTTTCCCAGCTTCTAGAATTTTTCTGAGTTCTTCATTTTCGATAGAATCGAGGTTTGAAATATGAGCTTCTTCGCATCTCACAACCTTCGGTTCACCCAAAACAATGCTGAACGTTTTATGTTTTTCGTATTCCTCACGATCTACAATCGGAACTTCTAACACTTTTCTACAAAAGACAAGAGCCATGTGGCGTAAAATAGGAACAGGTGAGGTAGCTTGAACAACATACTGTATTCACAGGTCTGTCTTTAATCCGCGATATTCGCTGAAAAGTGTGACATACAGTACAACCCCGTTAAGTCGGACACAGTCGGACTAAAACCTTGTCCCCGTTCAGACTAAATAAGCAGAGTGTGACTTAAGATGAAGTTCCGATAAGTCAGACTACCGTTAAGACGGACTGATTTTTTCGGACCCTTGAAAGTCCGACTTAACGGGGTTGTACTGTAGAAACAAAAAAAATTCGAAAAATAAGTTCTGATTTACACTGACAACATCAATCGTTTAACGCAAAACTAACAGTGCAACTACCAACTTAATCCCACAGGGCCCGCGCTATGAATTTGAAAGTGGAGGGGCCACATTTTATACTGATTAATTTTGAAATCGGCAATTTAGAGTGAAGGCGCCACCATGGTTGGCGCCGGAGGGCAAAGAAAGTTTTTGCAATTTTGACAGCTCTAGATTGGCTGACAGTGTACTGATTCCTAAAGATTTATGGACCTACAATAATCTTTTAATCATTTTTAAAGAGAACTCCAAAGTAATTATAACTATAAAAATATAGAAAATATACCATAAATCAGAATCCACAGATTTCCCAAAAATATTTTTTCTGGATGGTTTCGAGCCAACAAATTTGTTGGCTATATTTACCAAAGAAATGTTATACGTAATTTCTTTGTGAAAAGAAAGCTGCCAAAGAGTTGAAACACTTTTGAGTCATTGTTGCTCGAAGCCAAGTTTTCAATCTGCGTGCAAAAGAGAATGATCGCTCGGGTGTTGCATTTGTAGCTGCACCAACAAGGACTAGTTTCCAAAGAGATTTATTTCTAGTGACGCCGCTTGATTTGACTATATTGTCTGTTATCTCCTCGAAATGAGCAACCTTTTCATTTTTAAAAATGGGAGCGGCAGGCAGTGCAGAGATGTCAAGGTCATCCGAGTACTTTTCAAGAGCGACTATCTCTGTCTGGTAGGGGTCGTTGGAGTTGATGGATGTCAAAAGAAACTGCTCGATGCTTGAAAAGAATTGGTAGCGCTTGGTTGCTCAAAACGGTCCTTAATGGCCGTAGTATAGTGGTTATCACTCTCGTATTTCAAGCGAAAGGTCGGGGTTCAATTCCCCTTGGCGGCGATTCACCATGCGTGAGTGAATGTACCATAAGGCCGGGTCAACCCATGCCATGTGAGGGAAATTGGGTAGATGATACATCGGGTGTTGCAGGAAGGTCATCCAGAAGAGCACAGGTCCTTGATTGGGTTTGTGTCACTCATGAGAGTGTCAAATACTTCGGAACCTCCAACCTAAGCCGTGGCCCC
This sequence comes from Turritopsis dohrnii, assembly GCA_027922465.2. NCBI lineage: Eukaryota > Metazoa > Cnidaria > Hydrozoa > Anthoathecata > Oceaniidae > Turritopsis > Turritopsis dohrnii. The sequence continues at coordinate 192,025 of BQMF02000319.1, forward strand.
TCCTGGAAAGCAGATGCAATAGCAACTGAGTGAGGCTAGCCACGTAAAACAATACCAAATAAATAAAATAATATACTACGGTGTCAATTGCATCAAAGTAAATGATTCGGTAGTGGTCGGCTGCTGATTCCGGATTAAAGCCTGAACGCATAATAATAGCTTTTGGCTGTTCCTTTTTCAGTTGCGTAGCCACACCCGATTTTTTTTTAAATTTTTAAATTTATGTGTAAAAAAAATTTTTTACTCAGCAAAAAAGTGGGGGGGGGGGCCATGGCCCCCCTGGCCACCCCGGTAGCGCGGGCCCTGTCCCAGATGATATTTTCAGTATTTCAACATAGAAATCCCTAAAAATATTTTTGTTGACGTCAAAAGGGATGATAAATGATAAAATGGCTATGAAAATTAAATTACATCGTGAGGAAAATTATTAAAACTATTGTCAAAGAAACTGCTCCATTCTATTGATCTTGCAAAAACTACTCCTCAGATCTTTCTTCAAAGTCACCTCCAGATCATGCTCTGGAAGTTGTTCATTGGTTGCGATGCTCGTGTATTCGACGGTTGCGGTGCTCGTGTATTCTTTAAATTTCAAGAACATTTTCAATATTTGAGAGCTTCTCACTATAACAAAAATCCTCTTTTTCCTATCCCTTAAAACATTGAATAACGAAAGCAATAAATGATTTTGTGGAACAAAAAAAAAATTAAGATTATCAAAAAACAAAACTGCCAAAAATCAAAAATCATCAGATCAGGTTCAGAAGAACACGTTTTTTAAAATCATATTATCATACATGTACGTCAAGTTGAATGTTATTTCAGGGGGCGAGGAAGGGTAATCAGAATTAACCTTTCACCCCCGGTAAGTCAACAATTTTGTAGTAGTTTTTTATACTTTCGCTGTTTAATTATTTATCTTTATGAACTTAATTATAAATTATAAATTTAAATATTATAACACAGATCAGTAGTGGTTTTGGAATTTTCATCCTTACGACTATTTCAAAAAACTTTCAAATATTCTTTCTTTGTCTCTCCCTCCACAAAAACGTTCCTAAATCCAAAATAAAATCCGAGGGTATTTAATAAGATAAATATAGGAACCATAAATGCCTACAAATGTTTAAGTTAACTAGTTTATGTTTTTCTCCCCAAGATACTTCTTCCATAGTCCGTAAAACGCACAGTCAAGTATGTTTAACTTCTTCGACATGCTAATGTAAGGTCCAGATGGTCAAATTAACAAATGTAGTCTTTTTTCATTTAAATTACTTTCAAAAAAATTCTTAAATCTATATAATAGATGCTTACACAGTTTCTTCATCTCCAAATTCAATTTCTCCAACACAATCTTCATAATCTTCACCTCCGCCTTTGGCTGAGCCTTCTTCAGTATGGTAAGGTACACGAATCACGCCACGAGCTCCAATCAAACGTACAATTCGCAATGTAAGAATTCCTACCGTTTCCATGACTTCATACTTATCATGTTCCAAAGTAAAAACGCCTACATTTCAAAAGCAAAGCACTATCATATTATGAACACGTTCTTCCATGAACGAACTATTAACTATTTTTTAGAGTGAACATATTTACCGGGGTAATCATCATCAAGAACGGTTATCGTGGCCGTATCTGGTGAACCGATTGTTGTGGGCATAACAGTTTGACGGTGACGGTCAGGCGAGCCACGAATAGCTGTTAGTTTACAGAAGAAGTATTCATCCAGTTCAAATACATCATCATCCACAATTTTGATGGCAATAGTTTGAGATGTCTCTCCAGGTTTGAATGTTAACGTTCCTAATGTATATAAAGTAAGAAATGAGATAATCGAAGATTTGTAGCGTTACAGAAGCATTATTCATATACCTTTAGTTTCTTCGTAATCTTGACCAACGTTTGCAGTTCCATCTGTGGTCTCGTAATCCACGTAACAAGTATCAAACAAATCCTCCCCAACTCGAATAACTGTTATGTAACATGTTCCACAACTTTCAACAACCGTGTATTCAGAAGGATGAAAATACACGCAAGTGCCTTCAATTCCAGCAGCTTTGGCGTTTGCATTTAATTCATCCAGTTCTTGCTGTAATGCTTGATTGCTGCCTGGACCACCTTTTTTCCATTCATCAATACTTTTTTCTTGTTTCAATTTCAATATATTACCTTGGCCAGTCATTCGATGAGTTGCTTGTATTCGATAAAAAGCACGGGACTTATGCTGTAATTTCAGATTTTCCTGTTCAACTAACTGCTGCAGTGTCGCTGAATCTGCGTTTGGTGCTTTGCTTCTTGCTCGATGATATGCTTCCATTGCTATCCTCTTTTTCTCATTCATGTGCTGCTCAGGATCATCACCTTCCCGAAATGCTAACAATTCCATGTCTTTTTTATCAATTCCATCCATTTCTAATTGGTTTTTTTCAACATCTGATTTTGAATCTTTGATCGAAACAGCTAGCACATCACCATCTCCAGTTTGGATGACAGTATGTCCATGTTTTTTTTGCTTACGTATTTTCTTTCTCAGAAATCGATAAAAATTTAATTTGATATCTATTAAGTATGCAATGCCAACCATGCCAGGAAAGCATAACAGAGTAATTATACCTTCCCAAACTTCAATTACTCCAGGACTCATTACTGATAAGATCATGTACATCCAAACGTAAGCAAACACCGAACAACTTGCTGTAAATGCGAATACTCGAAGGTGTCTAATTCTTCTAACTTCACCAGGCGGGAGAACAGAAACACAAACTGCAGTGATCATAAATAGATTGAAAGCTGCTGACCCAACCACGGTGGAAGGACCTAACTCGCCAGCTTTAAAATTACGTCCAATAATTTCAATTACAGATAGTAGGATTTCTGGTGCTGAGCTGCCCAATGCCATTAACGTTAAATTGGATACAGTCTCATTCCATATTTTGACGGTAACTATTTGCCTCTTTCCAGTTCTTTTGTCTTTTATAGTAATTTCTTTTTCTTGTGAAGTTATTATTTCAATAGATGCCATAAAGCGGTCAGATATAATAGATATACCAAGAAAGAAATAAAACATCGCTATTAGATAAACAAATGCTCTAGCAGCAGTTAAAGCAGTGCCTCCTGCATTTCCAGGTGTTACCCATGCAGGCAACATGACACCGTCTCGGCATTGAATTTGAACTCTGTCACATGTTTTAGAGGAATTACTATTTGAGCTGACTATGCAAAATAAAGTTGCTTGCAAAAAGAGCGATAACAGCAACTTGTGAATATAAGGCGACATTCTTGACTGCCAGGTTTGTGGACGATAATCACAGGCTGATGCTTCTAACCTGAAATAACAAAAAAATAATGTTGGAAATAAAAGAAATGAAAAAAGTTGTCATTCAGTAATGCACGAACCCCACCTGGTAAATGAATCGTTTTCGCTTGAAATTAAGTAAACAACAGGGTAAAGGTTCTCTTAAACACTTTTAGAAAAAAGATTCTCAGCCTGTGTAGGATTCATGATGATAAATTTCAAGCAAAGACTTAACGCTTCACAATTTATAAAATATGGTTGTGTAAAAGTGAATAACTTCGCATTAACATTCAATTATAAAACCATCCCTTCTACAAAAAACAGACAAACCTTTCCACATCTAATCCTTCTTGTGACGTCTATTTTGATTTCATGTTGTGAAAAAATAGTTGTTTTTCTATTCTAAAGGCATATTTATCGTTGCCTTTAGCAACTTAGTATTTGTAAACATCGTTTATGAATTAGGGAAATCAACAATTCTTAATTAATATCATTTAATAGCAAATGGAGATAGTTAAGCAGTCAACCAAGTAAGTTTTTCGAATTCTTGGTAACAATACTCTTGTACAGCTTGGTATATCGACATTATGTTAAACTCAACTTACCTAACAAAGCAACATAGTTGATAACCAAACACAACCAATACGAACAGCAGGCGAGAAAATCTACCAGTGATATCAATGCCTAGTCCCAAAGAACTGAGTTTCTTTCTTGACAGCAAGCATTTTTAGAATGTCGTTTTTTGAATGGTATCTATGAAGATAAGATGCGTCTTATCCATATAATCATGCTGTAATTCGTCGTACGAAAAAAACTTTGCATAAGATCAACATAGAACACTTCAACTAACGAAAAGATTTTGCTTTTCGACTTTCAACACCACATCTGTTAATAAAAAAACAACTTTTGTGTTAGTTTGAATGGAAAACTTTCAGTATAATATGTTACCTATCTCACTTCTGATAGTTCGAAAACTAATATACACTATTTATTGGCGACCTATGTATGTAATCACGCAACAAATTTTTTTGAGATTCGCTCATCTAAATGTTAATTAAGACGGTGATTTATTAACACAAATTATTGAAGAGGCTTATAAAATGACACATCTACGGACATAATTAATGACAAAAATGTTTTGGCAAGGTATTGTAAGCACGATCATAACACAGAGGAAAGACAACCAGATTATTGAAAAGCAGTCAAATCTCAAGTATAAATATTTTCAAAAAAGAGTTCAGTGACCGGAACTGTTGAATATAAACACATACTCCGCGGCCATTATTTGTAAAAAGACGATAACAATACATCATAAAAATTTGCTTTGATATTTGAGATAGCCTTCATATTGCTCCGCAACAAAATCAGCGTAATTTGTTAACTTAAATTTCAATAGTTCCTAAACCAACTCAGACTCAATCATTATAAAAAATAAACAGCTATGTATGCAAGTATTCAGTCGGTGTTATTGTTACATATCAAGTTGAAAACAATCTGTCAAACCCCTACGTTATCGATAAAACTGAGTTTTGAAGTTAATTTCATCAAATCTGTATTTATAAAATAAACCTCACTGAACTTCTTTTTTCGTAAAACAAATTCCAAACTATGAAATTAAACATAGCATATGTACTTTAAAAACAACATCGTCGCTCAATTTTATAGATTTAATTTTTCTTATTCTTAAAAAATTCCTATGTGTATAAGACGTGATATTGCCCGGTCGATTTAATCAATTACTTACCAGAAGACTTAAGACCTCGGTTACATTACTAAGTTTATAAGTCTTGTGAGTAATTCGAGAACTTAATGTACTTTCAGTTATTTTTCATTATGACACTTTGTAAAAAAACGCTGCGGCTATAGCTACTACGACTGAACGCGTAAAAGTAATCTTTCGATATCGAATAATAACAAGTCTGTCTCCAGTGTCAGAATCATTATCGTGCTCCATGCTAAGCAAATTATAAACACGTTGAACCACATACACAGACTAGATCGTGAGAGGATCTAGGTCAATATTGAAAAAACTCAACCATCAAAATACTTGAGTGAGCAGACCACAGTTAATATATAAACGAAAACAAACAGTGGATTAAAACGCGACAGAGCTATTTAATAGTTTTTTATTCACTACAAAGTGTATAAGTTGCACCGGCCCTTCTTAAAATTTAATTAGAATTTTCAGTGAATGGGGAACAAGCAATAATATAGGTTTTATAAAACAAAAATCAAAAACTTATTATTTATCAGGCATTTATATGGTTAAGATTAAAGGAACGTATCAAAACCGTATTCACTGAACTGCTGTTAAGTACGTTTAGATTATTAAGTTAATCTTTTATGAAAATTGATAACCATTTTATGTAAAATGTAAACATGAGGATATCGTGTGATGCGTTGTTTTCCTCTTTTCCACATATTGAGGAGAATCAAGATTTTCCACAGTTACCACTTCTTTTTACCATCCAAAAACCATCTCTCAGGCGTTGTTAATGATTTGAAGAAAAGCAGTTACTTTTACGCCCTTAGCATCGCAATATAAACTAAAGCAAATGGAACCCTAACAACGTAAATACTAGGAAGACGCATTCCAACGTGCTTTGTGACCATGACAACGGTTATTCGTTGTTTGTAATGTGAAAATATTGGTTTAAAGTAAGGTTTGAAATTTAACGCTTCCAAAAATATTCATAATATATATATAATTCTTAGGAATAATATACATGACATTTCATAACACAATAATCCGATGGACATTGTTTTTTCTTGTCAAAAAGTCAAACCACAGTTGATTGGCGACAGCAAACAAAGGATTTCGGAACTTACCTACGTTTCCGAAGAAAGTGCAGACAACTATTTTTCCCTCCATTTTAAAAGATTTTGACAAGTGCAAAGAACATGTGTTTTTTCACAAATAAACCAACTTTCTTCATCAAACTTCCTTTCATTACACATGGTTATGAGGAGTATTGTAAAGAAGTACCCTGCAAGGTTCGACTATAACTATTTAAGGAAATCACAAATCCAATGAAAAGAGGTTAAAGAATCCAAATAATTTCTATGATCGCTCCTTTTTCTCATCAAATCTACCGAAAAAAGAGTTTTGTGCTGAAAAATATTGGATTAATTTTTGTTTGAAACCTCTTCTTTGGTAGTTTCTTCTATTTTCTTAGAAGAAAACACATGCCCTTCATAAAAAAAAACTTACTTTAATGTTCTACTGTTCCGGGGGTAAAGTCCTTTTCTAATCTATTCTTTTAAACAATTTGTAGTTGAAGCCTAAGCAGCAATTTAACATAAATACAGCAAAGATGAATACTATAAAGAAGAAACATAAGCTCATCCGATTTCAAAACAATAGACTTATAATTACAAAGTTTCACCGATAAAAATAGTTCAACAATCATTGAGGTAAAAAAAGTTTATCGATAATACCTTAGTACACGTGTTTCACGTTAGAGACAATAAAAATAAGAGTCACCACCACTTGAATTTCACTTAAGAATTTTACAAATTAAAAAAGTAGTCTACATGAATGTGAATATAAATTTTTTAACTTCGTGAATATGAACTTGAAAAATTATTTGAATTTTTAAATAGGTTTACACTAATCTTCTTATTCTCTCACTCGTAGAGACTTTTCTCTCACTCATAGAGACTTTTCTTACTTTAGAAAATCTTTTTAAAATTGACAGAAAAAAAACGGTCCAAACATATTTTCGTTAAAGTAAACTTGGAAACATATGATATTACTGATTTGAATATGGTAGTTATCGGAGATTACAAAAACCAATTTCACGTAGAATAAACCGATGAATCATAACTTGTATTATTATTTGCACTGACCACAAATCAATGGCGGTTATTTTAAAATAGTTGATAATATTGGTGATGCCATATGCAGGGGAAATTTGCTATCAAACAAGCAAGTATAAGAATAAGAAATTTAAATTGCATCTTGAGTAAGTTCTTTCTTCCGACATTGCAATCGGCTATTTCACAGTGCGCATGGGTTTTCATTGGAAACATACCAAAAGCAATACAGTCAGTCATCTGAGCTTGACAACTTCTCTTTCAGAGCGTCAAATATCCTTCCTTATACTTTAAGGGCAGAATCCTTCACGGGAAAGATCTTTTTGATCACTCTCAACGGCTTTCATAGATGGCGGAAGCAAAACCGTTGCTCGTGAATTCCGGAATGCTGAATTGATAAGGATCTTTGAATTGCAAACAAAATCACTTAAAAGACATTCAAAGAAAGACGATGTTATCAAGCAAAAGGAAAATCATCGATGTTTTGAAACCCTCGCTTTTATAACAAGCTTTTGTGTGTAGGAATTATTTTCTGGGAATTATTTTCGTTGGCTGTACGGTATCTTTGGTGAGCTCGGGTAATCAACCCCCGGGGATCTGCTCACTACCTGAAGCGTTCCCGACAAACGTTCCCGTGTGACATATGAGGTCGTGTCCTTGAAACAAAAAGAGGAAAAGCGATTCATCAAAACCGACATGGAAAGATATCTGAGGAGTCGCAAACAACAGAAAAAGAAGCTCCTGCGTAAAAACGGCAAATGCTGAAGACGGAATCTCTCTACAGCCCGACCCACCTCCTCCCAATTCTAGTAGGATTCGTTATAGATGGGGTGATCTTGACGATATCAAATTCGAACACCATGTATCTTATGCGTATGAAAAAGTTGTATCTTGGAGAAAAAACATTTTTCTTCTTCCAACTGGAAAGGCTGGCAAAGAATTTATCGGCGAAAGCAATTCTCTGAAAGCAATAGCATTTAAAGCAGTTATTATAATGCCAAGCCTGCTTCTGCAAAAGCCGAACAAAAACTCTAAATCGAAAGATCATGTCATAGCTCTTGAAAGAAGAATGTTACTTTAAAAGGATGCCAAGATTAAAGAACTTGTCAAAAAAGGGGAAACCATACAGAAACTTACGGATTCTACTATACCAAAAAAGCATCGGCAAAATATCTCTTAAATTTGCGAAATGTATGAAGAAAGGCAATGTTAACGGTGCAATAAAGTTACTGACTGACAACATGAAGAACGGGATTTTTCCTCTAAATAAACAACACTGAGGCAAAAACATTCAAAAATTCTTCTCCAAGATGATCCAAATCCAGCGTTCAAAACCAAAGGTGGATCTGGTCCTTCAAGTATGGGCGCTGATTGATGGAAATGCATGCTACTTAGCAACTCGTTTGGAGAACCTTTGTCGATAAATTATCTCACGTCGCACGTAAATTATGCACCCATTATTGTTATTATTGTATAATATATTATTGTCAAGTGTTATTTTTCCGTCGTGGAATCTACACATTCCTTGCTTGCAGGCTGATACCACTCGATAAAAATCCAGGTCTACGACCCATCCGTGTCGGAGAGGTATTGAGGAGGATCATAAGAAAGGCTGTTGTTTTGACAACGTATGAACAGATTAGAGATTCGGTGGGATCTCTTCAAGTTTCTTCTTCTCTTCTTCTCAGTACAAGTAGCCTCTTCAAGGCCGGATGCAAAGCTGCGATAGACGCAATGAAAAGCATGCTTCGGACGCTTTTAACAGAATTAATTGGAATGTTTCCTTGCACAACATCAAGGTGATTTAGCCTGAACTTTCAACTTTCGTGACTAACTGTTATTTCAACGCTACGCGTTTGTTTGTCATCGGTGGTGTCGAAATCACATCTAAAGAAGGCAAATCCCAATTGAGAAATTAAGCGAACTTACCAGTGAAGCTTGATTGATATTCCTTCGATCTTCATCTGTGAGTGAGGTGGTATAAGATGAGTGAGTGAGTGAGTATAATATATGATAAGTATAACTACTCTTCTCGTGTAATAAACGTGTACAGCCAATTTACCGAGAAAGCTCTAAAGGATGAGTCTATCACTGGTGGTGGTGTGTGTGAGAATAAAAGATCATTAGATAGTATACAATATAAATACAATATAACTTGAAGAAGTAAGTACATGGTAGTGTCTACGTAATAATTTTTTGAAAGTCCACATCATCCGTTGTTACGCTTTTTATTTCTTTGTCGTAATACTTGAAGAATTTTTCCAACAACCTTGTTTCAAAATCTGCTCAATATCAATCTTCAGAGTTTTCGCCTTACTGGTACTAGCAGCTCGACAGCTGTTTGGGCTATAATTAATAATTCCCGCATCTTTAAATATGTCTTTAACCCATCTGCGTAGGGTATCAATACTGGCTGCTTTATGAGGTTTGCCATAAGTAATAAAAAGTTGGGAGATATTGGGAGTTATCCATTCTTTTCTCCTTTTCAAGTACTCATTTAGTGTAGAAACCACACACAACAAAGAATTATTAGGATAGGTTTTAAATGTGAATCTATCAAGTGTGTTTCCTTTATTATGTTTTAAAACTTTTATTGGAATGAATGATACTGCATTGCTGCTACGTATCATATGGCTTACATGGAAGTTGTAAACTGTGTTCAGTCTTTGCCCACTGAGTAATAGCAGAAGAATGATTAATTTTTGACTGAGTATTTTATCTAATCAAATTCTCATTTGACCCTAGCGATCTGATGTGATCAAACATTGTATTTACGTCCCATATAGTTGACAACTTTGGTTTTGGTGGTCTCAGGTTGTATATGCCTTTGCCAAAGGCCTTCATCATAGGATGTTTTGAGATATTACTGTATGGGAAAAATTCCACAAGGTCATACAGAGTAGTGAGAAAATTGATGGCAATTTGTATGTTGACTTTCTTGCATCAACACCGTTTTTCTCACAATAGCTGTAGAATTGTCTCTGGTAAGTGAGGTATTTACCTTTAGTTGACTCTCTTCTAGCAGCATCTATTATTCGCCTGGCTTGATCAGTAAAGCCAACAGGTGAAGTTTTTGGTGTAGAGGATGTTTCTTGTTGCTGTCCATCAGAAGTAAATTGTTGGGATGTGGTTTGATTTTCATCTCCCTAAAAGCAAGAGCATAAGCTAATGGGTACCATGGTTGACTTGGCCAATCTGGCACAATGAGTATTCCATAGGCATTGTCCCTCTTCCATTTTGCTATGACTCTGTTAACCAGATTAAAAGGAGGGAATGCATATACATATTGGCCTCCCCATGGAATAACAAATGCATCTATTGAGATAGCTTTTGGGTCTGGGAACCATGATACAAATTTGTCCAGCTGTTTGTTATTACTGCTAGCAAAAAGGTCCACTTGGGGTTTCCCAAATGTATCTACTACTTTTTAAAAATGGTTGGGTTGACTTTCCATTTTGTGTTTTCATTATTTCTTGAATAGAAATCTGCTACTACATTTTTTGAACCAGGAATGTGAGCTGCTGTAAGCCACACATCATATTTCCTGGCCCATCTCCAGATATCTTGATCTATCTTGTTAGCTTGCATACACTTTGTACCCCCCATGTTGTTAACATATGCAATGGCTGTACTGTTTATCACACATTATTTTTATATGTTTAGCTGTCTAATTTGCAGGATAGTGCTCTAGACCAATAAGAATTCATTTACCTAATAGTGAGATTGTAGAAAAGCAATTTTCAATAACCTCTTTGAGTTCATCTTTTACATTATTATTATTTTGGCAAGTGTTTGTCTTTCCTTAGTTTATAAAGCTTAGAGACATTTTGAAGTGTTGCACATGCCCCTTTCACATTGAACATTTGTGATTTTTAGAGCTTTAAATCTTTGGATTTGTTATGAGCTTTCAATTGAGTTGACCAGATCTCTGGATTGCATTTTTTAACAATAAGAGATTGGCAATTCTTTGGTCTTTTAATTGCCTCTAGCTTCTCCTTCAGTCGGTCATCAGAAGGTGGTTTTTGCCATGTGTCATTGGCTATTTTTGCTAATCCTTCCATTATGGGGTCAGCCAAATCATCCTTTTCTGTGAAGATGTCTTCCAATTGTGAAATCAGTTCATCTTCTGATTCTTGGTCATTATTGACTACACTTTCATTGTCACTGAATAATGCAACTACCTTAGAGTTCATATCTTCAGCATCAGGGATGCTGACATCTTCTCTGAATGATATGTCATCATCATCGTCACTACTTTCATTGCTAATTGTAGCATTTGTAATTGCTGCCATCCTTTTTGCATTAGCACTGGATGATGACTTTTTCAACATTAGGCTTTTTGGGTGGTGGTCTGCTAATTGTAGATGATTCTACCCCCATTTTTTGCCTTTTAGCTTTGGGTTCTGATACGTTTGTTGGTTTTAAGAGAAAACGTCTTTCAAAAAAATCTTCAATTTCGTAGAAGAAACTTTCGCGTTTAACCGGTTTAAAGACCTTTCCAGAATTCTATGGAACATTATATTGTTGCTGATTATCATCATGTGTGAGAATTCTATCGAACATTATATTGTTGCTGATTATCATCATGTGTAAGCAAAGGGTGAACTAAGTCGCAAATCATATTTTGTTGGGAATTTTTTGAAGAGTCTTTAAAAATTACAATCACAAATATAGTACAACCACGTTATGTCGAACACCCTGCGTACTCGGATTAAGTAATAGTCCCCATTGAAAATCTTGTAGCCATTATCCTAATTCTGACATTTATTTAACTTCTCAAGTTTGTTTAAGTTTGCTTTGGAGAGATGACTTTATCCCGCCTTTACATGAGAAAACATTAAGCAGGAGTTTTGCCGAAACGGGACAGCAATTGCATTTAAAACATTATAAAACGTCCCGGGACAGTGTGTTTATATGATGAAAAACGTCCCGCTTCAAGCGGTATCCCGGTTTGAGAAAGCGAGATCTCGCCTAACCGGGACGGGACGTTTTTTGTCCAGGGATAGTTTTTTTCATATAAACACGAGATATAGTCCAAGAGCCAGTGACATATTTGCCTAACCCATTTGGCACAGAAGGTTTGACATCACCAATGGACACTAAGCATTTTTAACTTGGTCAGCTGCTCTCGCTGTGGGGGGTCTGGTTCCCATGGACCCCCGAATTCCCCAAAAATTTACGTGGTAACCCATTCCGTAAATGGGCATAAATTGCAGGGAATAAAGTACTTGTTAAATGACTTTCAAAAATTTAATAACTTACCAAAATATCCGGGGGTAAGGCTGGGTCAGCTGCCCAGCAAGGACCCGGAATTTTACATCAGCTTAACCCATCTCATAAATGGCTGAAATTCTGCTTAGAGAAAGCCTATGTAATGACGAGATAATTAGTCAAAGAACTTACCGAAAAATCCGGGGGTAGCAGCTGGTCAGCTGGCTTTGATTATTTCTGTGACGTCACCTCAAAGGGTTAACACTTTTCTAACCCATAATGAAAATGGCTGAAACTTTGCATGGTGGAAGCTTATGGTATAATGTAACCATTGGATCAATAGCTTACCAAAAACTCCGGGGGTGATTATGGGTCAGCTGTCCTCAGTTATTCCCATGATGTCACTTAAAAATTCCTACATATGTTCGTTAATTGCCTACAGTAATTGCTGATGCTTTTGCAAGCCTATAAACTAGTAATATTAGAGAGGGCTAAATGCACAAAGCAAAAACATTCAAATCCCTGGCAGGCCCAAATAGAGTCTGTAAAAATCCATAAAACTTTATTAAACTACTTGACAGTTTTCTCGTTGTGCTGGAGTAAAGGGTCAAAAACGAAAGAAAATGAATTTCAAAAACGTTCTTCTTTTTTTTTTTTTTTTTTTTCATCTAATTGGGATCCATACAATAATATATGGTTCTTCTCCCTAGAACATAAATTTTCAAATAAAAATATCAAAATAGTATTAAATATTATTATTATTAAATAACTTAATAAAATGTGTAAGGGGAGAAAAAAAGGAAAGAAAAGTGAGCCAGTGCACACTCATGTGGGATAATACCAGACTTTCAGCAATCACCTTTCGAACTTTATAAGGGGTAAATCGTTTGAATTGTCGTATTTGACGAAGTGTAGCGTAAGACGATCTTATTAATTTGTCTACGTGAGTTTTCCAGGTAAGGTTTTCGTCAAAATAAACACCAAGAATCTTTATCGCGTCCATACGTTTAATAGATTACAGTGGCGGATCTCTTGATCCGCGACTGGATTGGTTGTTGTGACGTATCTGACATGTGTCGTTATTGGTTAAATTATGTTTTTTCAAGTTGTTATTCAATGACCATTCTGATACCTTCTTCAAATCTGACTCAAGCATCGAAATGCATTTCTCGATGTCTTTTAGTTTGCTCTTTTGGTATAAAGTTGAATCATCAGCGTATTGTAGAGAGCTGCAAGATAAGTCTTTCACAAGGTCGATAATATACAAGTTGAAGAGGACAGGACCCAGTATACTGCCCTGGGGAACACCAAAGTTGTTAGGTTGGACGTTGGAAGATTTATCATCAACTTCGATTTGAAACATAGCTTTGAATCAGTTTCAGTGATTGGATAGAGAAATCCATTTTGCATAATTTGTGGAGAAGTGTCCTATAATCGATTGTATCAAAGGCCTTGGAAAAATCCAGTAATATAAGTAATATAAGTAATATAAGTTCTATCCGTGGAGCCGGCAGTTCCTAAATGAAAGCAAAGCAATCCTCAGTCACAGCATTACGCCTTTTCGGAATAAATTTAAACATCCGTACCATATTAAATTTTAATTTTAAGCTTTAGTCTTTTAGCTGTTAGAGTTTTTTTTGTAATATTTTTGCACCTGTTGTCATCTTGTTAAGCATTGACATGTTAATCATTTTCGTCATCACTTTCCCAATTATCACTGTCGTTATCTGAATCTAGCAAAAAAAGGAAGTCTCCTTACAATATAAGGTGTAATCCAATATGGTTCTAGGACATTTTGCATAAGTTCCTTTGAATGGGTTATCATACTGGATTGACAATAGATAAAGCAGCAATGTAAGTACTACAAGTTTTAGAAACTGCAATCCATATTATAGAAAACCTTGTTTCAACTTGAGTTACTTTGGCAGTTTGTTCTATTTCAAACAACGATTATCGTACCATTTTCTTCACCATCACTACAATCATCGCCTTCTTCCTCTATTACAACATCCAGTGACTTTGAACAACATTCTCCACTGCAGTATAAAATAGTTTGGTAACTATTTTATACTGCTCTTCTTTTAAAGATCAGCTAAATTCTGATGGGGTAATCAGTGGTGGATGCGGAGATACAGATGATAACCATGCATTAGCTACGTAAAAAGCTCTCTTAATTCCTTTTATCTCCTTTAGATTCTGGTTTATACTTCTTCAAAAACATTTCAAACCTTGCTTGGTTAACAGCTTGTAACTTCTTCATGCTGTAAATTGAGCATACAAATGTTTCTATTGCATTCATGATGTCATTATCGATAACGGTGGTTCCACCCAAATGTTTAAATACTGCTTGAAAAACTTCCGACAACTCTCTATAAGGAACAATACTAGAGATTCTTTGAAGCGGGCATTTCCAAGGACTGCTAACCAGTTCTATGGGCGCTTTTGATTTTCTCATGAGATACATCCAGTTTGAGTTGTTCTCGATGCTCTTTCAACATCTTTTATCGACGGTTGTATCCATTTATCTGAAACAAAGTGCACAACTTGACCCTTAGATTCCATTATTTTTCAGAGCAGGCACAGAGCAATGCCGCCAAACGTAGCTGGTAAATTTACATGCAAATGTAAGAAAAAGATCGCATCGATTACTGTTACATGAGATGGTCCTTGACTAACTATTTTCACCTTCAGGTACTTTAAGAGCGCCGATTTCGGTGTCTTGTGAAACACTCCATCCACGTGGCAACGGAGTTAATGGACACGTGGGAACCTCTCCCAAGTCTACCTTTTTCTCAAGGGACAAGTACAAGATAATCCTAAAGAGATATTTCATCAAACAAGCTGAAACGACTTTTCCGTCCGTCTTCTTAATTCGTTTTCTGCCTAGTTCAGTCGCGAATGTCTGAAGGTTCTGTTTCTTGAGATGTGCTTCAAATCTAGAGGTGCCCTCGAGGCACTTTTCAATAAACGTTTCCCTTGCTTCATCACCAATATTTTTGATATTCAGCAAAAACATGTTAGTATCATCATTTGCAGCTTTTCCACTTCCAAGGTTGTAAAGGTGATCTTTATCTACATTTTGATCAAACAGATTCATTGTGTTTTTCAGCATCGTCTTGATGTTTTCTAACGCTCTGTTAGCACTTTTCACTTTGTAGTTTTTTAAGTCTTTTGCTGTATCTTCCTTGTTTGAAAGACCAAACTCCTCAGATACATTTGAAATGATTGAAATAGTAAGAAATGAGACTCGGCCCAGCGTTGTCGTGCAGAAGTAGAGTCGGTTAAGTATAATATTCTCATGCGTTGGCTGGCTGCATCAGCATTAATTGTTTGTTCTAATGTTAAGTCGACAGGAATGCGGGAAAATGGCTTTGAGGTTCTTTTGATGCCAAACCAACCTTTTTTAAAATCCTCATAAACAGCTTGGTGTGATTAGGGAAGTCTCAGGAGATTATCGTGATAACGGACCATCCACCGGGCATAGTTGTGAAGATTAAGTACTAAAAGGTAGTTTGTCATCAATTTTGGTAGCACAGCCACAAACATCTCAAAGTCTCCCAGCCAGATACTTCTTGTAAAATCGTGGTAGTCGTGGACGATGTTAATGTAATACATCCAAAACTGAGCTGTTTTTCCGTGATTTCCAACATTCGTATCTTCAGTATATTTGATATATTCATCATAAAACTCTGTAAGCTCTTTGGATACTTCTCCTTTTTCAAAACGGGATCTTCTATCTCCTTGCGCTTTTCTAAGTCTTTCCATTTCAGCAGCAAGTCTGCCTTGCATTTCAATTCCATCTTCTCTGTTTTTAATAAACTGCTCAAAATGTAAACTTTCGATGCAAGTGGTAGAAGCTCATGCAGTCGTTTGGCGCGTTTGTAGCTTATTAAACTCCCAACGAAAGTAGAAAGTGAGCCTTGAGCCAATACTTCGCATTCGTTTAATACTTGTGGTCCACCAGACTCGTTTAAGACTTTTGAAAATGCTTTAAAGAGGGCCATTTCATTGTTAATGGGCCCTAAGTGAATGAACAGTTTGTCAAATATTGGCCTTTCTTCAAACTGTATTTGTAGGACGACCTTTGCAATCGCTAAATCATATGTAACTACTATAGACTCACGTTGACATTCTTCTGCAATTTTCAACGATCTTCTCATTGTCTCTACGACCACTGAATTTGAAGTTGGGGATTGATTAACCTGTGGCAGGCAAAAGGTCTCTTGACTTTGCTGAACTTGCAAACCTCGCGTTCCATCCTACCCACATAGACGTTAACTTTTCAGGATTGGTGAGCACATCAATCATCCGCATCTTGTCTTTAAACAATGGGTCATCTATTCTTGAAGTAGCATTTTCCGCAGGTACTTTTCTGTGATCATCTTCAGGTAACAATAATGCGCTTTTCATCGTTGGTTTCTTTCGATAGGGTTGAATACTCAGCCCGGAAGCCTCAAGTGTGCGTCTTTTCCGCTTTTTTTTATCAAAGTCATTCCTGTTTGTTCAACCTTTTTCATACCACCAACTGTATGTTCATCTTCATTAGACTGTTCAGCAACTTGAAGATCAACAGCTTCTTCTGCTGGAGCTACTTGGTAAACAAAACCCACAGTGTCGTTTAGGGTATTTTTACCGCTGCTTGTTTCCACAAATCGGTCATAATCATCCCAGGCTACTCCTGTTCCAACAGTACTCAACAAATCCATTCAAAATGGTGTACTAACATTTCGTTTTCTTACTTCAAATGTCATTTCAGTTTCTAATTCAACCACAGTGTGGTAACTCGAACAATGACCCATGCGATTCATTAATTCAATAATTCTTCTGCTGCCAGTTAGAGTTTTCAATATTAAACCAAGTTGAAGGTGCTTTCTTGGTTTTTTTTCTTCTTGATGTTGCAGCGAAGACCAGATCTTGTGCAACAGAGTTTGTTTTTCTCGTTTTTGCTGCACTGCATCTTCTAAAATCTGACCCAAAATTACAAGCTGAAGGAACCCATAGACTACCTCTGGTACATCAACTTCACCAATAAAAGAGTCGACTATTTGCTGTGACGCCATATGGGAATAACTGAGGACAGTTGATCCACACTCATCCCCGGAATTTTTGGTAAGCTATTGATCCAATGGTTACATTACATACGTTTCTGCTTTGTGTATTTAGCCCTCCCTAATATTACTAGTTTATAGGCTTGCAATAGCATCAGCAATTACTGTAGGCAATTAACGTACATATGTAGGAATTTTTAAGTGACATCATGGGAATAACTGAGGACAGCTGACCCACAATCACCCCGGAGTTTTTAGTAAGCTATTGATCCAATGGTTACATTATACCATAAGCTTCCACCATGCAAAGTTTCAGCCATTTTCATTATGGGTTAGAAAACCCTTTGAGGTGACGTCACAGAAATAATCAAAGCCAGCTGACCAGCTGCTACCCCCTTTCGGTAAGTTCTTTGACTAATTATCTCGTCATTACATAGGCTTTCTCTAAGCAGAATTTCAGCCATTTATGAGATGGGTTAAGCTGATGTAAAATTCCGGGTCCTTGCTGGGCAGCTGACCCAGCCTTACCCCCGGATATTTTGGTAAGTTATTAAATTTTTGAAAGTCATTTAACAAGTACTTTATTCCCTGCAATTTATGCCCATTTACGGAATGGGTTACCACGTAAATTTTTGGGGAATTCGGGGGTCCATGGGAACCAGACCCCCCCCCCCCCCCCCCCCCCCCCCCAGCGAGAGCAGCTGATCAAGTTAAAAATGCTTTAACTGATAATTAGTGTCCATTGGTGATGTCAAACCTTCTGTGCCAAATGGGTTAGGCAAATATGTCACTAGCTCTTGGACTAATAGATTTTTTATGAAAACTTCAGTGGAGGCGGGATCCCGTTTTTCGTCCCGTCCCGGCAAATGTCCCCCGTCCCGCCTCTCATATAAACAGCTCCTAAGGCATGAAACCTTCCCGAGAATTATGGTTCAAAAAATCGTTTAAGTCGATGCTCCCTATTATTTTTCCGTCCGACAATAAAGTCAAATCAAAAAAGTTCTTCATAGCAAAATAAAGGACAACTACCAAATGTTTATGTTTCTAAAGTATCGATGTATATAAGAAAGATTATCATTTTAACTTGAAATACCTAATGTTGGTTTGTAATTGTCTGGAATTGCGATTTATTACGGTAGCAGCGAAAGCGAATACCGTATTAAAACACCCGTGGACTACTACTACTACTACTACTACTACTACTACTACTACTACTCCTCCGGCCGAAATGGCAATTAGTCTGCGATTTAGAGTCTGCGGGACTCTATCAAAAACGCAATGTAAATTCTAATGAAGGAACGCAGCCTTCGTAATTTGGAAGCTTTTTCATATCGAACATTTAAAAGTAGATTACCTTTTATTTTAAAAGTACATAACCTGATATTTTATAACTTAATCCACGAAATTAGAATTCATTCGAATTCTAATCAAATAGGCGTACATAAAAATGGGACTTTTAGTTCATTACGCTAACTGAAAATATATACTTGATATGCTGCTTTTCTTGTTAGTAAAGCTTATTAGTTCAAAATTTCTTATTACCTCGTTTGGTTTGTTAGCTATTACACTATGTTTGTTTATTAAAGTTTTCAAAGATCTAGTTCAAAAAGGCAGTTTATTTGTTGGAATTCAATTTTGGTTTCGTCAGAAATTATTATTATCATAAACAAACTTTTTTTTTTCTACATAAGCTCTTACGAAAAAATTTCTTATAAAAAAAACACACAGCTCACACATGTATAATTCTTTTGTCTTTAAATAAATTGTTGCTGGTGTTTTTGGTTAGACCCTATTTACACTAATTAATCATTTTCATCGAATTTATCGTTAATGCCTGTTTTCCACCAGTGAGATATCTTAGAAAACATCCAGTAAAGAAGTTTTTAGTACTTAAAGTAAAATTTCGAAAGCATTTGCGTGAAAAGTAAACTTGCTGCTACCGTTTTGCGCCATCTGACTCTTGCTTTGAATGATTCCGTCCGACAAAAATAGACGAAAACTTTCTTCACCTCCAACCACATCCAGAACATCAAAAAAAGGTCTTATTTCTTTCTCCTAAACTCTTACCAACTTTAATTTAGAAGGTCTAACGATAACCCCTCTCCTTGGGAATTGCCCCGCGGGAAATTGTCCCCGGAGCATTGACCCTCCACCCCCTCAACCAATTTTGAATTAATAAATTTCTCATGCTATTTGCATGTTTTATCCAATTTCAAATAATCATTCAACCAAGTTATTGCTTCGAATTCGAAATTCAAATTTGATTCGATTCGAATTCACATAATGGTATTATTATGGCGAAGATGTTGTCATTTGTGGTCATGAATTATCCAATACTAGCCGCCAAGGCGGCGTCGCTCGCTGCCCATGTTCAGCATGCGTTGTGTCATCTTCAGATTTCACGAATAATAAAATTAAGTAATTGGCAATAATAAGTGTGCCCATGTTGTAAGGCTCGAAAAACTGATCAAAAAAATGTATGGGAACGTTTTGCTACGACCAACCGTTACGGAGATATCGTCGATCAAAATCTTTGATGACGTCACAGACCCGTCCCCCCAAAAAATTAGACCCAAATTTTTCGTCACCCCATCGCCTGTATCGCGGACCCCAGATAACGTCAGTTAGCCCTAGAGGCAGATTCGAAATCAAATATCAAATATCAGTTTAAACAATGGTTCCAAAAAAACCCAAGTTTCATGATGTGTTATTTATTTATTTTTTAAAACAATCGTTGATCAGTACAACAATACACTCAAAACGTAGGGAGAAAAAACTTCAACTTTTTATTAGCTTTTGTTTTAAAAAAAGTTACGCGCTCTAACATGGGTGTTATCAAACGTAAGGGGGAAATGGTTTCTCTTCTTAAAAAGTTCACACGGGAGGAGAGAAAAAAGGCACGTGCTAAATGAATAAATAGAATAAAAAAACGTTCGATCAGAACGCTTAACAATTAAAAGAAGAAATTAAATTATTAAAAGAAAAGCAAAAAAACATTTTGTTTCATGATACTCTTTTTTTACCTATCGGTTTTTAAACATTTTGATTGCTCGAAAAAATGTTCACCCGTCTCAGGCAGCAGGCAAGGATACGTTAGGATACACTGGTAAAGCGCACATGCTGCCACGTTCTGCCACTGCTGCTTTATGTCCAAAACGTTTAATCAGTTAGTTTCTTTGTATTTAGTTGATGTATTGTTTTCAAAGCCAAGTCAACGTGGAATATAAAACTAACAATAATAATAAAAACAAAACGTTATTCCTATTAGTTCATCAGCCAAAAAAAGTCACGTTCGATTGGGATTGCAATGTATTTGCTCTGAACTCACGTCGCACACAATAAAAGAAATAATTTCACTCACAACTCAATCTACCATTTTGCGTGACTTACAAACAAACGAACAAACAAACAAACAAACAAACAAACAAACAGACGGAGAATCGACTATTAATATATACTAGCCGCCAAGGCGGCGTCGCTCGCCGCCCATGTCCACACCTGCTCTGTATCACTGTTTCAATAAACGTCAAATTTCCTTATAAACGGCTCGTACAACTTGTGTTCAACCAGAAGCATATTCGAAGTCACAACCTCTGGTAAAACCGATCTTTTATCAGTGTAACAATACACTCAAAACGTATAGAGAGAAAACTTCAACTTTTTATTAGCTTTTGTTTTAAAAAAGTTACGCGCTCTAACATGGGTGCTATCAAACGTAAGGGGGAAATGGTTTCTCTTCTTAAAAAGTTCACACGGGAGGAGAGAAAAAAGGCACGTGCTAAATGAATAAATAGAATAAAAAAACGTTCGATCAGAACGCTTAACAATTAAAAGAAGAAATTAAATTATTAAAAGAAAAACAAAAAAAAAAAACATTTTGTTTTATTATCTTTTTTTACCTATCGGTTTTTAAACATTTTGATTGCTCAGAAAAAAAAGTTCACCCGTCTCAGACAGTCAGGCAAGAGTTAGTGGCAAACCGAACATGCTGCCACGTTCTGCCACTGCTGCTTTTTGTCAAAAATGTTTAATCAGTTAGTTTCTTTGTATTTAGTTGATGTACTGTTTTCAAAGCCAGGTCAACGTGGAATATAAAACTAACAATAACGATAAAAACAAAACGTTATTCCTATTAGTTCATCAGCCAAAAAAAGTCACGTTCGATTGGGGTTGCAATGTATTTGCTTCGAACTCACGTCGCACACAAAAAAAGAAATAATTTCGCTCACAACTCAATCTACCATTTTGCGTGACTTACAAACAAACAAACAAACGCACAAACAAACAGAGAATCGGCTATTAATATATAGATAGATAACTGACGAAAATCACTGTGCTTTGTGTTTGGGGGAATACATACAATGTAAAGATGAAGAATGTATGCGATGCCCTGGTTTATGTCAGCAATGGTTTCAGGGACATTGTTTCTTTGAGCAAATTTACAACTTGAAGTATTTTTTCTGTTGTATTTGATGTTCCCTTTGATTTATTCACTATTTGTCGGACGGAAATTTCGAGTGATATTAGCCAATTTATAGCTTTTCCTGGTTTCCTGGCGGTATAAAACTATAATGTCTTTTGTATTTACCGCAAAATGCAAATAGCTAATGAACTTTTGCTTTTCATCTTTCAAAACGTATGTTAATTAAAAGTTTTATAAGTTTTTCTGCATTTTATTGTCGGACGGAAGTTGATTAAATGGCGCATCAATATCTTGTAATTTAAAAATTGGCCTCTTATATCATGGTGGTAAGTTGGAGACACTCTCTAGAAATAAGAATTAGGTCATTTTTTCCAAGAAAATCTTTATACATTTCTGAGTCAACATCGCTTCCGTCCGACAATTCCGTCCGACAAAACTTCCATTAGGGTGAATTTCGGCTCATATCGTTAGGTGTTGATCATGTACATGTTAAAAACTTTGTTTACATCGTTTAGTATATACTAAGTTATTATTTAAGGCATATCTCGTATGGAACTTCATGTTATTTTCGATAGAATAGCTAAAAAACCTTTAGTCTTGTCCAATCTCAATTTCTATCGATTCCGTCCGATAATTTACTTTTCCTTGTGATACTATGAAAGAAAAAACTTTTTCGATCTCACTCTTAATTGTTTTGGAAGAAGTTGGGTCCGTACCAGCTAATCAACACTTAAAAATAGCACAATGGTTTCTCTAAAGTTTTTTGTGAGCGTTTAAGGTATCGATTTTCCGTCCGACAATTAACTGAATAAAAAAACAGACCCTCTACCGAACTCGCTGCTACCTATTTTACAGACTCTATCCGGTGAAAAGTAGACGAGAAAAAGGTAATTGGTGCAGTATTTCTAGATCTGACTAAAGCTTTTGACATGTTGAGCCACTCAAAGTTACTTTCAAATGTATAACGATACGGTATCAAAGATCGAGAACTGAGCTGGTTCACTGATTACCTCTTCAACAGGAAACAGTGTGTCACTTATGACAACGTGCTATCAGATCATCAGGCTGTTACTTCGGGAGTACCACAAGGCTCTATTTTGGGTCCCTTTCTATTTATTCTGTTTATTAAGGACCTGTTTGCTATTTTAGAACACTCTGAAGCCATCATGTATGCCGATGACACAGTTCTGTATATTGCAGGAAAGGACATCAGACATGAAAAGAATTTTCGACTGGTGTGCTGAAAATGAAATGGTACTTAATCTTCAACCTGGTAAAACAGAATGCATGTTGTTTGGGACTGCGAATAATCTCAAATTGCAACCATCAAAGTTGAACATTATGGTTCTGACAACATACTTTTTACATTGTCCTATAAATATCTGGGTATTACTCTCGATCCTAACCTGAACCTGAATTAAAACCAATTACCAAAACCTTCAAAAAGGCTACCGGCAAAATCCGATTACTACGAAAAATACGTCCTATGGTTGATAACAACAAACTACCTGAAAATATCCGAAGTGAAACAAATTTTAATATATCTCTGGTTCAGGCTCATTTTTATGCAATGTGAGTAGTATAGTGTCTCTAATTGCTGCTATTTCATCCATTCCTCAATTCCTTTCATTTTTACTGCCTTATTTTCGAGCTATCATAACTCATCCTTGTTCTTTCAATCACGTATATGCTACACGCGTTTCATTTCCTCCTTTTTCTCACTAATTTTCACTTTCTCTTGATTTTCTTTCAACTCTGGGGCGTATTTTAATTTTTGTATATATTCACATTTATTTATTAACATAAATATTTACTTTTATTTAACATTTTTAATTTTAACAGGACCCATATTGATAACATAATTTTACTTATATACATACATACTTCTACATAATCTGAAATGGTCATCCTGCGTAAAAATTTGATAAACACAAATGCAAAATACGCATCTCTCAGGCGGAGCTAGCTGGACACGGATTTTGTCACGTGACTGAACATCCTAGTAATATTTAGTCTAACCGTTGACGGTTAAAGATGGCGGACGCAAAATGTAAACAAGAAAACGAAACCAAAACTGTTTTGCAACTTCTTGCTAAAACAAGTATTTAAGGACGCAGAAACTGTTGATAAAAAAGTCGTAGTGTTTTGTCAGTCGATTTTTAGATTCACATTTGCTGCAACAAGCCATATATTATTAATAATGTCTTCAAACGAGATCGCTGGATCGCAACCTACGCCGATGAGAGCCACAGTAAACACAAACCTTCATCTCTGTGTTGCATGTAAACGAATTTGCAAAAGCTTATCAGGATTAAAAAAACACCAGAGAACCTGCAAGTCCTTAAAAGCAGATGACGTTGCCTGCTTTGATGCACTTTTCATTGCTCCAAAAAATTGTCAACGAAAATGACTTTAGACGTGAAATACATGAAGCATGTAAGAAGATGATAATATGGAGAAAAAAGATTTTCCAGTTGCCGAAAGGGAGCGCCGGTAAGAGCTTTTCGTTCAAGAACTCGCTAAAGCCATTGATCTATGGAACAACAAGTTGCCGTTGAGAGATGTAGCTCTAAAGATGTTCATGATCCTTCCCAATCTTTTATTACAACGAATAAATTCTAAGAGTTATTATCTATATATTAATAGCCGATTCTCTGTTTGTTTGTTTGTTTGTTTGTTTGTTTGTAAGTCACGCAAAATGGTAGATTATGTTGTGAGTGAAATTATTTCTTTTTTTGTGTGCGACGTGAGTTCGAAGCAAATACATTGCAATCCCAATCGAACGTGACTTTTTTTGGCTGATGAACTAATAGGAATAACGTTTTGTTTTTATCATTATTGTTAGTTTTATATTCCACGTTGACTTGGCTTTGAAAACAGTACATCAACTAAATACAAAGAAACTAACTGATTAAACATTTTTGACAAAAAGCAGCAGTGGCAGAACGTGGCAGCATATGTTCGGTTTGCCACTAACTCTTGCCTGACTGTCTGAGACGGGTGAACTTTTTTTTTGAGCAATCAAAATGTTTAAAAACCGGTAGGTAAAAAAAGAGTATCATATCAAAACAAAATGTTTCTTTTTTTTGCTTTTCTTTTAATAAATTAGGGGGTGATCACATGGAGGTGGGCTAGCTCGGTTTGCTGAGATCTCGCTTCTATTAAGAAAGTGTCATAAATTTGTGTTTGTGATCACATGAGAAACAAGCCAGCTCGCTTTGCCGAGATCTCGCTTTATTGAACCGAGATCTCGGTAAAGCGGGCTAAAGAATTTCTCTTGTGATGGCTTTCAACCGGGCTGCCCCCCTTTGCCGGAATGAAATTGCATACACGGCGCATGCGTAAAGTTGAAAAATATAACAAATATCACGTGATCAGTTCTTTAGCCCGGTTAAGCGGGCTGATACTTTTCCATGTGATCATAAAAATTTATTAGCCCGCCTAACCGAGCCAGCCCGGTTTACCGGGATAGCCCTCCTCATGTGATCATCCCCTTAATTTCTTCTTTTAATTGTTAAGCGTTCTGATCGAACGTTTTTTTATTCTATTTATTCATTTAGCACGTGCCTTTTTTCTCTCCTCCCGTGTGAACTTTTTAAGAAGAGAAACCATTTTCCCCCTTACATTTGATGGCACCCATGTTAGAGCGCGTAACTTTTTTAAAACAAAAGCTAATAAAAAGTTGAAGTTTTCTCTCTCTACGTTTTGAGTGTATTGTTAAGCTTAGTTTCCGTACGACTGTATTCTGCAATCGACTGCAAAATGCTCTTAAGTATTTTTCAGTCGACTGCAATTTGATTTCCATGTGACTGCATTTTGCAGTTGTTCAAAGAGTAAAGGAACGCAGAATGATATGATATTCTGTATTGTTTTTACTCTTCTGATATCAAAAGTATGGCTGCTTTTAATATAAGACTACTATTACTTCAACAATTACGATTAATTGGATTTCTGCGTAAGCAAGAAATACTTTACGATCGTCCGTGTTTTTCTTCGTTTTTTTGGATTTCTGCGTAAGCAAGAAATACTTTACGATCGTCCGTGTTTTTCTGATTTTTTTTTTTTTCATCTTACTGTCCAAACCTACGCATTTTTGTTTCTTAAATTTCATTGGTTCATAAAAAAGCCGTCTCAATCGTGATTGGTGCATAATGCCCGATTTCTACGAAAGGGTGCTAATATAGCCACCTTAACTTCAATAGCGACAGTTTATTGGCTGATTTTCGCCATGCCATGTGATCGTCCACAAAACGTTTTAAAAATGGCAGCGAAAGAACGTGTGTAGTTTGCTAAAAGTTTCTTTGATGGAAATATGGCTTTAAAAGAAGTTAATACAGCTTATAATTTTATGTAAAGAATTGCATTACTGTTGGGAACTTATCATGTTCACAAAATTAAATTACAGTGTGGTTATTCTGTTTTTTGAAAGAAGTTTTCTTGAAGTTTAAAATATGAAAACAGTGCCATGGTGTGTGGAAGAAAAGGTATTTCTTGTTTTATTTTTGCTCCAAGCCTTTTTAAATATGAAAGACCTTCGTGTATTTTGTATGTGTATGCATGTTTGAAGTCAATTTTTAGAAGCTTTTGGATTTTTAAAGCTCAGCTTAGCTTCCTTTCAGCTCTCCTCCCCAACATCACCAACATAATGCACTTTATACAGCTATTTATACTATATTTATTAGCAATTTTTGGATGTATTCTGGCTATATCAGCTTATCTCTTTTCTCCCTACGTATGTTGTATTTTTTTTAACTTTTAGATTAGATATGATCTTTAATTTCTAAGTAATTATTATTGTGATATTTATATTTTTCATTCTGGGGAGATCAATATAGAAACTTTATTAGTTTGTGCTGCCCAAACGATATGTTGGTTACCGCCAGTATACACAATCTTTTTATAGGATTCGTTATATTTAATGTGGTTACATTAAAGTTTCGTATTGTGTCGATGCACTTTTTTGGAGTACGTGGGTCGCAAATATCCAGTAACAATCATTCAGCTTATTCGTACAAAAAAGCAGATCTTCATAAATGATCTCCGCGATAGCATAAAGAAAAGCCCCTTTTTTATGTTATGGTAGGCTGACTTTCTTGACGAACATTGTCAGTCGCATCAATATTTTTGTTTATTTAATGCTGATGCTTCTCGAGCTAAATGATGTGACTGTCTTAGTTTTGCAGGACTAGTGTGCTAGTGTTGCATTTTTGTGGCATTTTCAGCAGCAAAGCTTGCAGAAATCCTTCTGCCCGGTAGGGCATCTTGTTTTATTTTATTCTTATCGAAAATATCAACAAAGCCGCAAAAGAAAATATAAGAAGAAAATGTGGGTACGAAAACTGTTCAAAGAAAGAAGTCAGAAAGGATAATATTTTGATAAAAGATTTAATGCTTTTTGACAAGGAATATTTTTTCAAGTCCTTTCGAATGACTACAACAAATTATGTTTTTGTATGATTTATTTGAATAGAATTAATCGCCGACATGCCGAAGCATCTCTTCTATTAACTATGCAATGACGTAATATTTACTATTTCTTAAAACCTGATTGGTTCAAGAGCTCGACTGCAAAAAAAGTCGACTGCAAAAGTAGAATGAATTCAACTTTTACTTCGAAACTCAAGAGAAATATTTTCTATAAAATTATGCCAAGACAGCGGAAATTTGGTTTAACTGCGCATGCGATTTGAAAAACGTTGTCGGCATTTTGCAGTTGACTGCAAAATACAGTCGTATGGAAACTAAGCTTTACACTGATAAAAGATTGGTTGTGACTTCGAATCTGCTTTTGGTTGAGCACAAGTTGTACGAGCCGTTTATAAGGAAATTTGACGTTTATTGATAGAGTGATACAGAGCAGGTGGATATGGGCGGCGAGCGACGCCGCCTTGGCGGTTAGTTATTATTATTATTGTTGTTATTATTATTATTAACATAAATGGGCTTCCATATATTACAATGGTTCTTCTGCCTAAAATTAAATAAATAGATGAAAAGCTAAAAGTGTTAAAATTTGTTTATAATGGCTAGTAAATAATTAAAAACTATAAATACAATAGAATAAATAGAATACAATACAATAGAAAAGGATCTTACAGAGTCAAAGTCCTGGCAAGAGCTTTATCTTTGTAAAACCCTTTTACTTCTTTGGTAAAAACTTTAAAATTGTCGATCTTTTTCATAGCTTGTGGTAATTCATTATATATTGTGGCTTGTTGTTGAAAAGTGTTTGTGTCACCTTGTTTTATGCTTGGTTCTTTCTCTGATGAGCGCAGACTTCTTCGTCGTTCAATAAGTTCAATAGCTAGGTATTTAGGCCATAGTTTGTTATCAAGAGATTGACGAACAAGTTTAACTATGTTATAATAATCAATTTATTCTGTAATAGGTAGGCAATTTAGGTTGACAACATCAACTAATGTGGCGTAACGTCCATATACATAGCCTGCTGTTGTGTTCTGGACACGCTGATCTGGTACTTAGGCATTTGTCCACATACAACGTTGCAATATTTCGTTTTTGAAAGAACCAATGCCTCCGTCAACGTTTTCCTAACATTCATAGGAGTGAACCTACTGAATTTTCTCAATGTATAGAGCGTTCCATGAGCAGATTTAATGATGTTGTTGACTTGATCAGCCCAGGAGAGGTGTTGTTCGAAGATGACACCAAGTATCTTAACGTTAGGTTTTTGTTCGATGGACTTTCCAGAGCAGTGAATAAGTAAGTTACAATCTCCAAGTTTGTGCTTTGAGCTTAAACGCAGAGACGAAAACAGAATACATTGCAGTTTATCGCGATTGAGTATCAAGTTGTTGTTGTGTTCAATCTCGTCGATACACTTGTCGAGGTCTTGTAATTTGCTTTGACGATAAACAGTAGTGGTACCGATCCATGAGGTAACTGCAGATGATGTTGATGGAGTTGTTTGCAAAGTTCATTTTCTGGAGCTTTTCGAAGAGGATGCAATGATCAATGGTATCGAAAGCCTTGGAATAGTCTATAAGGATCGATAGAGTGACTTCACTTCTATTCATTGCTCTTTTAATATCATCTCTCAGCTTAAGTAACAAAGTTGTAGTAGTATGTCCTTTGCGGAAACCTTGGTTTCGATGTGACAGCAAAGCTGGGTGAGGATGACACGCTCGTAAATCTTAGAGAGGACCGGTAGTACGGAAATTGGTCGAAAATCTTTGACATTGGTTGGATTGTTGGTGATGACGTACACTAATGGGGACGTTATGTACTCAGCAACCGGTTTTATATATCGCACCGGGATTTCATCATGTCCACTGGAGCAGTCGTTTTTCAAACTCATGATTAGTTTAAACACGTCGCTATATGTTGTATGGTTGATACTAAGGGATTGTTCGCTGTTGTTCATGGGTAAATTTTTAATTATAGTTTCATAGCTGCTTGCCTTATTCTCATTGTTAGTGATATTAGCTGCCACTTTGCTGAAGTACTGCTAATATCAACATTAAATAAACTTATCCATAACTGGTCAATGATCATGCTCCACTAAAGCGTGTCTCAAGAGACTGTGAATAACACGATTCAATTTTATAACGATCAGTTGGGAATTTACGCATCAGTTATCTTTCATTAGTTTATTATTTTTAATTTTGTAGCATTTCTCTATATAAGCAGTAACTTTCTTGTAAATTTTATAATATTGATAAAGACACATAAGTGCCGAAATATTTAGTTAAAAAAATGTCGTATTCTTAAGTAAAAATATTTGTTTTATACGTCTACATAAGGTATCTAAGTAATAATATTACTTAGATTACTTAGATACCTTATGTAGATACCTTTGATCAATGGTAATAGTAACCCGTGTAAAACATTTTTACAGGTTTTAATCTATGTGAGCTGAACAGAGAGAAAGGCTTAGTATAATGAATTTTAGTATGATAAAGATAAAGTTTGGATGTAGAATGTTTAGAATTTAGTATCCCGTGTAGAACAAAGTACGCGCAGTGCATCCACTTTTTTCACTTTTTAAATTTTTCACTCTGTAAAATAAATTGAAGATGCAATGCAATGGCTCCCCTTGATTAAAGATATCTAATGTCAATACAGAAAAAAAACACAGATATTTCCCCAAAAACGTCGCGTTCGATTGGGGATGCAATGCAATGATCCCCCGTGATCATAAAAAAACTGACGTCAAATGATGCCACGTGCTTTTGGAATGGTCGTGAAAAAAGTGTCTTTCGCCTCTACCTGGTTTTACGCGCACATAAGAGGACGATGACCGTAAATTAAAAGTAAATGTATCACTCTCTAAAATAAAAGTGTGACACACAACGCGAATTAGTATAAGTAGACTAGTAACTCGCGTAAAAGTTTTTTACGGCTTTAATTTCGAAAAGGATGTGTCGAAAATAAGTAACAAAAATTAAATCACAAAATCGTGACTGGAAAGTGTTCCCATGTTGTAGAGCTCGAAAAACTGATCAAAAAAGTATATGGGATCGTTTCGCTACGACCAACCGTTGCGGAGAAATCGTCGATCAAAGATTTTAATGACGTCATATCCGCAGCACCAAATAAAATTTAGGCCCAAATGTTGCGTCACCTTGTCACCCGTATCACAGACTCTATAAAACGTCAGTTATCCCTATTGGTTCTCGAGATATTTCCTCGAAAACGTCGCGTTCGATTGGGGATGCAATGCAATGATTCCCCGTGATCATAAAAACATCTGACGTCAAATGATGCCACGTGCTATTATACTAATCGTGAATGTGTCTTGCGTGGGCGAACTGTCGCTTTATGACCACGATTAAGAAGATTTTGACCATTAAAAAAGCAAAAACACAACACTCTCTAAAATAAAAGTGGTATGCAAACACGCGGATTATTATATATACTAGTATCTCGCGTAAAAGTTTTTACGACTTTAATTTCGAAAAGAATCTGCAGAAAAACGACGCGTTCCCGTGTGCGTACCCCGTGACGAAAATTTCAATTACGGAATTAAGACTGGAAAATGTACCCATGTTGTAGAGCTTGAAAAACTGAGCAAAAAAATGTATGAGATCGTTTCGCTACGATCAACCGTTGCAAAGATATCGTGGATTAAAAATTTTAATGACGTCATATTCGCAGTACCAAATTAAATGTAGGCCCAAATGATGCGTCACCCTATCACCCGTATCGCGGACCCCAAAAAACGTCAGTTATCCCTATTGGTTCTCGAGATATTTCCCAAAAAACGTCCCGTTCGATCGGGGATGCAATGCAATGGTTCACCCGTGGTATGATAAAAATAACTGACGTCACGCCGCGTGCAATTATACTAATCGTCAATTACCAATGGTCTAACGAAAAAATGACCACGATTAAGAAGATTTTTACCGTAAATGTTAAAAAAGCACAATACTCTCTAAAATAAAAGTGGTATGCACGATTGCGAATAAGTATAAGTAGACTAGTATCTCGTGTAAAAGTTTTTTACGGCTTTAATTTCGAAACGGATGTGCTAGAATTTCCCATTCCCGTGTGAGAACCCCGTGACGAAAATTTAAATTACGGAATCTGGGCTGGAAAGTGTACTGATGTTGTAGACCTTGAAAAACTGAGCAAAAAAATGTATGGGATCGTTTCGCTACGACCAACCGTTGCGGAGATATGGTCGATCAAAGGTTTTGAAGACGTCATGGCCGTAGCAGTACCAAATTAAGTTTAGGCCCAAATTTTGCATCACCCCATCACCCGTATCGCGAACCCTAAAAAACGTCAGTTATCGCTATTGGTTCTCGAGATATTTCCCCAAAAACGTCGCAATCGATTGGGGATGCAATGCAATGATTCCATCCCCGTGATAATAAAAAACTGACGTCACGCCGCGTGCTATTATACTAATCGTCAATTATCAATGGTCTAACGAAAAAATGACCACGATTAAGAAGATTTTGACCGTAAATTTTAAAAAAACACAACACTCTCTAAAATAAAAGTGGTATGCACAACGCGGATTAGTATATACTAGTAACCCGGGTAAAATCTTTTTACCATGTCTAACTGCGAAAAAGATGTGTCAAATACCCTTCCTCCCGTGTTGCAAGAGGTGACGAAAAATTAAATCATGGAATCACGACTGGAAAGTGTATCCATGTTGTAGAGCTCGAAAAACTGATCAAAAAAGTGTATGGGATCGTTTCGCTGCAACCAACCGTTGCAGAGATATCGTCGATCAAAGATTTTGATGACGTCATATCCGCAGTACCAAATAAAATTTAGACCCAAATGTTGCGTCACCACATCACCCGTATCGCGGACCCTACAAAACGTCAGTTATCCCTATTGGTTCTCCAGATATTTCCCCAAAAACGTCGCGTTCGATTAGGGATGCAATGCAATGATTCCCCGTGATCATAAAAAACTGACGTCAATGATGCCACGTGCTTTTGGAATGATCGTGAAAAAAGTGTCTCTCGCATCTACGTGGTTTTACGCGCACATAAGAGGACGATGACCATAAATTTAAACTAAATATGTCACTCTCTAAAATAAAAGTGGTATGCACAAATGCGAATTAGTATAAGTAGACTAGCCGCCAGGGCGGCGTCGCTCGCCACCCATGTTCAGCATGCGTCCAGTTCACGAAAAATAAAATGAAGAATTGGCAATGATAAGTTTGCCCATGTTGTAGAGCTCGAAAATCTGATCAAAAAAATGTATGGGATCGTTTCGCTACGACCAACCGTTACAGAGATATCGTCAATCAAAGATTATTATGACGTCACAGCCGCAGTACCAAATTAAATTTGGGCCCAAATTTTGCGTCACCCCGTCACCCGTACCGCGAACCCTTAAAAACGTCAGTTATCCTTATTGGTTCTCGAGATATTTCCCCAAAAACGTCGCGTTCGATTGGGGATGCAATGCAATGATTCCCCATGATCATAAAAACATCTGACGTCAAATGATGCCACGTGCTATTATACTAATCGTGAATGTGTCTTGCGTGGTCGAACTGCCGCTATATGACCACGATTAAGAAGATTTTGACCATTAAAAAAACAAAAACAAAACACTCACTAAATTAAAAGTGGTATGCACACACGCGGATTAGTATAAGTAGACTAGTATCTCGCGTAAAAGTTTTTTACGACTTTAATTTCGAAAAGAATCTTCAGAAATACGACGCGTTCCCGTGTGTGTACCCCGTGACGAAAATTTTAAATACGGAATTGGAAATGGAAAGTGTACCCATGCTGTAGAGCTCGAAAAACTGATCAAAAAAATCTATGGGATCGTTTCGCTACGACCAACGGTTGCAGAGATATCGTCGATCAAAGATTTTGATGACGTCATATCCGCAGTACTAAACTAAATTTAGACCCAAATGTTGCGTCACCCCATCACCCGTATTGCCGACCTTAAAAAACGTCAGTTATCCCTATTGGTTCCCGAGATATTTCCCCAAAAACGTCGCGTTCGATTGGGGATGCAATGCAATGGTTCCCCCGTGATAAGATAAAAAAAACTGACGTCACGCCGCGTGCTATTATACTAATCGTCAATTATCAATGGTCTAACGAAAAAATGACCACGATTAAGAAGATTTTGACCGTAAATTTTAAAAAAACACAACACTCTCTAAAATAAAAGTGGTATGCACAACGCGGATTAGTATATACTAGTAACCCGGGTAAAATCTTTTTACCATGTCTAACTGCGAAAAAGATGTGTCAAATACCCTTCCTCCCGTGTTGCAAGAGGTGACGAAAAATTAAATCATGGAATCACGACTGGAAAGTGTATCCATGTTGTAGAGCTCGAAAAACTGATCAAAAAAGTGTATGGGATCGTTTCGCTGCAACCAACCGTTGCAGAGATACGGGCGATCAAAGATTTTAATGACGTCATAACCGCAGTACCAACTAAAATTTAGACCCAAATGTTGTGTCACCCCATCACCCGTATCGCGGACCCTAAAAAACGTCAGTTATCGCTATTGGTTCTCGAGAAACGTTTGGAAGTTAATAAAATGCCGCAATTACAAACACTATAACGTAGATAACATTAACAAAGATCTCCTTAAGAAAGATTGGTATTCTGTTTACAATACAACTTGCCCATTAGTGGCTTGGTCAACAATGAAATCTTTTCTAAATGAAACAATCAATCAGTATGCTCCTTTTATCGAGAAAAAGGTGAAAGGAAGATCGTGCCCATGGTTAAACGAATCCATAAAACGCATAATGAATGAAAGAGACAAACTCCAGCGAATCGCCCGTAAATCAAACAAGGAATGTGATTGGAATGCATACAAAAGAAAACGGAACTTTGTGACAAATGAACTTCAAGAGTAAAGAAATCGTTTTATAAAACCGAACTGAAAGAAAATTCGGATAAACCGTCTAAATTTTGGGAAATAATCAAAAGAATTTTTCCAACAAAACCCAAATCTTCAAATCTACCCAAATCGTTGAGAGTTAATGATGAGATACTTAGTGGAAAGTATGAAATCGCCAATGGTTTTTGCCAATATTTTTCTACTATCGCATGTTTGCTCAAACGAAAAGTATATCGTTTTACGGACTTTGCTTGGAGACCAAAACTGAAAAGAATCGAATTTTGTAAGCACCAGTTTGAATTCAAAATCGTAAGCGATAAAGAAGTGCTGAACTACCTAAAGGGGCTTAAACGAAAATGTGCAGTAGGTTTAGATAACATTCCAGCATCCTACCTAAAGGACATTAAGTTTGTAATAGCAAAACCACTGGCCCACGTTATAAACTGTTCGCTAAAATCTGGTAAAGTACCGAGTGACTTCAAAATAGCAAAAGTTGTTCCGGTTTTTAAATCTGGCTCTAGAGACAAATTCGACAACTACAGACCCATCAGTGTTCTGCCCGCCGTATCAAAAATTTTAGAGAAATGTGTGCACCGACAAATTATGGATCACATTGAATCACACTGTTTGATATCTCCACTTCAATTCGGTTTCAGGAAATGTCATTCTACCGAGCTGGCAACTGTGTCTTTTGTGGATGAAATTAGAAATGCGATGGGTAAAGGAATGCTAACTGGTGCCACTTACTTAAACCTTAGCAAAGCATTTGATACAGTTAGCCATGCATCGATAATTGAGAAACTGCCCGGATTCGGAATCACAGGAATTCCCCAAAACTGGATTACCAGCTACTTGTTTGGTCGCTTTCAACAGGTTTCGTATGATGGGACAAGTTCCTCTCAAGAACCAGTATTCTGTGGAGTTCCGCAGGGGTCCATTCTTGGACCTCTCCTGTTTCTTCTACACTTTAATGATTCGGCTGCAGTTTTATCTCAATGCAGGATAACCAAATATGCAGATGATACTGTCCTTTACTACTCTGCGAAGTCTATTGATGACATTGAAAAGGTCTTGACACATGATTTCAAGATATTTGCAAACTGGTTGAAAGAGAATGAGCTTATCCTGAATTGTAAGAAAGGCAGAACAGAAGTTATGGTTTTTGGTACTAACAACCGCCTGCATAAACTTAATGACCAACCAATCATTATCCAACATCAATATACTGACATAAACTGCACCGATACCTACAAGTACCTGGGAGTACTATTAACGAGTAACCTGAATCTAACTGAACACATCAGGAAATCGATATCAAAAGCTTCATCGCGTGTTAATCTGCTACGAAAAATGAGATTTATGCTAGATCCAAAAACCAGTTATACCATCTACAAAACGATGATTCTCCCTTTCTTAACGTACTGTTCCTTTGTAACGATTAGTGTAATCCCAGAATACTTGAAGGACAAGATCGCCAGTTTGGAACAACGTGCACAGGAAATTGTAGGACATGAGTTTGTGATACCCAAGTCAAACACAATTATTCGTAAGAAAGCCGTAAATTATGTTCATCGGTGCCTTACTAATGATGTATGCTCAAATTTCAAAAACTATTTTCAACTATGCACTGGACGAAATACACGAAACAATGGAAACCTTATACGACTACCACGAGTAAAATTAGAAGCAGAACGGAACTCGTTTTACTTTCAAGGGGCTTTGATATACAACAGTCTCCCTTCTGAGATAAGAGCTGAAAAGGATTATGAAAAATTTAAAGATCTTATAAAAAATTTATAAATTTTCTGTGTGTATAATAATCACCTATTAGTAACTTTTCTTTTCTTTTTTTTGACATTCGTTTTCGCCTTTTCTTTAATTGTTGATTGTTTTCTTTAATGTGGTTACATCATTTTCTTTTCTCATTTCAGAGCTTTCATGTTTTTTGGCTAACTCGTCTATACGTCTCTTAATATTTTGAATCCTTTACGTCATTTTTGCACAGGACTTCCAGAATAACAGTATTTGTATATATTGTATATATGTATTTATAACTGAGGAACCATCCTGTAATAAATATTCGTAATAATAAAAGATATTTCCCAAAAACGTCGCGTTCGATTGGGGATGCAATGCAATGATTCCCCCGTGATGCGATAAAAAAAACTGACGTCATGCCGCGTGCTATTATACTAATCATCAATTGTCAATGGTCTAACGAATGACCACGATTAAGAAGATTTTGACCGTAAATTTTAAAAAAACAAACCACTCTCTAAAATAAAAGTGGGATGCACAACGCGAATTAGTATATACCAGTATCCCGCGTAAAAGTTTTTAGGGGTTTTAACTGCGAAAACAATGTGCCAAATCCTGCGTTCTCATGTGTGTGTACCCCGTGATGAAAATTTTAATTACAGAATTGGAAACAGAAAGTGCACCCATGTTGTAGAGCTCGAAAAATTATACTAACCGTGAATGTGTCTTGCGTGGGCGAACTGCCGCTATATGACCACGATTAAGAAGATTTTGACCATTAAAAAAGCAAAAACACAATACTCTCTAAGTTAAATGTGTTACACACGCACGCGGATTAGTATAATAAGACTAGTATCTCGCGTAAAAATTTTTTACGGTTTTTATTTCGAATACATTGTGACGAAAACAGGTGACGAAAAATTAAATCACCGAATCTCGAAAAAAGACGGTGCCCATGTTTAGAGCTTGAAAAACTGATCAAAAAAATGTATGGAATCGTTTCGCTACGATCAACCGTTGCAGAGATATTGTAAATCAAAGATTTTGATGACGTCATAGCCGCAGTACCAAATAAAATTCAGGCCCAAATGTTGCGTCACCCCGTCACCCGTATCGCGCACCCTTAAAAACGTCAGTTATCCCTATTAACGTTAACGTTACGTCGTTAATTAACGTTACGTCAGCGGGAAAACGTCACCTAGGAGCTGTTATCGGTAGTTTGGACTTCAAGCATGAATACATAAGCAACATGGTCAACAAATGGGAGGATGAACTACACCTTCTCTCTGAAATCGCCAAAGTCCAACCGCAAGCCGCCTATGCTGCCTTCGTCATTGGGTACAAACATAAATTCACCTACGCCATGAGAACCATCCCTGCGCTTTCAGATCACCTAAGCAAAATCGAGAAGATTCTGCGACAAGAGCTTATACCCTCATTATTGGAGGACACAATTGCTCAGACGACGAACGAAAACTACTAGCGTTACCGGTGAAGATGGGAGGCCTTGGAATCGATGAGGTTGAAAAAAGGGCCGATTTCGAATACGAGGCTTCACGAAAAATCACTGAAAAGCTGGTAGAAAACATAAAGAATCAAGATGCCATAGTCAAAGACAACACCATACATCAGAAAAGAGTGAAGCTTGAAATAAAAAAAATTAAAGACGAACGAAACCAAAACGACCTCAAAAAAATTTTATCAAGAATGTCGCCAAAAGCTCAACGACAACATGAAATTACGTTGGACGGTATGTAAAACTGGTTGACATCTCTACCACTAGAGGAATTCAACTTCAACCTCAATAAAAGAGAATTTTGGGATGCTCTACGTCTACGCAATAATTGGCCAATTCCAAATTTACCATCCCGTTGTGCCTGTGGTGATTTATTCAATTTACATCATGCGTTAAGTTGCAAAAAAGGCGGCTTTGTAATCCGAAGGCACAACGACCTCAGAGATATTACAGCTACACTACTATCTGAAGTCTGCAAAGATGTCGAAGTCGAGCCCGAACTGATAAAGTTGACTGGTGAAGTTATGCAATACGCCACTGCAGAGGCTTCCTCGGCAACGGACGCTTTTTTGACGTCGCTGTTATTTTCTTGTAATTTTGATTATAAATACTGTTTAAAACTACTATAATTGTCGATACTTTACCTCAACTTTCGACTACGACTGGGGCAGGAGTTAATAGGACCCTGGTCGTGATTGATTTTTGAGCGTAAACAAAAACTTGTTATCGTATTGAAGAAAACGGTAGTTCTCGTGTTGTGATAAAGATGAACAAGCTTCTGGTCTTTGTTATGATCTATCTTTTGGCAGACAATATTGCTTATACGACTGCTGCATCGAGTCAACACAAATCAATATTAATCTATACTCGTCACACCAAGCGAAGGCTCAGTGCACCAATCTTGTTATACAAGAACCACACCGCTACATTTCAATTAATTCTCTCCGGCGATATAGAGACGAATCCTGGACCGACTCATCGACCGACTTGCAATGTTTGTCAGAAAACTGTCCGGAGAAACTCTTTCCACCATCAATGCGTAGTCTGCAAAAATGCAACACACACGAAGTGCATCCTCAAAGTAAACAATAAATATGCACCCAAACTATCACTATGGACATGTCACAGCTGCCTATTATCTCAACTACCTTTTCATGGCACTGATATATTGACTATGCACCAACCAACGCAACTCACCAACTTACCAACAACTCCAATAACTACAGAAAATGATAACCATCTAGCCTATCTAACCGCCAATAGAAATCGTATCAGCATCTGCCACCTAAAGACGCAATCATTGAGTTCTTCCTTTCCGGAGTTCGAGGCAATGCTATCCAAATACAAATTTGACATCATTAACCTTTCAGAAACTTGGTTGAAAAACAATCTACCTCTGCTTCGCTACATAACGATTCCAGGCTACAAATTCGAATTCAAAAATAGACTGCACAAACGTGGAGGTGGCGTTGGTTTGTATATACGAGAAGAACTTTCCTACAAGCTGAGATCTGACATAAACAAAAAGGATGATACTATCGAGCATATGTGGTTGGAAGTGAAAAACAAGAGTAATTCTTTATTGATCGCGGTATTCTACCAGCCAAGCTCCATACTCACTGATAAACAGACTTGGACACAAAAATTTGATTCACTACTATCATACGTCTACACGATTTGGACAGGTCCAATCATCATCACAGGGGACACGAACATTAATCTGCTAAATAAAGAAAATGCCGCTGTGAAACAATACCAAGAAACGTTAGACCATCTTGGCCTAAAGCAACACATCACCAAACCGACAAGGAAAGGATCAAAACTTATTGACCACATCTCCTCGAACATCGATAAGATCCATCACCAAGATGTTCTTCCATGTGATGAAATTAGCGATCACGAAGCGCCATACATCATATGCAGCATCAAAAAGCCGAGGTTCGAAACACGTTATAAATATATTCGGTCTATAAAACAATTCGACCAACAATCTTTTGTAGCCGACGTAGAAAAACTTCCTTTGAATCTAGTTTATGCCATGGAAACACCTGAAGAAAAACTGGATGTCTTTAACAACCTCTTCCTCTCATGTCTAAACCAACACGCGCCCCTCATCAAACAAAAGATTACAAGACCACCAGCACCCTGGCTAAAAGATCTGAATATCAGAGAAATGCAAAGACAACGAGATCAACTTCGCAAACAAGCACACGTGACGCAACATACAGCTGACTGGGAAAAGTTCAGAAACATTAGAAATAAAATTAAGATGCTCATAAAAACTGCCAAATCCAACTTCTACAAGAGGGCATTATCATCCAAACGCCCAAAAGAGGTTTGGAATACCATCCACCGCATACTAAATCCAAATCCTCAGCGTATTACTTCAGATCCAAACGTACTTAACGAGCATTTCAACACCACTGCTAAAAGACTCTTAAATTTTCAACCTAAACCTGAACGTCTTCTACAAGACCTGATTAACGACCTTCCAGTCCAAGATAACGCATTCCAAATCTCCGAAGTCAGCTACAATGATGTTAGAAAAACAATTCTAGGGCTTCGTAATGATTGCTCAACCGGTCCTGATCAGATCCGTTCTTACTATCTGAAGCTTTGCATTGATGAAATAACAAGCCCAATATGTCACATAATCAACTCATCGATAAGCAATTCAACATTCCCAAAACAATGGAAAATCTCTAAAATCAGTCCCATACCAAAAATATCCCATCCAAAGGAACCAGGTGACTACAGACCAATATCGATACTTCCAACCCTCTCCAAAGTGTATGAAAAGCTAATTATAACACAAATCAT
This sequence comes from Turritopsis dohrnii, assembly GCA_027922465.2. Lineage (NCBI taxonomy): Eukaryota > Metazoa > Cnidaria > Hydrozoa > Anthoathecata > Oceaniidae > Turritopsis > Turritopsis dohrnii. Next base: position 232,225 of record BQMF02000319.1, read on the forward strand.
TAGGCATGTTGACGACCGGCTATCAGCAAATCAATCTGGTTTTCGTAAAGGCCACTGCACTGTTACAACGTGTATTAAAATAAAAGACGACATCATCAAAGCAATGGATCGTGGCGAAGTTACTCTAGCTGTCATGGCTGATTTCTCCAAAGCTTTCGATACTGTTGATTTTGAGATATTAATACGTAAACTTCACTCCCTTAAATTCTCGAAACAGACTATGCTTATCCTGGCAAGCTACCTATCTCATCGTTATCAATATGTACAAATCGACGAACTATCTTCAAAACATCTACCAGTCACTAATGGAGTACCACAAGGTAGTATCTTAGGTCCTATGCTATTCAATATTTATGTTCACGACATGTCTAACAAGACGTCTGCTAAATGCATTCAGCATGCAGATGACACCAGCATATACCGCCACTCGAAACCAAAGCAAATTAAAGAATGCGCAAATGCATTAAACAACGACATTGCCAAACTTCAAATGTGGTCAAAAGAGACAAACCTGGTATTAAACCCGCATAAAACGAAAACTATGCTGTTTTCTACTACACAGATGGCAAAGAAACACCAGTTCGCGTATGAAATCAAATCATTAGATGGTAACATCATCGAACAAGTATCAACCTTCAAACTTTTGGGAATAATCATTAGCAAAGACTTAAAATGGAATTCGCATGTCAACAAAGTAACATCCTCAGCAATCGCGACACTTAAAACTCTGGCGATGCTCAAAAGATACTTACCATTTCACCTTAGAAAACAATTAGCTGAGTCACTTGTCCTGAGCACGCTTGACTATGGTAACGCTATATTTCATAATGCACCAAAATACCTATTCAACAAATTACAAAGAGCCCAAAACGCCACAGCAAGCTTTGTGAAGGGATGTTACGCAAGACGCTCCGAAGTTATTGCCCTGAACTGGCTGCCAATTGAAGAGCGCGTTGAGCATAGCATCGTAAAATTGGCATGGAAATCAATTAATTGCCAGGACTGGCCGAAGTTAATTCCAATGGAAAATCAATGAGCCACAACGACCAACAAGGAATGTTAAAAGACTAACCATCAACTGCGATAGCAAAAACCCTGCTTTGTTTGATCATGTAGCCTCGAAATCATTCAATGATCTCCCACAGTCCTGTCGCACAACTGTTAATTACAAAAGCTTCTGTAAAGTGACCCATAAACATTTACTGGACAGAGCACTGGCAAAGACTCTGCAATAATATGAAATAATATTAAAAAAAAAAAAAAAAAAAAAAATTGAGAGTTTATATGTAATTTTTTTTTTTTTTAGCACACTTTTTCGCATGCACAATATACGCTATTTCAGTATAATAGCCAATTTGTAAATCTTGGAACTGAAATATAACCCGTTATTCACGATTGGAACGAATGTGAAAATCGTGTTTAAAATACCCTTCTGCGCGAGTCTGTCCCCAGAAACGGGAAAGTCGCGCATGCGTACCAAAATCATGATGAAGATATTTTACTGACCGCTTAGATGGTAACTGTTTTTTTCTGTTTTTTCTTTAAAATGAATAACATTGTAAAAACTACAACCAATTAATACAAGAAATAGTAAAACAACGATGATAGTGATTTGGATATTTATTACAATTTATTTATTACAATATGATTCTGTTTACATGAACCTGTGTTTTATCTTCCAACCAAGCATGCTGTCAAAACTTAAGGAAAACGGGCTGTTCCGTACGATGATATTTCATGTACGAAGATGGGCCCTTTTTTTTCAAATGTAAATATGGCTGCTGTCGTACATGTTTGGTCACGGTTGCACAAGGTTGATATCGTTCCAAAAGTGATCGTTGTGGTTATGGAAATTTAAGGGTTTCTGTTTCACAATGATGTAAATGTAATCTGTTTACCTGGTTTTACATGCTGGTACTGTTTCCGTGAAGATTATTTGTTTAAATAGGCTAAATGTGTGTAAGTTTTGTTGTGTTGTTGTTTATAATTGATTGTGCTTTCAGCTAATGCTTACAGTTTAATTGAGTATTCTGCTCATGTTCAAGTTCTGTATATATAATATAAATTTTATTAAATTCCCTTTTATAAAGGTAGGGAACATGTATATACATATATGTGCTTTTTTTATAAGAACCAGAGTAAAATCTGACCTGTGAGGTGAGGCTGGCTGTTCTTATTTTTGGAGCCTTTTTCAGCCTGATTTGTACTTATGTTCTTATGGAAATTCCTATAAAATTAAATAGATTATGAGTATGTATACAAGAAGGTGAAAAACAAATCAAACATTATTTGACAGTGACAAAATTCGCATCATGAATTGTTACTATATACTTTTGTGATACTTGTAAAGACTTTACACATCCAACCTGGTAGGTCCAATCAATGTAATATGTTATATGAATTATGCTGTTTGATTCTACTTTCCACATCATGGTGTACCCAGGAATCAGTGGTTCTTCGGGAATTCTAAGCAGGTACTTGTTGAGCTCCTTCTTGAATTTATTATCTCTCTTACATCCTGTGAGATTTCTTAACTGGGTTGGTAAGAGCATTAAAACGTTTTGGTCCTTGCATCTTGAAGACAATTCGCATCATGAGTTGTTCTTCATGAATTGTTCTTATTTTATAAGAAAGTTAAGCCTTAGCCTGTTCTTAATTTTTGAATATATAATTGATTTGAACCTCAGGTTGTTCTTATTTGTTCTCATTTTTTTTGGCAAATCTGAAGCTCGTGTTCTTATAAAATTGTTCTTATATAAAAAAGAGGCAGAATGAATGAAAATACATTTCAAAGTGTTTTGTTTTTTACAAAAAAAGCATCAAATTTAGGCTAATCTACCTTCAAAATTATAGACTTAAGGAATGCTAATACAAATGAACATAGTGACAAGTGATAGTCCCAGTAATTTAAATGGTAACCCAATTAGCAACTGACACTTGTTTAAAATTTTTGCAATGGAATATTATTTATTCTAGCAATTATATGTTTTGTAGCTGAAAAGGATTCTATTGTAAGATTAATGAGTGTCAAATATTACTCATATTGGTTGTGTTTAATAATAAACAGTATGAAAAGCCAGTTGCACTTGTATCATTGTTTTGATATGCTTATCTTTTGGGTAAAATGAACTTTAGGCTGTTACAGGCATATTGCCAAGCACTTTTCTACTAACATAAACGGTAGTATAGAAACTCAATCCTATAAATTTTAAACTTCTGTGTTCCACAAAAACATGAGAAAAGTCCATTTCATCCATCAAGTTTGGATTGTTCATACAGCATTTGGCCTAACAAGATTCTAACCCACTCTAGAGTGCCACAGGTCTTCTGGCTGTGATTTTTAAATCAACAGTTTTAAGGGTGACGAAAAAACTTGAGAAGAAAAAGAAAATTACATAACATAAATGAATAAAACATAAACATGCACATAACATAAACACACATCTGGTTTTAGTTGAATTTGTTACCCTTTGTAAGAATTTGTTATATTGTTCAGATTGAAGATCCTTCTCACAGGAGTTTTTTTTTCCTTCTAAATCACTCTCCCCACTCAAGGCCGAAGTCACTACAAAGAGTGGGGCTACATATTCCCGATGTTCATCATAGCGTTAATCTCCCCGACTAGCCTTCATTTTCCCCGAAATACATCAGGGAATCGAGCTAGTTGCAGTACCTCCAGGAGTCGTGACTTTTTCAACATCCGACCTCAGCGGGGTTTGAACCCTCAATATTGGGTTCCTAAGCTCAACGCTTTAACCACTAAGCCACTGCAAAATAAAAGCAAAGTAATTACCCAACTATATACGTTGATATTGTGAAAAAAGAAACAGAGTTAGAGTGACTGTAAAGCTGTTTGAAATCATGGAAAACAGTAGAATCTCAGAGCTTACAGAGACCTCGTCCCTCTCCCCTGGACCCCCACAAACTGCTTTTAAACTCAATCTTCCAAAAGATCCACAGCCAGAAGGAAACAATATCAATTTATCTCTTGGAGAAATCAATAAGAACTTTCTATTTCATTTGACCAGACTTATCATGTCAATTATGTCACAGACCTGATGATTTATGATAGACTCCATTTTGATCATTTTTTATTTTTACTTTCACTTACTGTTAGCCCATGTTAAATTGTGAATGTTCCATACAGCATTGTTCTTAGAGTGGTACAATGCATTATTCACAGGTGTAAAACCTGTACTACTAGTTCTGCTGATAACCATAAGTTTTTCTGCACATTTGTTTTTGTTCTGATGTTTTGACTGATAATGTGTATGAGTAGAGATGACAGTTAACTTGCATTTTGTGCTGTTCTTTGTTATTCCCTGGTATCGTTTCTGTCTTTTAGACAACTACATAAACTCATACATTTACATTAAACCCATAAAGAGACATGTGACAAACTGCTCTAAACATATTTTAAGGTAAGTTACAATATCTTGTGTAAATAGGTTTAATGCACTGAAGTCTTGTTAGTCTTTTGCATGCCTTATTTGATCTTGAACCTATCATGCTTTTTTGCTTTTTAAATTCCATGCCATTATCCATATCTTGTTATTTTACACTTATGAATTAAAGATTTGATGCCTTTCGATGTGCCTGATGTAAGAGATTCTACTGACTGGTCCACACAATTTAAACGATTATGCAAAGATTTCTACTAAAGACCAGGTTGATGCTGTTGAGGATTATGACGACCCTTTGAAAGATTTGGAAGTGTATCTGCTGCTTTACGGGAAATCAATCCAGGCTTGGTTGCTGAAGAATTGAAAACGTTGTGGAAGTGCTTGATGAACCAGTTCTAAAGCCTACTTCTGTAGAGGTTGAAGACGCGTTTGGAAACCTTACCCAATTTACACCTATTTAACAAAGATTGACTGTGTCCAATCCAACGTTGTCAAAGACAAAATAGTTTCTAAAAACAATGTAGTATTTTGACTATGGACACTATGAAGTGATTCATAAATTTCAGTTTTAGTTACGAATAATTTCAAATTTCGTACATGAATATCCACCACATTGCACGGTTGTAATCCACTGCGCGGTTGTTCGTTACAGCGCATAATGCTTGGCAGTGGCATTTCCCAATCAGGCTGTTAACCTCTTTTCTACAAAACGTCCTAATTGGTGGGCAGTAGTTAAAAGGCTGTACGATATAAGATTAACAAGCAACTCTGACTGTTCTGGAAAATGAAATTCCTTGCTCTTGGTTCTGGTGAAAACTGCTCCTTTCTCACCTAAGCGTTTGTGTAGTACATTAGCAGCGAAAACTTTCAGAAAAGACTTTAAATATCTCCGCAAAGACAGTTTTTTAGGAAACCCAGAACTGCTCAGTACTCACTCAAAAGCGTTCCAGAGTGTCTCGCATTACGATCAAAGTTACGAGACGAGTTAGGTTTTCAAAGCCTTAAAATGTATATGATTTAGGATACAGAAGCAGCCGGTCGAGGGTTTTGGGGAAATTCGCAAACTCCATTTCAGATTGTTTTTTATACAGTGGAACCTCCTTAAAGCGGATACCTCCTTAAGACGGCCGAAAAATTTTGTCCCGGATGAATCCTTAATAAACTCTTAAAGAACCCCCCCCCCCCCCCCCCCCCCCCCCCCCCCCAAAGTGGACAGTCTAAAGCGGACATTTTTTCCCTAAAATTTCCTCTGTAAAGCGGACACCGAAAAATTTCGACAAAAACATCAAAACTCAGTATTTTATTTTATTTTTCTTATTGTAAACATCTGTTTACAATTCTGGTCAAATTTCATTTTACGAATGATTTGTACCTAACTGGGCAATAACAAAGGGCAATATGGGCATTCCTAATGGGTTCACGACTTACGAGTAGAATTTCTTCCGAGTTTCTGGCCAAAATAAGCAAACCCTCTCCAAGGCGGACAAAATCTCTGGTCCCCTACTGGCAACCCTACTAAATTTTATCGTCAGGACAGTGTAACAGCACTTGAAATTATTTCTGCATGATTTTATAAAATGCTTTAAAATTTTGGACATAATATCCAGATAATTCCATCAGCTTAACGCTTGCGTCATTGAATTTCGTTGAAAGCAGTGAAGTCACCTGTACAAGAAACTGGTCTAGATGTTGTACGAAGGTGGGCACATGTGGTTTCCTGATGTGCTAGGTACAAAATATAGACATGTAATGGACATTTAAACTTTCTACTCTACTTAATACAAGCGTTTTGTCGGATTTGATCAAAATTTGGCAATTCGAATATGTTGCATTTTTGTGACTAGATATATATTTTTGTGTTACCTCTTGAAGTCTTCAAGCCAAGCGGCTTTTTGTTCTTATTTAAAGCAACTGAAATTATTTTCAGCGGGTCGTGCTAATATTTAGAGAATATCGTGCTTTGCAGGCAATTCCAGTCATCCCTGCTTAGTTCAAAAGTGCTTGTAAAGCTTCAGTCCAAGAACATCCATTTGAGATGTAAAATGCTTTTTACTCCCCTTTGCCGAGACATTTCCGAATATTTATATGTGATGTTTTTCTAAAAGGTTCTCATATAGACTCATTTCAATCCATAACAAAAAATTTTCCAAAACTGTGGAAGATCAAAGCATTTCACCGTAGAAATACGAAATACCTTACATAATTTGATTAATTGCGGATATTTGTGGAAAGCTATTTATTAGCTATTCAGTGCTTGTAAAAAAATCTGGTTTCAGGGGCGGATATATACAGACTATGTGAAAGTTGTGAATTCACAATATGAAAAAAATTTAAAAACTTTTTTCTGCAGTCTTTATCATACTCTTGCTAGCCGTTGGTTCGCATATAGATCGCTCCCATATATTCAATACGCACAACTACTGAGCAGGGAGTCTATGATTCAAGCTACTAAAACGCGTTCAGGCGTTGGGATCTGTAGCAGTTGGGAACTTATTTTTACTTTTGTCGCAAAAGCTGCTTGGAAGGTCAGTAACAAAGCAAAGTTAAGGAGCCGATCGCATAACATTTTTTAGCCCGGTTTTTAGGATGTTTTTTCTCATGTGAACCCAAGATAAAATCAGCCCGGTGAACCGAGCCAGTCCGCTTTGCCGGGCTAATTTTTCTCTATGTGAACACCCCCTTAATAGTAACTTGGGTGTTATATATGAGTTGTATATGACCTACGTTCAGGAAATTGAAGAATACACACGATTTTACCGGATACCACCCAATGTTTTTAACGAAATGCTTATAAAAGTTATATCTATTTCAAATCCATAAAAAGTACCCTGTTTTTACTGAAAATTTTTGTGAGCAATTTGACTTGCTCACTTGATTTTCATGGTACGTCCAAATTTTTAAATTGATTTTGCAATCGAATAATTTTTTGACGCCACATTTAACAATACATAACATTTTAATAGTAGCAAAAAAAGCATAATTATTGAAAAATGAAAAGTTGGACATGTTCATTGAAAAAGAAAAAAAATAATCAAACAATGATAATGATAATAGTCACTGAGATTGGTCATCCTGTATAAAGATTCGTGATAATAATAATGTCTGACCATGGTTGCTAATAAAAAAAACGCGTAGGTATTTTGTTTTCATGTCTTTGTATATTCTTATGTTATTTGTATATATTAGTATGTTATATATATTCAATTAAACTAGTTCCAAACCCATTGTATTATGGATTTTAATTGCTTATAACCTTATACACATAAACAACCAGGTCGTTTGCCCGATAACTACGCAGTTGCAGTACGAAAGTGGACACCCAAACGGTTTTCAGGTGCCCTGAGTGCATACATGGAATTAGAATGGACATATATATTCAAAGAAATGAAAGAAACTTAAAAAGTAAATGCCATGGCTTTTAAATAGTATACAGGGACATCGAAATCACTTGCGTACAGGTCCTCTAGTTGTTGTACGAAGGTGGGCCCACGCCATTTCCTGGTGCGCTACATGCTAACAAAGACATGTAATAGACAAATAAACATATTTGTCTGATAAAGTAAACGTAAGGGAGCTTCTTATGAATTCTAACCAATACACATAGGTAAGTAGGCCACCTCCGTACAACTTTTCTAGTTGTTGTACGAAGGTGGGCCCAGGCGATTTCCTGGTGCGCTAAATGCTTATAATAGACATGTAATTGACAAATGAACATATTTTTCTGATAAAACAAACGTAAGGGAGCTTCTTATGACTTCTAACCAATACACATAGGTAAGTAGGCCACCTCCGTACAACTTTTCTAGTTGTTGTACGAAGGTGGGCCCAGGCGGTTTCCTGTTTCGCTAGATGCTAACAAAGACATGTAATAGACAAATGAACGTATTTGTCTGATAAAACAAACGTAAGGGAGCTTCTTATGACTTCTAACCAATACACATAGGTAAGTAGGCCACCTCCGTACAACTTCTGTAGTTGCTGTACGAAGGTGGGCCCAGGCGATTTCCTGGTGCGCTAAATGCTTATAATAGACATGTAATTGACAAATGAACATATTTTTCTGATAAAACAAACGTAAGAGAGCTTCTTATGACTTCTAACCGATACACATAGGTAAGTAGGCCGACCTCCGTACAACTTTTCTAGTTGTTGTACGAAGGTGGGCTCAGGCGGTTTCCTGTTTCGCTAGATGCTAACAAAGACATGTAATGGACAAATGAACGTATTTATCTGGTAAAACAAACGTAAGGGAGCTTCTTATGACTTCTAACCAATACACATAGGTAAGTAGGCCACCTTCGCACAACTTTTCTAGTTGTTGTACGAAGGTGGGCCCAGGCGGTTTCCTGTTTCGCTAGATGCTAACAAAGACATGTAATGGACAAATGAACGTATTTATCTGGTAAAACAAACGTAAGAGAGCTTCTTATGACTTTTAACCAATACACATAGGTAAGTAGGCCACCTTCACACAACTTTTCTAGTTGTTGTACGAAGGTGGGCCCAGGCGGTTTCCTGTTTCGCTAGATGCTAACAAAGACATGTAATGGACAAATGAACGTATTTATCTGGTAAAACAAACGTAAGGGAGCTTCTTATGACTTCTAACCAATACACATAGGTAAGTAGGCCACCTCCGTACAACTTCTGTAGTTGCTGTACGAAGGTGGGCCCAGGCGGTTTCCTGTTTCGCTAGATGCTAACAAAGACATGTAATGGACAAATGAACGTATTTGTCTGATAAAACAAACGTAAGGGAGCTTCTTATGACTTCTAACCAATACACATAGGTAAGTAGGCCACCTCCGTACAACTTTTCTAGTTGTTGTACGAAGGTGGGCCCAGGCGATTTCCTGGTGCGCTAAATGCTTATAATAGACATGTAATTGACAAATGAACATATTTTTCTGATAAAGCAAACGTAAGAGAGCTTCTTATGACTTCTAACCAATACACATAGGTAAGTAGGCCACCTTCGCACAACTTTTCTAGTTGTTGTACGAAGGTGGGCCCAGGCGGTTTCCTGTTTCGCTAGATGCTAACAAAGACATGTAATGGACAAATGAACGTATTTGTCTGATAAAACAAACGTAAGGGAGCTTCTTATGACTTCTAACCAATACACATAGGTAAGTAGGCCACCTCCGTACAACTTTTCTAGTTGTTGTACGAAGGTGGGCCCAGGCGATTTCCTGGTGCGCTAAATGCTTATAAAAGACATGTAATTGACAAATGAACATATTTTTCTGATAAAACAAACGTAAGAGAGCTTCTTATGACTTCTAACCAATACACATAGGTAAGTAGGCCACCTTCGCACAACTTTTCTAGTTGTTGTACGAAGGTGGGCCCAGGCGTTTTCCTGTTTCGCTAGATGCTAACAAAGACATGTAATGGACAAATGAACGTATTTGTCTGATAAAACAAACGTAAGGGAGCTTCTTATGACTTCTAACCAATACACATAGGTAAGTAGGCCACCTCCGTACAACTTCTGTAGTTGCTGTACGAAGGTGGGCCCAGGCGATTTCCTGGTGCGCTAAATGCTTATAATAGACATGTAATTGACAAATGAACATATTTTTCTGATAAAACAAACGTAAGAGAGCTTATTATGACTTCTAACCGATACACATAGGTAAGTAGGCCGACCTCCGTACAACTTTTCTAGTTGTTGTACGAAGGTGGGCCCAGGCGGTTTCCTGTTTCGCTAGATGCTAACAAAGACATGTAATGGACAAATGAACGTATTTATCTGGTAAAACAAACGTAAGGGAGCTTCTTATGACTTCTAACCAATACACATAGGTAAGTAGGCCACCTCCGTTCAACTTCTGTAGTTGCTGTACGAAGGTGGGCCCAGGCGGTTTCCTGTTTCGCTAGATGCTAACAAAGACATGTAATGGACAAATGAACGTATTTGTCTGATAAAACAAACGTAAGGGAGCTTCTTATGACTTCTAACCAATACACATAGGTAAGTAGGCCACCTCCGTACAACTTTTCTAGTTGTTGTACGAAGGTGGGCCCAGGCGATTTCCTGGTGCGCTAAATGCTTATAATAGACATGTAATTGACAAATGAACATATTTTTCTGATAAAGCAAACGTAAGAGAGCTTCTTATGACTTCTAACCAATACACATAGGTAAGTAGGCCACCTTCGCACAACTTTTCTAGTTGTTGTACGAAGGTGGGCCCAGGCGGTTTCCTGTTTCGCTAGATGCTAACAAAGACATGTAATGGACAAATGAACGTATTTGTCTGATAAAACAAACGTAAGGGAGCTTCTTATGACTTCTAACCAATACACATAGGTAAGTAGGCCACCTCCGTACAACTTTTCTAGTTGTTGTACGAAGGTGGGCCCAGGCGATTTCCTGGTGCGCTAAATGCTTATAAAAGACATGTAATTGACAAATGAACATATTTTTCTGATAAAACAAACGTAAGGGAGCTTCTTATGACTTCTAACCAATACACATAGGTAAGTAGGCCACCTTCGCACAACTTTTCTAGTTGTTGTACGAAGGTGGGCCCAGGCGGTTTCCTGTTTCGCTAGATGCTAACAAAGACATGTAATGGACAAATGAACGTATTTGTCTGATAAAACAAACGTAAGGGAGCTTCTTATGACTTCTAACCAATACACATAGGTAAGTAGGCCACCTCCGTACAACTTCTGCAGTTGCTGTACGAAGGTGGGCCCAGGCGATTTCCTGGTGCGCTAAATGCTTATAATAGACATGTAATTGACAAATGAACATATTTTTCTGATAAAACAAACGTAAGAGAGCTTATTATGACTTCTAACCGATACACATAGGTAAGTAGGCCGACCTCCGTACAACTTTTCTAGTTGTTGTACGAAGGTGGGCCCAGGCGGTTTCCTGTTTCGCTAGATGCTAACAAAGACATGTAATGGACAAATGAACGTATTTGTCTGTCAAAACAAACGTAAGGGAGCTTCTTATGACTTCTAACCAATACACATAGGTAAGTAGGCCACCTCCGTACAACTTTTCTAGTTGTTGTACGAAGGTGGGCCCAGGCGGTTTCCTGGTGTGCTAAGGTGCTATTTAGGCATGAAATGGAAATAAAAGTTTTCTTGAATGTTAAGAATTTAAATTTTTTGGAGTATTATTGATTCTCTCTTAACTTTACTTACGTGAAAGTTGTTTTTGTCTAATGAGTAATGCGCGATGTGTACCATGGTCAACATAGTACAGATCGGGCCGCCATCGTAGTTGTTTTGGTATGTGGCCACCTTCGTACAAGTGTCAATTTTCGTACGGAACAGGGCTTTGTTTGTTGTGAATTGCACACAAAATTTTGGTAAGTCAAAGTTAAATTTTTAGAATTCTGTAATCTGTTCAGTTTACCCAACGCTATAATTCGTTAGCAAGTGCGGCTTTACAGCACAAAACTATTCCTATACTAGCTAGATACTGTAATATTATACTAAATTTGAAACACAAATATCACAGTAAAGTGTGCAAAATTTATTGTACCTTGAAAGTTTGTGCCACTCAACGGCACCAAAGGTGTTTATTACTTAACCATGTCTATCGAAAAAATCGTTCAAGGTTCTTTTAATCAATCTCATATCATGTTTGGTGAAAGTGCTGGTCGGCAATGTGTCTGCTGTATATAGTCTGTATGCAGTTTCTTTCACAATAGTGAAATCCCCAGGTCATTGGACCTCCAATGATTTAGATCTTATTTTGAAAAATGGAGATAGATTGTATAAATCTTTGAATAAAAACACATTCTTGGCAATTTCTGATTTGCCAAATAGTTTCCCAATGTTTGAAGGTGGTTCGGAAATTAAAATTACATATCTCAACTCTGAATTTGGCTTTTTAAATTACGGAACTGTTCCAAATTTTTTACCTTTCAATAACAACAGAAGTGTAGATGGGATTCTTCTTATTCTCAAGGGTGTCTGTGTTTCTTTAATTGGTCGTAAAAATTGCATTTACTTAAGAGCCATTTTCTGAGAAATATGGGCAGTGTCAAGAAGTGGTATCCTCAGATTTTGCTCATTTTCATATATTTTGCTCAAACTAATGAAAAAAGAAACCAGTTAAATCTTTTTTTGAAAATTCTTACCGGATCCCGAGGAATCCGGCCCGAAAGTTTTCCCCTTTTTGGGAAAAAATTGACAAATCGAATGGAACAGCAACTTTGAAGGGCAAAATAGAAGCATTAAACAAAATCAGAGGATGTTTTTTGGCATTTTGCCAAAATATAAAAGAAGTTGTACCAATATATCAAGAAAATGACACTTTTGGACTTTGCGTTGGCTAGAAATCATGCCCTGAAACCATAATTTTGCACAATTTTTCCCAAGTTTAGGCCCAAATATCTCCCTTGGCCATAGCTTCCACATAAGTTTATTTAGATCTTTTGAAAGCTTATTGACCCTATTTTCATTTTATGAAAAAAACTTCATGTGGAAGCTAGGGCCTGGGGCTGAGTAGCCATCCGAAAATGATTTTTTTTCAAAAAACACTTTAAAAAAACTGTCCATAATGGCGTCGGCCTTAGGTCATACATGATGTGGCTACATTTTTTGGCTTCTCTAAACATTGCACTAACAGTATTTAAACAAAAATCCATGTGGCCAAGTGATAATAAAGCTACAGAAGCCTTTGAAGTAGGTTTAGTTAGCTGAAATTTTGCTTTGAAATTTTCCCTAGCAACAGTTTGTTTTTACCTAGCAACGGGCTAGTATCCACCTGTTTTTTAACCAGAGCAGATCTAAAATGTAAAATTAGACTTTCTAACACCAAAACATGCCATAATACTGAGACATCAATTAAGTTCTTAACTCATTAAAGCTTTATACAGCACAAAAAAATACAATGATAACTATATGGGCTGAATCCATGTCAAGTTAACAAAGTCTCATTGACCCCTTTAGATTGTTGTGAAACTTTGTGTGGTGATTCTTCTCTATCTAATTAGAAAATCCTGAAAATTTCAGGACAAGATATTGTTTCGTTCAGAAGATATAGCTGCTTGAAGTTAGCTGCTTCGCTGTAATTTTTATATAGTTGAGGGCTGCTTAGTGTAAAAAGCACTTTTCAAAAGGCTGCTATTCGAAATGTATTTGTAGGTATCTCTTCAAACTTTCTGAGGGTGTTTTGTAGCCTGGGTTAAGTGAGAATGCATCATTTCTGTACCTTCCCAATCTTTTGGAAATCCGTAATGGCGGCCTAAAAGTGGGACAAAATTCTAAATTTCAAAACGAAATGACTATTTTGTGTGGCACTATCTAAATTTATAGATATCCAAACCAAATAAATTTGCTTGCAACTTTATCCAAGGGTGGAACACTATCTGTTTGTAGATTTTTAGCCATATTTGAGTGTTTGTTCCCAGTGTATAGGGGCGGAAAATCTGGTCTAGCCAGAAAAACCAGAAATTTTCGATCTTTTTGAAACCGCATAACGTTAAAGGGGTAAATTTTTGAAACTTGATATTTGGTTCTAAAACACTTCTAACAATGTTCTTTCCAGATAACAAAAATTTATTTTGATGTCTTATCATTATTGACCGTTATTTTCCATTAAAATTTAAAAAAAATCCTATAAAATGACCAAAAAAAGTGTTACATGGCATTTTCTGCAACTTTAAGCTTGAATAAAACAAAAACTACTTGAAATTAAGTCATCAAACCTTCTAAGGTTATAGACTTCGAGGAGTAGGATACTAATATGTAAATTTCAGACTCTCAAAGTAACATGCTTCAGCATTTAAAAAGTTGTTATAATGTTCTGCAGCAGCTCAAGTTATCATTTTTATTTCACAATTAGTGTTTCACTTTAGTCTTTATGGATTTCCAATTACTTTGAGAGTTTGAAATTTACATATTAGTATCCTACTCCTGTAAGTCTATAACCTTAGAAGGTTTGATGACTTAATTTCAAGTAGTTTTTGTTTTATTCAAGCTTAAAGTTGCAGAAAATGCCATGTAACACTTTTTTTGGTCATTTTATAGGATTTTTTTTAAATTTTAATGGAAAATAACGGTCAATAATGATAAGACATCAAAATAAATTTTTGTTATCTGGAAAGAACATTGTTAGAAGTGTTTTAGAACCAAATATCAAGTTTCAAAAATTTACCCCTTTAACGTTATGCGGTTTCAAAAAGATCGAAAATTTCTGGTTTTTCTGGCTAGACCAGATTTTCCGCCCCTATACACTGGGAACAAACACTCAAATATGGCTAAAAATCTACAAACAGATAGTGTTCCACCCTTGGATAAAGTTGCAAGCAAATTTATTTGGTTTGGATATCTATAAATTTAGATAGTGCCACACAAAATAGTCATTTCGTTTTGAAATTTAGAATTTTGTCCCACTTTTAGGCCGCCATTACGGATTTCCAAAAGATTGGGAAGGTACAGAAATGATGCATTCTCACTTAACCCAGGCTACAAAACACCCTCAGAAAGTTTGAAGAGATACCTACAAATACATTTCGAATAGCAGCCTTTTGAAAAGTGCTTTTTACACTAAGCAGCCCTCAACTATATAAAAATTACAGCGAAGCAGCTAACTTCAAGCAGCTATATCTTCTGAACGAAACAATATCTTGTCCTGAAATTTTCAGGATTTTCTAATTAGATAGAGAAGAATCACCACACAAAGTTTCACAACAATCTAAAGGGGTCAATGAGACTTTGTTAACTTGACATGGATTCAGCCCATATAGTTATCATTGTATTTTTTTGTGCTGTATAAAGCTTTAATGAGTTAAGAACTTAATTGATGTCTCAGTATTATGGCATGTTTTGGTGTTAGAAAGTCTAATTTTACATTTTAGATCTGCTCTGGTTAAAAAACAGGTGGATACTAGCCCGTTGCTAGGTAAAAACAAACTGTTGCTAGGGAAAATTTCAAAGCAAAATTTCAGCTAACTAAACCTACTTCAAAGGCTTCTGTAGCTTTATTATCACTTGGCCACATGGATTTTTGTTTAAATACTGTTAGTGCAATGTTTAGAGAAGCCAAAAAATGTAGCCACATCATGTATGACCTAAGGCCGACGCCATTATGGACAGTTTTTTTAAAGTGTTTTTTGAAAAAAAATCATTTTCGGATGGCTACTCAGCCCCAGGCCCTAGCTTCCACATGAAGTTTTTTTCATAAAATGAAAATAGGGTCAATAAGCTTTCAAAAGATCTAAATAAACTTATGTGGAAGCTATGGCCAAGGGAGATATTTGGGCCTAAACTTGGGAAAAATTGTGCAAAATTATGGTTTCAGGGCATGATTTCTAGCCAACGCAAAGTCCAAAAGTGTCATTTTCTTGATATATTGGTACAACTTCTCTCATATTTTGGCAAAATGCCAAAAAACATCCTCTGATTTTGTTTAATGCTTCTATTTTGCCCTTCAAAGTTGCTGTTCCATTCGATTTGTCAATTTTTGCCCAAAAAGGGGAAAACTTTCAGGCCGGATTCCTCGGGAACCGGTAAGAATTTTCAAAAAAACATTTAACTGGTTTCTTTTTTCATTAGTTTGAGCAAAATATATGAAAATGAGCAAAATCTGAGGATACCACTTCTTGACTTTGCCTATTTTGCCCATATTTCTCAGAAAATGGCTCTTAATGGATTCTCATAGTCGAGACATTCATGGTCAACCTACTGCTGATGGCTATTCAGTGTTGATAAGATTTAAGAATAAGGAACAATTGGAAAAGTACCTTCATTCTACTTATATTCATACAGGAGATGAAAATATTCAATAATTTCAATACATAAGTATTCAGCGTGAAAGTAAGGAAATTGATTTTGCTGCATCATATGTGAGAATGAAAGACTGTCTGAAAAAATCTCGTAAACGTAGGGCCTCAAAGCTCAATAAAGAGAAATCTTGTAAACGAAAAACTGTGGAGACTAACAAAGAAAAAGCTAGCAAATATAGACAATCTGATTATTTCAAAGATAATGATAGAAAACAAAAGGATGAAGACCATAGTTATTCTACTAGAGTTGAAGCTTTTCAAAAAGCAATATATGATGGCCCATATTACATATGTGTAATTTGTAATCGGACTCTTTATCGGAAAACTGTTAGACGTTATTATGAAAATTTGTACAAAATGAATGTTTCCCAATTAGATACTGCAATCCTTAGCTATAATTCTAAGACCTATATTTGTATAACATGTCATACATACTTGAAGAAAAATGAAATTCCTCCACAAGCAGTATGGAATAAATTGGAAGTTGCAGATCTCTCTTCCTCAATTAGAAATTTGAATAAGTTAGAAAAGATCTTAATTTCAAAAAGAATATTATTTAAGAAGATTGCAATCATGCCAAAAGGACAGCAGCTAAAAATAAAGGGAGCAATTTGCAATGTTCCAATACAGGTGGAAACTGTAACAAATTGTCTTCCCCGTGGTATGGATAGTAGTGGATTGCTATTTGTTAAGCTAAAGAGAAAATTGTCTTACAAAGGTCATGTTGTTTTTGAGAGTGTTCGCCCTGGACTCTTGAATGAAGTTCTCCAATATTTAAAAAAGGTCAACCCCTTTTATTCAAATATTTTGATAAATGTTGATGACATTACTAAAGAGTTACTTTGTCTGCATGATGTTGATGCCCTTGTAGAACAAAATGAAATTACTATTGATATTGAGGATGACATAGAAAATGATAATCCATTGGGTGAAAATTGTGCCAATAATGATGAAATGTGTATGACACCCAATTTCCATAATCCTGATGATGAAGTATTAGACATCGCACATTCTTTGCACATTTTGTGTTACAGCAAATTAATTTGTATAATCAGATGAACATAGCAACAACTAAAGTCAAAGGTACGATAACAGCCAGACAGTTGCAAAATGATTTTGAGGAAACAGTTAACAAATTCATTTGTGAAGATCAGGGTTATCGGTTTATGTCACCAATAAAAGGAACTCCTGCTTATTGGAAGCATTTCCTGTTAGATGTTTAAATGGTTAAACAGCTGGGGTTACCATCCTATTTTTTAACTTTGTCATGTGCAGACTTGAAGTGGGATGAGTTAGTTGTGATAATAGCTCGGTTGAATAATATTGATATTGATAAAGAGAAACTTGATTACTTTCGCCGGTGTAACATACTTAATCAAAACCCTGTACTAACAGCAAGACATTTTCAACATCGTGTTGAGTGCTTTTTTAAGGAGATGCTACTTCACAGTAATGGTCCTTTAGGTCAAGTAATAAATTATGTTATAAAAGTTGAATTCCAATTCAGAGGTTCTCCACATGTTCATGCTTTCCTTTGGGTTTCTGACACCCCTACACTTTCATCTGAAACAGCTGACCAATATGTATCCATTATCAATCAAGTTGTTCGGACTGATCTGCCCGATACAAATGCTGAGCCTGAATTACATGAACTTGTTTCCCAGTACCAGGTGCATAGACATTCTAATTCATGCAGAAAGTACAAGAATATACCATGTAGATTCAATTATGGACGATTTTTTACTAATCAAACAATAGTAGCTGTGCCATTGCCTTCTGATATGCCAGACTCTGAGAAGTCCAGGATTTTGTTGAAACGTAATAACATTTTAACTAAAGTAAAAAATTTCATCAATGAATTTTTAGATCCATGTAAAACTGATAGTTTTATGAAACATATATCTATCGCAGAAATTCTGGAAGGCCTGAAAATATCTGAATTGGATTATTATAATGCTTTACGAACTTCAGCAAATCAAGACTTCGAAATTCATTACTATAGACTACCGAATTCATGTTTTGTTAATAATTACTTCACTGATGGTCTGTTAGCTTGGAAAGCAAATTTAGATATTCAGCCTGTTTTTAATTATTACAAAGCTGTTTCGTATATGTGTTCATACTTTTCTAAAGCAGAATCTGAGTCATCTATTGCAATGAAAAAAGCTTCGGATGAACATGGAAACCTTAATTTGAAAGACAGAATGAAAAAACTTGCACTGGCATTTTTATCTCACAGGCAATGTTCTTTGCAAGAAGCAGTGTATCAAATAATGCCAGAGTTGTGGTTGCGAAAATGCTTTCCTGGCATAGTATTTGCTAACACTAATTTACCAGAGAAACGTTACAGAGTTTGTAAATCAAAGGCAGAATTAGAGGAATTACCTCCTGATAGCATCGATGTATTCAAGCACAATAGCTTAGATCGGTATGTGGATAGACCAAGTAAAACCTTTAAGGGTGGCAGGTATCATATGATTGATGACCTTTGTTATGCTGAATTTTTGGCATATTATATCTTAGACAATAGAAGCTCTATAAAAAATGATATACAACCTGAAGTTTTATTGAATGATGATGAAGAGTGTGACTCCATTTTATGTTTGCCGAAATCTGTCCCCTTGATGTCTTCTAAAGGAAAACTTAAGCGTAGGAATAAAAAACTTGTTGTACGTTATCACAGTCCCAATCCTCTACATCAACCAGAAGCATATGCTCATCATTTATTGATGCTTTTTTTACCATTTCGAAAGGAAACTGATCTACTGGGAAATGATAACTCTTACATAACTAAACTCAATGAAGTTGAAGTATTAGATATAGTAAATGCAAATAAAGTACGATTTGAGCCATGGGGAGATTTGGTTGACACTGCTTTGATGAATGCTGATTTTGTTCATCACACTGATAGTTTTGCTCAGCAGGAAAATGATGATGTTGAAGAAGAAATTGTTGATGACAATGAATATGATGGTGAGCTGGCTACTGATCCAAATAATGATACACTGGGGTCTAGTACAAGCTTTACCCCATCAAGTATAAATCTTTTACCTGACAATGATATTAATGATCTTATACGTTCTTTAAATCAAAAGCAGCGTGTCGTATTTGAGTTAGTGCATGGATGGTCTAGAAAATACATTAAAAATTTATCAGCAGATCAACCTTCTGAAAACCCACCACTGCATTTATTCATTACAGGTGGCGCAGGAACTGGTAAAAGTCACTTAATAAAGACAATTACTGCCTCTGTGAATAAGACTTTATCATATGGATCTCAATCTCTTGAAAGGACAAACTTGCTATTACTTGCTCCCACAGGAGTTGCAGCTGTTAATATAGATGGTAATACAATTCATTCTGCATTAGGAATTTCTGTTGATTCTAGAGGATTAACTTTACACAAACTTAGTGATAAAAAAAGAAGCAAATTGAGACAAGATCTAGTAGATGTTAAGATAATAATTATAGATGAGATTTCTATGGTTTCAAATAAACTACTGTTATACATACATCAACGTCTTATTGAAATATTTGGTTGCATATCAGATTTTTCCAAACCATTTGCAGGTTTGACAATCATTTTGGTTGGTGATTTATATCAATTACCGCCTGTTATGCAAAAGCCTATTTTTGCAGAATTTAGTGATCAATTGTATAATATATACCCATTATGGAGAAATTTCCAAATGTGTGAATTGACAGAAGTCATGAGACAACGAGGTGATGCAGTACTTATTGACCTTCTGAACAACATCAGACTAGGAACTCTATCAGATGATGATAAAAGAGTTTTGTGTGCTCGATTTGTTGATCAAAGTAGTGATAAGTATCCCATTGATGCTCTTCATATATTTGCAGAAAATGAGCCTGCCAAGATGCATAATGCAAGAATGTTGAGTTTTTTAGAACATCCTTTAATTACAATTGCTGCTATTGACCTAATTCCAAAAGGAGTTCCGAAGCATGTCTATGAAAAAATTCAAAATTTGAACCAGGCAAGGACAGGTGGATTAGCATTCCAGTTGAGTGTAAAAATTGGAGCTAGGGTCATGTTGACATCAAATGTTGACATAGGAGAAAAATTGATAAATGGTCAAATAGGCACTATAGTTCATATAATTGAACAAAACAACTGTGTCAAAGTAGTATATGTAAAGTTTGACAATGAAAATGTTGGAACAAACCTGATAAGGTCTGACAGGTTCGCCCAAGAGATAAGCGCAGTTCCAATAGAGAGAGTAACTACAGAAATAAAAACAAATGAGAAAAAAATTTCATCACCAGTTATAAAACGTACCCAATTTCCTATCATGCTTTCTTGGGCATGTACTGTTCACAAAGTTCAAGGCCTCAGTTTAAATCAAGTTGTAGTAAGTTTTGATTTGATGAAACAGAGAACATTTAATTGTGGGCAAATGTATGTAGCACTTAGTCGAGTTACTTCTCTAGCAGGTTTATTTTTGATTGGGAAATTCAACCTTAAAGCCATTTCTGTGGACAATAAAGTAAAAAACGAATATCAGTATTTAAAAGAACATCAAAGTTTAAATCTAGAAGAATGCTTTTCTCATCATGTGTTTTCAGTTACGGTTTGCAATGTAAGATCTTTACAGAAACACTTTCTTGATTTGAGTGCTGATAAAAGACTATCATCATCCGACCTTATATTGTGTACAGAAACACAGCTTACGAATAGTGAAAATGAAATTTCTATTAATGGTTTTGATACTACCTTGAACAACGATATTCAACACAGATTTTCTAGTTTGGCTGCATACTACAAAAATGGTATATCTCTGGTAGATCATTTCAAAGTTAATGGCTTTTCAGTGCTGGAGATGTCACAAGATACAACCTTTTTTGCAAATGTTAAAATTCTTTTACTGTACAGAAAAATAGATTTACCTGTTCCACAGTTCATACACTGTCTTGAGTACCTCATAAGATCCATGAATGTTGACATTGTTGTTGGTGACTTCAATTTAAAACCTAATCCAACATTATCAGATGTCTTAAGTGAATATGTTCAAACAGTCACAGAACCAACGCACTTAGGTGGTGCAATCCTTGACCATGTTTATATTAAAAAGTCGATTTTTCATCAATTTCATGCAATTGTCGAAGTTGAAAGTATATTTTTTAGTGATCACGATGCTATTAAAATTCGTTTTGAAAGTAAATAAAATGTTTTAAATAATTTCTGTTTTACATAATTCTTATGCATTATGTTATTTGAGGTACCTAGTAGGACTAGGTTTGGGGTAGGGTGGCTTTAATTGATTGTGAATGGTGGGTTTTAACTGAATTATTTTTCTTCTTCTTAACAAGTAAATACAGTCTGGCCTAAAGCTATCTCTTTGTATTAAATCATGTTTTATGATAATTATTGGTCAAAGCTTGTAAGCACTATAAAATTCATTTATTATATGTTATATATCTTTAAGCTGCTACCATCCAAATGAACTGGGGTTGATATTAGTTGGAAGATGTGCCACAAACAACTAGAGTTATGATGGTGTGCACTACAAGTCAAGTCAAAGACCAGTTTAAAACAAAAACAAGTAAGTACATTTACTTTTCTTGTTTGATCTGGTAAATAATAGTTAGTTATTTTTAGCTTCATTTTCTTTAGTTAAAAGAACTAATTAATCATAAAATAATCTGGACTACAGTCAAGTCAAACTCTGCGACACACAACGACAAGTGGACTTTACACGATTCTCATTAGAAAATCCGATGCAGTAATGGAAATATAATGACCCTTATGTGTTAATAGATCATTCATTCAATTGTCCATGATTTAGATGAACTTAACTTATATAAATGAAGCTTTTGAACGCTCTCAAAATTCTCATTGGAAAACATTTGGTGTTTTGGGATTGATACTTGCAAATCATTGCAACTGTTTATATAGACAGATCTAGTTCATTCATGTATCCAAGTTTTATGTATGAACTAACTGATGAATAAAGCTTTTGAAAATGTTTTCTAATTTCAGTTATTTTATTTTACTTAAAGTTGATTCAAGTTTGATAGGATGTTTTGATATGATATTGTGGTGATTGAAGATAAATGGGTTCTATTTATAAACACTTGTGGGCGATTTTCATTATTCACAGAAACGAGGCTTCGTGACCTATTAATGTTTTTGGTAATGGTAATTGTTGGTGCTAGACCTTTTCAGTGATTACGACAGCAGACACTAGTTTACTAATCATGATTTTGACTCCTTTTGCATCACAATGATTAAAAACCTTTTATGAACCTCAATACTTTATGTCTTCTTATTTTGAATTTTATTCCGAGTTGAATCTGCTTAATTTTCCACTTTCCACACCACAGAGGAGAATTATTTACATGACGTAACCTACAGATCAGCTCCGTCACGTTTTTACATAAGACCCCATAGGAACTTCCTATATCGTCATGTCGCGGACTTGACCTAATGCTACTAACTCCCCTTTTTTACCGTCACGCTGCGTCACGAAAATCAGGAAAAACCATAAATTCTTATCTCACATGTTTACATGATTTCTCATCCCGGGACGAAAATTCACAGTGTTAAAAAGACAGGAGCGGATATTCCGATCCATAAGTTATTCATCACAGCAACCCTCACCTCCCTTTCATTTTGAATAATAATGACGTTTTTATCATTTACAAAAAGTTACGATACCTCGGAGAAAAATTACTTTATGAAGTTCTTTTATTACCTTAAAGTCACAATAAGTATTATACACAAAAAGTCGTGAATCCTAGAAAAAAAAGGTAAAATGTCGCGAGAATTTTTGTGTACGCGACTCATTTAAGGTATAATGAATTACGTCATAACTACAAAGAATAAAAACGAGGCAAAGGCTGCAATGAGAGATAATTTATGAATTTATAGATAGGAGTATCCTGACGGGGTGAAACTTCAACTTGCTTAGAGCATGTAAACATTACCAAAATATTATTTCCACACAAGATTGAACTCTTAAGCTTAAAATTAAGCATCATGCGCCAGCAGGAGTTGAAAATGCATGTCTCATGATATTGATATTGTCTTAAGGAAGATAACTGTCTTGGAAGTTTTACCCCCTTTCTCTGAAATATACGATTATAAATACAATAGTACTATTGTTCTTGTTGCTGTTGATTGGTTACTTTTTATTATGTTGTCTTTGGAAAAAGGGGGTGAAATAGGTGAGTAAACACGTACTATATTGTATTTAAATCTAAGAATGAAACCCCCTTTCAGGTTTTTATGAAAATCTATTAATAGGCCGTAGCCATCACCTAGCGGCAAATCTGCTATTTCGAAATGGCTTCAGCTGTTCCTCTTGATGGTAAACGAAAAGGTAAATCACATTTTCAAGAAACTTTTGTGCGTTATTTGCTATGACAGGATGCCATGATCTTATTTTGTGGCTACCTAAATGTTGCTGATAATAAACATTTGCTCATGAATCATGTATTATTTTTTTTTATAGCTAAAGACAGAGACGATGCTCATGAAGGTATACTTTATTTTATATTCATTTTGGATATGTTTGAATATAAATGCATTGCAAAAAATAGTGTGTAATTTTCTTTAGATTCCGTTATTGCATATGTCAGCAACGTTTCGCCGGCAAAAAAATCGAAATCCAACGTCAATTATTATAACCTGATATTTCAAACCAAAAACGCTACACACCAAGGAGTCAGTTACCGTGCAGACCTTCATGAGAAATTCCAAGAAGCGGAACTAAATAAATCCCCGGTCAAAATTAACAAGTGCAAGTTTAAAGCAAATTTCCGTGACAATAACCGGCAGGATATTGAGGTGAACTATTTATTATTTATTTTCATATTTTGCACCTTGGTAGACTTCGCTACTTTGTGGTTACAAGTTTCCATTGTGATTTTTAGATTAACCGGCGTACAACAATCGAAGATGTGAAACGGGATGTGAAATTTGCTTTTGCAGATTATAAAAAGCCCGTTGCCAAAACACAATCGTTGAAGTCCATCAAAGATGACGGGTATGACAGAAAAGTCGTTTCAACCGAAGGCTTCGTCATTGTTAAAGACTTCCCGGTATCGGTTATCGATATGATTAAGTCGACAAAACGCCGTGAATGCTTCATTCAAGATAACGTAACTATGGTCCTCAGTTTGTGAAATAGCAAGATTGAAGATGTAAACGAAAATGGCGTTTATCGATTCGAAAATGTGCTTGTGCGAGAAATTGACGGCGAAAAAATATTATCCACCACATCTGATACTGATATTACGAAAGTTGGAAGCAGTAAATTGAAAAAATTGCCGTTACCCTTTTCATTACTTACGGAAATTCCATTTCCGTTAGCTACCGTTGTCATCTCGAATCAAAATAAAAGATGTCCAAAATGCGGAACATTGGTGACAGCAGCCAGAAGAATGGAGAATCTTTTCAAATGTGAAAATTGCAATCTTTCTGCAAAATACTCCACGTTGCCCACATTGCGAACCCTAGCTGTAACGTCACAATTCGATCCAGATGTTGCCATAACACTTTTTCCTCCGCAAGTCAAGGAATTCTTGGAAAAGCATGCTACCTTTGACTCACCTTCTGTCAGTGAAGACGCGATCAGCGAAACGTTCCTGGAAGATACTCAAAGTGTATTGTTGGTTAACCGTAAAAACATTTGTCTCGCCATCAAGTAATTTTCAGTTTAAATCTTCGAACATTTTGTGGATATTTTGTTTTTAACGAAAAGGATTATTTTCGTCTTTCGTTTTTTGCCTTTTGTTGTTTTTTCACATCCTATCGCAGTTCCCATGATGTTTTTACTTGCAGTATAAGGAAACTGATCTTATAGGCACGATCAAAAAGTTGGGAAATCATGTTTACGTTATTTTATTTTGTTGGTTATATTTTTTTGTTATTTTGTACAGGTATTATGTTAGAAAATCATGGCACAAAATGAATATGACTGTTCTTTAATTTCCACTTCTTTTAAAAAATTCGTATATTAAAAAATATTAGTGGTCAGTTTTAACCTTCGAGTAGTGAATGAACAGGCTATACACCGGAGAAACAACTCGCATGCATTTAGGTTTTTTCGGTCCCAAGTTGCTATGTGTTAAAAGACTGTTATTTAATACTGTCTGCTGCCTGCAATCCTATATGCGATACCTCTGGACTTAAATAGGCTTTGCTCATAAGGGAATCGAGAAAACCGCACTTATCAAAATGCACTTATGCACATCATGTAAACAGCCCGGGAATGACAGGAAAATGTTGCCGTGAAGAAGTGTTGATTGACATTGCCATTTCTGACATTTCTGATGAAAAGATCAAACAAATATCTTCATATGTAAATGGCTCTATAAGGAGATTGTGGGTGGTACTTGCCATAATGATTCTATTAGGCACCTCTTTCAATGACAACAAGAAAACAAAGTTGTGGCTAATGGTTCGCGCGGGGTGTAAAATACAAAATAGAATAAACATTCCTAGTTCTTGGGTTTTATTTAGACTAAACAAATCCATGTTTGCGTGAAACGCAATAAAATTGCAAACAATTCACTTGAATTATTTTGTTTACATTTTTTTGCAAACAACATAAATTATTCATATTA
Organism: Turritopsis dohrnii; assembly: GCA_027922465.2. Lineage (NCBI taxonomy): Eukaryota > Metazoa > Cnidaria > Hydrozoa > Anthoathecata > Oceaniidae > Turritopsis > Turritopsis dohrnii. Next base: position 257,981 of record BQMF02000319.1, read on the forward strand.
TTCATTTCAGCTGCCATCGGTCAGGTGCTGTTGTCGCACGTGAAATTTTTGATTGATTTATTGATCACAAATAACAATCCATCAACAAAATAATAACCATTTTCTACGGTCAGGTGGTTCTTTGTAACATTATATCCGTCTTAAATTCTTCATGCATTATACCATTACACGTGACCAAAAACTTTCGGAATAATACATTTTAGAAAATTCTTTTATGCAGTTATTATTAGATTTATTTGTCTAATCATATGGAAGATTACCTTGCCCCGGCCAACCGACATTTCGTCTTTTTTTGCGGGGATCTCGCTTGAGCGAGGTGGTGTTTTTTCATCTAGTCACAATTATCACGTCTGGTGCCGGGAAGAGATAATATTTCACGTGTGCGCAATAATTACAATTTTCATATAAACAATAACATAAAAACTATCCCGGGGTGATTTTCACCCCGGTAAGAAGGGCCAAAAATCTCATATGATCACAATGCAAAAACTGCCCGGGAGCAATTTTCATCCTGCCCTACTGGGATGAAAAACTCCATATGATCAGCTCCCAATGTAAACATCGAAAATAAAAACAACTACTATCACGTTTTAATGACTTGATGTAAACAAACACCAAAAAATTCAGACGTTTCCGATATCAGCGTAAACTATGGTATTGATGACAATCGTGTTAGTGCCATAAGGCTCTTGTTATTATTATTATTATTATTATTATTATTATAACGACGAAGTGCGTCTCGATATTGCTGCAAGGGATTTCTGGGTCAAAGGGCAAAGAACTTATCTGGATGTCAGAGACTTCGATCCGAACGCCAAGAAACACCAGAATCTTCCACTGAAACGATGTTACCAGCTTAATGAAAATGAGAAGAAACGCCATTATAATGAAAGAATCCAACGTGTGGATCAAGGCAGCTTTTCTCCTTTGGTTTTTTCAGTAGCTGGTGGAATGGCAGTCGAGGCGAAAGTTTTCTACGCGAGGATATCCGAGAAGATAGCTACAAAGCGCAACGTTGAACCAAGCGTTATCAAAGGGTGGATCAAAACAGTGATAAACTTTTCACTCATCCGTTCGATGCTGCTGATGTTGCGAGGCTCAAGAAGTCTTACAAAGAAGATCAACATGGTTGACGAAACCATTGCTGAAGTCACCAGGCGTTGTTAAATCACTATTTATGTGTATATTTTATAAAAAAACAATTTTATTATTTTGTAAAATTTAATGAAGAAGAAAAATTCTACAATTAAAAAAAAAAGAAAAAGTTATCCCTATTGGTTCTCGAGATTTTTTCCCAAAAACGTCGCGTTCGATTGGGGATGCAATGTAATGGTTCCCCGTGATTAACTGACGTCAAATGATGCCACGTGCTTTTGGAATGATCGTGAAAAAAGTGTCTCTTGCCTCTACGTGGTTTTACGCGCACTTAAGAGGACGATGACCGTAAAATAAAACTAAATATATCACTCTCTAAAATAAAAGTGTGACACACAGCGCGGATTATTATAATAATCGTAAAATAAAACTAACTCACCAAGCGAGTTTGTTTTGAATTGATTGCTATTTGGTGAAATGATAATTAAATCACGGTTATTTTAGAACTTCATAAAACGACACACATATGTGAAATGTATGAACAAACGTCTTGAACAAAACTTTTTGACGATAGTAACGGTAATCTGTGCTCTTACCATATTAACGATATTAACGATACTCTGTAGTTCCATTGACGATATTAACGTTAATATGGTTTGTTATTAAAATCCCCTGGAACGTCACATATTATTATTACCTCGTTACGCAATTCTTTCGCTTTCGATAAACTGATAAACTTTATATAATGAACTGGTGAACTTGATTTTAATTTGATTGATAACTATATACAGACAATTGCGATTGTCTATTCGTATTGTTTTTTTTTTCTCAAGCGTAACCGCACTGAATAAAAAACTTAATTTGTTTACTTTCTCCAACGAATTGGTTGCTTTGGTTTTTCCGATTTCAGCAACCAATAAAAACGGCGAAATGGAGATCACGTGTCAAAACAAATGATGAAAAATAGGCATTTTGAGGGTTTCTCCAATGGTCGAACTGCCGCTATATGACCACGATTAAGAAGATTTTGACCATTAAAAAAACAAAAACACAACACTCACTAAGTTAAATGTGTTGCACACGCACGCGGATTAGTATAAGTAGATAGATATTTTATGTATTTTATGTATTATTATTATATGTATTTGGCATTTCCACATAACATGGCTATACATCCAAAATTTTAAAATATATATACATTATTAAAACATCATTATATAAATATATTATTACATAATAACAATTTAAGAACTTGGTTACAAAGGGAGAAGTAACTGACTGGAACATAGAATGAAACAAAATGGAGGCGGAACTTAGTCAGGATTGGAAACCGCTAGGAGTGGGCAAAAAATGAATAAATAAATTAACATCTAACAAAGGCTAAATATATACTAAATAAATAATTCAAATAAAAGAAACATTAGAATAAAAAATAATTACTTAGGCTATTTCATATTGCCTGTAGACTTATACCCTTGGACAAAAACCCAGGGTTAAGACCTATCGGTATCGGAGAAGTAATTCGTCGAATTATTGGCAAATTGGTAGTGGCGTGTCTGAGGAAGGATATCGTACAAGCAGCTGGGAATCTCCAATTATGCGCAGGAATAAAATCGGGATGTGAGATTGCTGTTCATGCTGCGCTGGATTTGTATGATGACGAATTGCAACCATGGTATTTTTGCAGATAGATGCTTCAAACGCCTTTAACTCCATTAACCGAGCCGTTACTCTTAGCAACATGGAGATTTTATGCCCAGAGTTCTCCACATACATCACCAACTGTTACCAGACGCCAGCTTAGTTGTTCATCTTGGTTCAAAAAGATACCTCTTCATGTAATATCGGATACTACCCAAAACCTAGCAAGAGTTGGTTGATAGTTAAGTACGCCCATTTGGAGTAAGCTGTTCGTGAATTTGAAGGAACAGGTGTCAATCTAACCACGGAAGGTAATCGTCATTTAGGAGCGACAGTTGGAAGTGAAACGCACAAAAAGAGATACGTGTCGGAGTTAGTGAGTCAATTTGTGAATTGAGGGTGTTATCCGATATTGCAAAATCAACACACATTGTGAATTCAACATAAGTTTACGTATGTGATGGGAACAATTCCGGATATCGAGCATGAGTTGGAACCGGTGGAGCTGGCCATCCGTAACACTCTTCTTCCTTCTTTCCTGAACGGCTACGTATGCAACGATGATGAAAGGCTTTTATTTACACTGCCAGTAAAATTAGAAGGCTTAGCAATCCAAAACCCGGTTGAGCGCAGTTCGCATGAGTATAGAAACTCAAGAGGCGCAACCACAGACATGGTGAAGAAGGTAAAACTCCAATGCAGTATTTATGACGAGACCGTTGAAACGTCGAAGGCTAAAGAGATTCGCAAGCTGAACGACGAAAAGAAAATTCATAATGTAGAGAAACTAGCTGCTTTTAAAGTAACGATTTCCGACACGATTACAGCAAGGTGTCTAGAAGCATAGAAAAGTAGGCCTCGAATTCGCTCACAACGCTACCGATAAAACAATACGGACTCCTGCTTGACAAGCAATCATTTTGGGACAGCCTGTACATCAGGTACGACATACCTTTGAAGCGACTACCTCCACATTGTGTCTGTGGCGCAAAATTCAGTGTAGATCACGCTCTTTCGTGTCCGAAGGGTGGTTTCATCGCCATAAGACACAACGAAATACGCGATGTTACTGCCGAAATGTTGTCTGAATGTTGCAAAGACGTAGCAGTCGAACTAGTCCTGCAGAAGATCACAGGAGAAGAATTGCCAGCCTCAGCCATAAAGAGTGATGAGGCGAGAGTTGATGTTGCTGCCAGAGGGTTCTGGGTGAAGGGACAAATAGCGTACTTAGATGTTAAGGTTTTCAACCCTACGTACCCTAATCGTACCTCACTCAGACACTCAAAGCTTCGCATGGATCAAATGAGCAAGCAAAGAAACGAGCTTACAACAGACGGATCAACACCATCGATCATGGCAGCTTCACACCCCTTGTTTTTACGTGCTTTGGCGGCATGGCGAAAAAGTGTCTCACATTCTGCAATCGACTACCAGAAATGATAGCTGCAAGAAGAGATAACGATCCCAGAACAGTGAAAAATTGGTTCTGTACGAGAATAAGTTTCAGCCTGCTTACAGCCAGCTCCTATGTTTACGCGGTACTCGATGTCAGTAAAGAAGATCTTTGTACAGAGTGATGATGTAAATCTGATCACTGTCCAAACAATCCCTCGCGCCGATTGATCGACTTATTATTATTATTATTATTTGTAATACCATAACCGAGAAATCTTTGTAAATCAAATCATTTATTTTTAAAAAAAGACATCTAAGAAAAAAAACAAAAAAAAGTAATAATTTAGTCTGCATTAGTGTATCCAGTCAGAGATATGTAAGATTTTACATATCTCTGTGGGTCCAGGAGGGGACATCATGGCAGACGTCATGATTTTAAAGATGGCAGGGTAGTTGTACTAGTATTTCGCATACGAAAAAACAAACAACAACAGCAAAATTACGAAAGGAATTTGTATTTCCTTATTTACACTGAAAATCATCATTCCATTACGTCCCTCCATTTTGTACACATCTTTGATATTTTGATTTAATGTTCATCATTTTGTCTGTTTTTCATTTTTGTTTGTTTCTGTTTTTATCTTTTTTATTGTCATATTATGAATTTTTGGTGTAGGGTAATTTGTCTATATAAAAATTGTAACGAACAAGCAGATATTCGTTTGAAATAGAATGGTTTGAAAGCTTTTTTTATGGACACAATGCATATATTTACTCATAGTCAACACATTTGTGTTATATACTTTACATGAACAATTATATATGTCGATGATAAAAAAGCACCTTTTTTTTTTTATAAGAACCAGTAAAATCTGACCTGAGGCTGGCTGTTCTTATTTTTTGAGCCTTTTTCAGCCTGAATTGTTCTTATTTTGTTCTTGGCTTTAAGAACACAGTTTCAGATTTCAGCCTCATTTTGTTCTTAATATGGAACTTCTAGTATTGTTTCAGAGTCATCTTCGAAGAGTATATAATTTTTTTTTTCAGATACATCATTTTACGGCAATATACTCTATTTGTTTTAAATTTTCAGCAAAATTGTCAGGTTTCGAGTAAAATTAAAATAAATCTGGTTAAAAGTATGGTTGCTGTTCGGTAATGACCTGATATGAGCATGCAAGGTGAAAAAACAAACTAACCATTTACCAGTGACAGAATTCACATCATAAGTTGTTCTTACCATGATTTGTTCTTATTTTATAAGAAAGTTCAGGCTTAGTCTGTTCTTAATTTTTGAAACATTGATTTGAGCCTCAGGTAGTTCTTATTTTTGCCGTCACGAAGCTGCCGTAAATAAAAATTACGACGGCAAAATTTTGCCGACAATGTTTTTTGAATACATTGAATATGTCAGGGGTATTCCTGGGAATTCCCCTAACATCTTCTGTTTATTCTCAAAAATTTTATTCCTATAGAACATTTGTTTACGTCACGTCATCGATTTAACGATACTCACGTAATGCCAAATAGAAAGCCTTTACGCAGGAATGTTTATTATAAAGTACGATAAAGTCAGTTTGGGTTTTGTTTTTGGATAATTTTTTTCTCTCGATAAGTTCATATTCTATTCAAGTCTGTTTCGGTTTTGATTTCAATACAAATTGTGATTTTTCTTTTCACTTGCTGTGAAATTAGTAAAGAAACGTTAACGCATAGGTTCGTTGTTTTTTAACTATGAGTAATCAAACAATTAACAGCACAAGTTCCCAGCAAATCCCCTGCGGTTTACAATTTTAAATCTTGTAACTTGTTCCAGATAACACTATTGTTTTATAAACTATTTAGTTTATGTTTTGTTAGCCATTATTCTACACCAATATTTTGACTGGAATAAACCAATCAAGTTTTGCCGTCGTTAACCTCATACACAGTGGCATCTTTTTGCCGTCGTAAATAATTATCTGCCATCGCAATTTTCAAATACGACGGTATTTTTTCGCTGCCAGTCTTTGTTCCTAATTCAGAGAGCTGGTTCTATGTTTTAAAACTTGAATTTTTACTTTTTGTTGCTTTACAGTATATAAACATAAAGTTAAAAGAACCTTAAACACAAAGAAAGGGGTGGCATATATAATCAGTGACGTAGGAGGACCCACCATGGTTGGGTGTGAGGCGCCAGAGAAAATTTTGAAATGTTGTCCCTCTAGATTGGTTAAAATCGCACCCTCTCAAACTAAAAGAATGTATCTTGTTTCATTATTACTTATTCAGGGACGTATCCAGGGAGGATTTGATACCAGTAGACCAGTATTGGCATTCAAACTCTCGCTCCCAAAAAACAAAATTTTGGGAATTTTCAACTTTGAATATTTTATGTAAAAACGATCTTTTAACGATTATTTAATCTTATTTCTTACCAACCTTCACATATAAGTCGTTTTATGCTATGATTTACTCCCAAAAACTTCTATAAAGCAGTCAACCCTCCATCCCATTTTGCTGTTGGATTGACATATCAACTTTTGTTTTTTGCTCATTACTTTGTGCCCCATCTTTCACGCGTGTAAAAAATAAATTTTGTTTACTCTTTTCAGTAGATGCAAGAACAAAAATTCGTAATAATGCATGGTTTCTATGCGAAGGATGTAATGGCGTATAGTACTTATATTCCAAAGAAGACTATTTAACTAATTTTTCTGGCCAATAAAATTTACTATGGCATTCCTCCCTTCCTCTTGAAACACTTCCAGGTTTGAATGTTCATTATAAATTCCGCCATAATTTTCTGTAGGTAAAATATAGAAACCAGGTGACTTCTTGAAATATCATTTCCCATGTGATTACACCTGGTCGTTCAAATTGAATTGAAAAGTCTCTTGTTTGGATTTTATTAGCTTTTTGAATACACTTTTGTTCGGTCGCATGTCACCTAAGGTGGAAAGAAATTTTAGAGGTTCTTAACAATTCTTCCAACAGCCATAACCTGAAAAATATAAACGAATGAAACAATAACACAGAATTTTTGACGCTGTAAACCTTGTAGCACATGCGCATCAAATTTAAAAACGAACAATTGTTTGTCGCATGTTTGTGCATTGTGATCCAGGGTTCGAACTGGGAGAAATATTGATGTTTTCTTGTAACAAGGATTAAAAACAAAAAATATGACATGTCATATGCTAATTTTTTATGTCTTGGGAGTGCATTTTTAGAGCATCTGGAGGTACAAATTTCCAAACTTTTCCCGCTCGGCACCAACCATGGTGGCGCCTTCGTGGGCCACTGCACTCCGATGTATGTACCGGTATTCCCAAAAAAACTCTGGATACGTCACTGTTATTACTATTATTACTTGTAAGATTTCAACACAAAGGGTTTTTTACATGTTTACATTAAGAACAAAAATTAAGTAAAGTCTTTATCTACAGATCGACCAAATTGACTGAGACAATCATCATTCTTAGAGCTAAATTATTTCCTATCTCTAACAAATTCAACTGGTCGGTAAGGTCTTAATAAGTGTTTAATATGGCAAGAGCGTTAAAGCGTTTGCTTGTCATAGATGCCCTGAGCCAAGACTTCAATCGTCGTGCTGTAGAAAAAGACCATTCAGCGGCGCACAAAGTAGCTGCCTGGCTTGACAATCAAAAGCTTGCAGATGTTGATCAAGTTTGGTATTTGTCTTCTTTTACTTTCTGATAAAGATACTAGCGTTTCACGGATATCTTTGAAGCAAACAGGTTTCTGATTGAAACTGATTGAAAATAGTTTTCCAAATCTCCATTTCAGACTATAAAAAATCTGTGTTAATTTCATTCTCACAGTGCTCATTCATGAACCTTAATTCGTTTTTGACACAAGCTCCCTCAAAGGGTTTTAAAAGTAGAGATTCCATCTTCAAGTACGTCTGAAAACTTTTTTGGTTGAATATTTTTTTTAAATGGGTTGTTCCCTGCAAGGCCGAAGCCACTACTAGGCAGAGAGCTACAAGATGAGAAAAGGAAGAGCAGTTATAAACACAGATGAGAAAGATGAGAAAAGGAAGAAGAGCTATAAAGACAGAGCAAGGTGGCGGTTAACCTTGGAATGTTTCCTTGATGACACCTGTGATTGAGTGCAAAACTTCAAAATACATTTGATGATAGTGCTGCTTAACACTAGAAGGGTAATGCGTTTCAGCTCCTTTGGACAATCCATCAACGTTGAAAATTGTTCCATACTCTTATAATTTGGAGTTTTTTGTTTTCTTCGAAGCGTTGGATGCTCAATGAAATCGAATCTTTCAGCTTTAATCTCAGTGGAATCGTAAAATGCACCGGCACAGCCTTGATCCCCCATTCTTTTAAATGTTTCGATGCTGAGTGAGGCGGTTTCTTCGCTTTCCACAGCTGACATACTTTCAGCTTGAAGAGTCTTTGTGAGGTTATCCGTAATGGAGTACATTTTGAAACTTAGAAACTAAGAGCATAGAAAAATTTAAAGGAACACATTTGAGTTTTGCATCCGACTATCCTGGATTTCACTTGGGTTTCAAGATTTTGTTCCAGACATCATTCCCAAACGCTCATCAGCTGCTTGTAGTTTCATAGAACCTATGAGAAATTTAAGGGGATATAAACTTTCAGTAATTTTGTGTGACTTAAATATCACCAATAAGGAAATAATCACCAATAGTTAAAATACTGCACACCTTGTTAAAGGCATTAGCACGAACTGTCCAGCGGGTCACTGATAGTTTGGAAAGACTTGTTGCTTGTCCATAATCATCATCATCACTACCATCATTTGATAACTCAATATTTTCGTTGATTTTCACGAGCATGTTTTCTTGTGTTGGGGAAAATTTAATGAGGACTGTAATTTCTCCTACTGTCCCCATAACTTCATTCAAAATTCTGCATTGCCTGTTTGCAAAGATAATGTTTTAAATCCCATGTGTGTATGTTGAGTATGGGAAATTTTACAATGATATATATATTTTTTTGCTTGACTTAATAAAACATTTTTCTGACATTACGTATTATGGATTAGTAAAACTACACTTATTCAGTAGAATTTATAATGTAATTATTTTCGAATGTTTCCAGACCAACTAGGAACTCTTCTTGGACAGTGGAAGGCAAAAGTGTTTTGAGCGGGTTGAGTCTCAAAATGCATTTTGTAAACAAACCTTAAAAATCATTTAATTTTTTTAAAAGTTCTCTTTTGAAATACTTACCTTTGTTTAAATTAACATAACACCTGTTTTCTTTAGTTTTTCATAGTGAGCTTTTTGTGGAAGATTGTCAAAAAGCTGTGTTTGCATAGGAAAAGAATAGAATAGAATAGAATAGAAGTTATTTATTACCTTCAGGAAAAAAACCAACCCAATAGCTTTTGCTAAATACAAGAGGGTGGCCACCTTAAAAAAGAAGTTACAGATGTAATTGCTTAACAAAAAACAAAAACAAACAAAAAAACAAAAGACAAAACAAAAACAAAGCAAAAAAAGAACAGAAAAAAAGCAACAACAACAACTAAAAAAAAAAACAACAACAACAATTAACATTAACACAAAATCAGATCAACTAAAAATAAAACAAATTACTAAAACAATAACCCAAATAATAAATTTATTAGCTAGTTTATGTAAGTGTTAAGGTAGTGGTTGATGGAGATGGATTTCAGTTTTGATAAGGTAAGGCTAGCAAGGTATGTGTTCAGGGTAGTTTGCTGAAGAGAATTCCACTGCTGGATTGAAAGGCGAGTTAACAAGTTGAGGCCATATGAAGAAGTTTGTACAAAGGGCAGTTTGAGTAGTTGGAGCCACCTCTGGTTCCATATGAACGATCAATTTTGTGGAAGTTTCGTGTTTGAGGAATGTTTGAAGAATTGGCTCGCCGCAATTTCTTGGCTAGTTCTGAAATATGGGGTTTCCAGTTTAAGTGTTCGTCCAAACAAATACCTAGGTATTTCACACTTGTCCTAGGATAGATACGCTTGCCTAATAGTTTTTTGAAATGGGATTGATAGTCCAGTCTGATTGTGCAAAAATTGTGCAAAATGACTTAAAAGCATGAAATTTGGCACAGTGGTAGTTTAGGGGAAAAGAAATAATTTAAGCCTCAGACCCAACAAAAAACACCTGTTTTGTGTATTTTACAGACCAGAATAGGTTCCCATGGCAACGAAATATTTTTTTCTACAAAATTGAAAGTGTTATATACCATTGGAAAGATAATTTTTTCCTGAACAAAAAACTTGCTTAGGTCATGCCATAAAAACTAACCTATCAAAAGTTAAAAAGGCGTCAATGTTTGGGTCGTGACGTCATCAAAGTACCAAAAAAATTGATATTTTCAAAGTAAAACATGCCATATACCGTTGGAAAGATATTTTTTTCCTGAACAAAAAACTTGCTTAGGTCATGTCATAAAAATTAACCTATCAAAAGTTATGTGTCAAAGTTTTGGTCGTGACCTCATCAAAATACCAAAAAATTTGATATTTTCAAAGTAAAACATGCCATATACTGTTGGAAAGTAAATTTTTGCCTGATCAAAAAACTTGCTTAGGTCATATTACAAAAATTAACCTGTCAAAAGCTATTAGGCGTCGAATTGTGGGTGATGATGTCAAAGTTTTAATGATAAAATATTTGAAATAATTTTCCTACAAAATGTTGGTTGTTTATTATATGCAGGTATCGTTATTAATACAAACTAAACTCATATGACTAGGGAAAAAGATAAAACATTACTACACATGTTTGTCATCACAATCACCCCCACACTTGCAAAGGGCAGTGCATTTTAATGATATGGTTTTGCATTTACAGCATCCTTTACGTCCCTTTTCTGGGTTACACCCACAAGAAATGAGTTCACGACAAATAGGAAAAGCTTCTGAGATCGTGATCCATTGAATGGAAAATTCCCCACTTTCTTCTTGTTGCCAACCCCATATATTGGGACTAGGTAGATTCTGTTGTGCAATAAGGGATTGTCCCCAACAACTAGCTTGGTAAATGGCACGTTTTGTGTGCTGAAGGAGAGCATCTTGTGTTGGTGGGATAGCTTCCAGTGATCTACCTTTCGTTGCAAATGGCACTTTCCGACATTCATTAACGGATAGCATGAGACTTGTTGGGTCGTACAAAAGAGTGACATATCTTTCAATAACAGGAAATAATTCTTTTAGTTTTTGATCAGAAGGAAAATTAGAACAGGAAACAAAACTTGCCGTTACATCATCAAAATTTTTCTAGGTTCTCCATGCACTTTTCTTTCCTTTTCCTGCAAAGAACGAAACCTGGTCACATCCTGTAAAAGCGTGAAAGAAGGGCAGGCCACTACACTTAGCAGCACCAATAGCATTAAAAATCAGATGAATCGGTAGTAGAATAAAGATAAATTTAGCAAGGAAAACATTGCAAGGGCTATGATAACTACATCAGAATCATCTGTGTGAATCATAACTTTTTCCATCCCAGAACGACTAGCGTGTAGAGCATGATTGAGCATACGCGTATCTGTTTCTTCGTGGTTTGATAAGAAAGAGATGATACATTGTCAACTGACATATTCGTGATGGTTGAGGAGCCAATAGTACTGAATAATTAACTTCTCAGTTTCAGCTTGTATTGCTTGATTAGCGAGGAAGCCAAAAAGTTCAGTTTTGTTTTCATCTAAGTGCAAAAACGACTGCCAGTTCCCAGGAATTTTGGTCGCCGGAAGAACTCTGCGTCAAATGCCTTTGCCTGAAAATGAAAGGAAATTATTTTATTTTTCTTAACATTATAAAAATTTTTGAAATATAATTGCTTCGTACCATTTTTTCATAGTTCGAATCCCCCCTTGAAGCCCCTCACTTTTCTAAAGGGGTGGACTTTCTCCAAAATTGAAAGAATTGGGTGGGGCAGTAAGAAAATCTTTCAAAACGGGGGTGAGGTCATACCCCTTTCAGAAGAGTTTTTTTTACTTATACCTTGTTTTTGTCGGGCTAAAGACTTCAAGGAACTCTCTACATAAACATCCCAATCATTATCTACTCTCTTGCTTCTCTTTAACTGTTTCTGTATGTGCGGTGTGAACTTTTGAGTTGCGTATTCCTGAAATGTGGTTTGACTATTTGGTTTAACTATGTTTATGACTGCTGCTCCATCCAATATGATGCAGTCCATACGCATTTCATCGGCAGCAACTTCATTATCGATTTTAAGGCAGTGCAACAGGGTAGACTTTGATCCGGGCATTAAGTCACCGTTTTTTGTGATTGATGCAGGATAACTGCCATTTTCATGTGAAAAGAATTCTTCAAAATTGCCATCTCTAACTTGACAATAATTGTAAAGTCGCGAGAAGAGTTGACATGACTTTTTAAGTGTTGTAATTTCCATCGTTGATGTTTTTCTTCGTTGTGATGGTTGCGTGAAGATTGAGAAATTATTTTTCTCAATGACTGCATAAATACTGATTTTTTTCTCTTTTAACCTGCTATTGAAAAAATCACTGACCTGCTTCTTTCCAGACTCATCAATTTTCCTCCTATTATAGACTGCAGTTTGATTCACAATGTTCTTTGAATCTAGTGCTATTAGGTCTTTCGTTTCTTTCAAGAATGGGTTCCCTGCTTCCTGGAATGTCGTGACCAAATCATTGACATTCTTTGCAAATCGTTTTTGAGCACTGGGAGTTTGTTCATGATGCTTCATTTGTTCTGTCAGTGCTGCCTTCAAGTTGTAAGGCAAAGAAGCTTCGAAATCCCTTTGGTATCCCTTACCTTACAAAAACTTCTCCTTAAAAAGAGAATGAATGAACATTGTTCTAGTCGTAAGAGCTTACGTAAAATTTTACGTGCATGTGAAAAAAGCTTTATAAACTATTAAATAAACCAGTAACACTGTTAAATACATTAAATGAATAAGTTCAATATACTAATTTCATACATCTTAAATCATTATTAACCTAAGAAAGTCTTTTGTTCAAGCAAACATTTGCTTTCAAACGGTATATGGCATGTTTTACTTTAAAGATATCAAAATGTTTTGGGATTTGGATGACATGTTCACCCGAACTTTCACGCCTAATAACTTTTGATAGCTTAATTTCCATGATACGACCTAACCAAGTTTTTTGATCAGGAAAAATTTGCTTTCCAATGGTATATAGCATGTTTTACTTTGAAAATATCAATTTTTTTGGTATTTTGATGACGTCACGACCCAAACTTTGATGCCTTATAACTTTTGATAGGTTAATTTTTATGACATAACCTAAGCAAGTTTTTTGTTCAGAAAAAAATTATCTTTCCAACGGCATATAACTCAATTTTGTAGAAAAAATATTTCGTTGCCATGGGAACCTATTCTTGTCTGTAAAATACATACACAGGTGTTTTTTGTTGGGTCTGAGGCTTAAATTACTTCTTTTCCCCTAAATTACTACTGTGCCAAATTTCATGCTAAGTCATTTTGCACAATTTTTATGTTTTTTTTGCACAATCAGACTGGACTATGATTGAAGGGATTTAGAATGTGAACGGGATATGATAAATTCCAGGCCTCCCAGTAGTCATATTTCATATATTTTGGAAATTCGGCATTGTTTTCATATATTTTTCATATATTTCGTGTAATTTTCATATATTTCATAAATTTTAGTTCAAAGGCAAATCAAGTTCAGTCATAACTTTTAAATCAAGTTAACATGCAGCCATAATAGTTTATTCATCTTCGTACTTATTTAGTTATCCATCTTAGGGTGCTTGAAAATGTAGCAAGTGGCTAATTTATTTTCAGATTTAGATCATGTTTTTTTTTTCAGTTTAGGCAAATAATATGTTATAAAATGACAGGTACAAAATACAACAAAGAATGGCAAGGCAAGTTCAGTTGGTTCACAGAAGCGAAAGATAATGTATATTCAGCCACCTGTAGTATATGTAATAAAACATTTATCATAAAGAATAGAGGTATATCTCAAGTTCAGCAGCATGCAGATACAGAAACTCACCAGAAAAACATCAAAGAAATGAAAAAACAGGGAACTTTTTCTGCAACCAACAAATTGGTTGAACTCAATAACATCGCAACGGAACTTACTGAAAAAGAAAAAGTTTTAAAAGCTGAAGCAATACAGGCCATGAATATAGTTGCAAAGAATCAAAGCTTCAGATCTGCTAACGGAGACTCCAAAAGATTTCAGTTTATGTTTTCAGACTCTAACATTGCAAATTTGTATTCTCAAGAGGAAACAAAAGTTTTTCTAGATGTAATGACAGCAATTAAAAATGATTTTAACCTTTCTTCTCATTGTAGATCAATCTTGATTTAGGAACACATGTTGCTTCTCTGGTATCAAAACAAGAACCTCTAGACAATAAAAAGTTTTTAAGAGTATGCCAGCAGTGTTTTAGTTCGATCGGTGCGTCATTTGTTAATCAACTTACCGTTAGAAAATAAGGTGATCATGTCTGCTACCTGTTTTCAGCCAGGCATGCATCAAAGTGCATCAATGCCAAAAAAAATGTGCTGTTTAGCAAGGATGGTCGGAAAGGTTCTTGGTACAGAACAAATTAGGAATCTTCTTCATGTCAAACCTGACATTACACTAGATGGATTTTGCGATGTAATCAAACAAGAAGCTACGCAATATCAAATGGAAATAATCCCAACTTCACTAGCCTTGAAAGACAAGGAAGATAAAATCAAGAGTACAAGAAATCAGCATTCATACTGGAAACAGGCTTACAAAATTGCAGGAATTGAGGAAGATGAAGAGCCACAAAGTAACTATAGAAGAATTGATGAATATTGGTTGAAGGTTTATTTAGTTAGCTTTTTAGAAAACTAAGACATTTATTCTGCTTTAGCTTTTTTCTTCTGCTTTTTTCAATTAGATCTAGAAGTATAAATTTTATCAGGCAATTTGAAGTAAATGTTCCCATTTCATTACCAGGTTAGGGAAATTCGTGACAAAGATGGATTTTTTAAATACAGAAACATGTGGCAACTTGCGAAATGTGATTTCTCTTTACCACATGGAAATGCTGACCCTGAGCGCAGGTTTTCAATAAATAAAAAGATTTTGGAAGTTCATGGTTGTTCATTAGAGCCAGATACCATAGAAGCGATACGTCTTGTCAAGGATTATCTCATCATAATTGGAGGAATTGAAAAGGTTGATTTCAGTAAAGCTTTGCTCAAGTCCTGCTCCAGCGCATATTCAAGATATCAATTTTACTTGGAGGAGAAAAGGCAAGAAAAAGAATTTGAAAAAGAGAGGGAGAAACAGAAAGAACTGGTGGAGGCTGCCAAAGATGAGACCGAACAATTGAACAGGGAAAAAGACATGATTTTAAAAGGTATTGAAATTGCAGAAAAAAGCATAAAGGAAGGTAATGAGGATCTGGAGCAAGTTTTGAAGAAGAAGAATTTAAATCAAGACTCATTGAATGCTGCCCAAAATAAGATTAGTATGGGTTTAAAGAGGAAAACAGAACTGTCCAGTGAGTTGGCAGCATTGGAAGAGACAATTACAAAGAAAAGAAAGGAATAAAGGAATAAATTCCCTTTATTGTTTATAATTCTGGTTTTCATCTATCGTTCTTATAGCATAGAATTCATGCCTCTCTGTTAAAATTGGAAAATCCTAATTTTTGTTACATTTTGTTGATTGTGGTAGTTTGCCTTTTAGAGTTCCCCAATCATAATTTTGTTTGTTAGGTATTACTTGAATAAATAGAGTTACTAGAGTTATGAAGACCTAGTTTTGAGCAACATATTAGGTTATCCTTGTATAGAGTATTTTTGATTATTTATATGACAATAGTTTTAAATGAAAAATGGGCAAAACATGGCCAATACTCTTTTGAAATGTAGAATTAGAAGTATTCATGAAGTGTTTTTTTCATATATTTCATCAAGATGTCATATATTTTAATGAAAATTTTCATATATTTCCATATATTTTGTCCATTTTTTGTCATATATTCATATTATATTTGACTTACAATGCCCTGGGAGGCCTGAAATTCGTTTTTGCCAGCGTTTAAAGATATCTTGGTTGTGCTGAATAGCATTGACTCTTGAACAGAGCGAATCAGTTTTTGGGGAAAAATCTAGAAGATGGGTGTCATCAGAAAAAATGAAATGTTTCAGAAAATTTGATGGCGTTGTGCAAATCATTGATATAATGCAAGAACAGCAAGGGCCCCAGGACAGACCCCTGAGGGACTCCATGCATAATGAGCTTAGAACTGGAGTTAAAGTTTCCAACAGATACAAATTGAATGCAATCTGAGAGGTATGACTCGAACCATTGCTTAGCAGGGCCATAGATGCCATAGTGATCGAGTTTTGAAATATATAGTGTTTCATGGTAAACAGTGTCAAAGGCCTTTTGTAAGTCGACCAATACACCACAAGCAATGTCACCTTTGTCAAGTTTCGTTCTAATGTGCTCTATAATATTAATAAGAGCATGTACTGTTGATAGAGATTTATGGAAACCAAATTGTCTAGAAGAAATTGAGTTGTGTGTCTTGAGAAAGTTAATGAGGCATGAATATATACATCACCTTTTCAAAGATTTTCTCAATGTTTAAAAGAAGAGAAATATGGTGGTAGTTTGAGACTTCCAAAAAGAACCTTTTTTAAAGACTGGGATGGCTTTGCTGGTCTTCAGAATTGAAGGGTATGTTCCAGTTTTGAATGACATATTAATCAGAGTTGATATTGGACCAGGTTTTATAAGTTTTCGTATGCTCACAGGGATACTGTGTGGACCGGTTGACTTTGAGTTTGGAAAAGGGCTAATTATTTGGCAGATTTCTTCAGAGGATGTTGATGAGAGAAAAATGGAGTTAGGATTTTGATTCCTGAGAAATTTCTTGAAGTTGTGGTTGGTTGGTGGTATAGTTGATCTGATCTGCAATGGAAGTGAAGAAATTATTAAAATAATAAGCTACAGTTTCAGGGTCTGATGAAAAAAGAAGTACCTATATTAAGAGAGATTGGGTTTGAAGATTTAGTGGATTTAAGTGTCTAACACCTGACCAAACCTTTTGTAGGTTCGAAGAATACCAATTGAAATATTTAGTAAAGTATTGGGATTTACTGCATCTACATGTTACGATAATGTTTCTGTATTTTTTGAAGTTTTGGTGGTATGCAGCTTTGGTATCTGGACAGGGCTCCAAAACTCTCCAGTATCCTGGCTAAAGCTTGGCTGGGTGCAGACTCTTCTCACTAGTCAAAAATTTTGGAAGTGCCTCATGTAAGTCTCATTGTCATGCGACAGTGGAGCATGAGAGTGTTAGCATGAAGTGCTGGAACTGACATTAGTTCTTATACTAACGTAACAATAATTGCACTCACATAAGGGTAATTTTAAAGCATTTAAGTTTTTTGTGGTGTAATCAAGTGTAAGTAAAGTAATATTATGCGAATTGGTGTCCTTGTCACCAATAAAAGATCACTTGTCTCGTTCTTTTGATTTTCAGAATATTTTACAAGAGAAGTTAAAAAGCTAAATGTGTTTGGTACAATTTTTACTCCCTGCATGCACAGTCACTATAATGTTATCTGTCAGTCTCTAGATCCATAATAAAAACCAATAATGATCCTATAAATTTAATATTACCTATATTTATGTTATTTACATAAAGTAACCAAATTAAAGTTTTAATAATGTTAATAACATTATTGCTTTCAAGAAAATAACGATAATGTCATTGTTATTTTTTCGTTAGTTCTTTTGTTTTATTTATGTTATTTTCATTAATAATTAACATTGATATTGAGGCATCGTATATGCTATTATGGTTACATAATATATAACTCGAAAATTATATTATTAAGGTCATAGTTATTTAATACTTTGTTCAGCATGAGTTTTTGGACAGATATATAATGCGCATTAAAATACGTTATTTTTACAACTTGAAGTATCTTTAAAAACTAAGAAAAGTATAACAAAACAAAAGAAAAGAAAGTCCGAATAGTAGTAGTCTAAATCTAAGTAGCCAGATTATAAATAAAACCAATATTTTGAAATTTCTTATATTTCGACTATCGACTAAGTCATCTTCAGAGTAATAAGGCATATAACAAATCTGCTGACATATGTTTTCAAAAAAGGGACAAATCCTTTGAGGCCATTAAACCATAATTCATTTCAGGTTTCAATTGTTTGATGTAAAGTGCTTCTTTGATCAAAAGAATGTTTCAATTATCACTGTGATCAACCTACGAATGCTTTAAGTGTGAAAAAAATTAAATCGTTTTATTATGTTTGATTTTGCGTTGATTAAATTTCACGGTTAAGCCCTTCCTGGAAACTTTTGTGTGGATTTAATTTCGCGGACAAGCAAAGAAAAGTAATTTTGAAAAAAATCAAATTTTAAGCATAACTTGGACAGGCCTCACCAAATTAAGAATGGCCAGCCCTAAAATATAGGGCGCGCAAAAGGCACTTGGGCACTTTATCGGGCACCCAAAATGTTTTTTAGTAATCAAGCACCTACAAAACATTTGGGAGTGTAATGGTTCACAAAGATATCTTAAAAATAGATCAAAATAAGAATGACTTTTTAGGTTATCAAACATATATTTCCATCACTAATAAAAAGTAAAACAAAACAACAGTGTCAGTTAATCAGTTAATCTTCCTCATCATCGGTTTCCCATCCTACACTTTCATCAAAGTCTGTTGTATCCTCTGGCTCATTGTTGCTATCTCCATCTTCATTGCTATTTCCATTGTCCTCAACATCAATGATCATGAAACCTTCTGCCTTTCTCATTTTTTTAGGTGGCGGCCTGTATAGTTGTTCACCATTCCCCTCGTCTTTTTTTCTTCGTCTGTTTTTCGAATATTCCATCGCCAGTTCTTTAATTATGGAGGAAATTTGTCAATCCTCTGTGTGTGTGAGCTTGGAATCTTGTGCCATGAACCTTGGTGTATCTCAATACTTGCAAACTCAGTGACTCTCCAACAATCTGTAACATTCTCCAACTCTTTCCACTGTTTTTGAAGCTGGATTCATCCTTGTAGCTATCTTTAATGGCAATTAAAATTGAATGGCCCTGCTAAGCAATGGTTCGAGTCATACCTCTCAGATTGCATTCAATCAGATGCCACTACCTTTCCATAAACTAATTCTTTCTCCTCACTTGTTTTTCTTGCTTCGCTTGCGTCACCACACTAAGTTAGAAAATGGGAATTTGCAATAAATGATTTTGCCATCTCATAAACAACATCAGCTATAACATCAACCATTTCAGCACATGCTTTTTCGTTGATTTTATCAGTCATTCTTCATTCGCAAAATCATTAGTGGTTTCAGTTTTAAAAAAGCTAATTCTTCTTCTACAATTGTTAAAACTGTTGTAAAAAGTTTTTTGTGGTAATCAAAAGAACTGCTTATGAACATCTCTTTTGTTGTGTGGGTGCTGTTTCTACTACTTTGGCGTTTGATTGCGATGTAGACAAGACTTTTTTTGCACCAATTGTGAATTGAATTATTATCGCCAACATGCTGTGCCAATGTCTTATTGTGAACATAAAAAACATCATTTCGATAACTTGTTGCAGACTTAAGTGCTTGCCCTTTTAAACCACGTCTTCTTAGTTCACAAGACAACTTTTGGTGATCGATCTCCGAACAAAATTTACAGCATACAGAAATTACATTTTTTTCTTCTGTTTCCAAATAAAAAACTCACTACAAATAAGAAAAGCATTCTAAATGGACATACGAACACATATTGAACGCTTCACGAACGCACTTGCGTTCAACAAGCGTTCGTTACGAACGCTTCATGAACGTTTTGAAATAATGGTGTTCGTCATGAACGCATATTTGTTCGCATTGAACGGTAAAGCGTTCGTGTTGAACGCATAAGTGTTTGTCATGAACACATAAGTTATAGTGAAATGTTTAGCGTTCGTTTTGAACGCTTCATGTGTTCAACAGTAACGGGTACAATAAAAAAAGTCTCGAATGAAGTAAAGGAATCGATTGAAGTGTGGAATTGCCGTGTGAAGTCTTTATTGAAGGTTGACTTCAGAGAATTTTGAGTAATCATAAATCAAATAAAAACGTTCGAGTTACAAAAAAATATGGATATAAAAACTGTGGAAGGTTAAAACATTACTTTCATGATGATAACAGCAATTAAAGTACAAAAAACACCGAATACGATGTTCTTATATTTTATGAAACTTTCACTTATAAGAAGGCAGCCCTCTGAATTTTCGACGGCATTCAGCTTTTGCCGTCGTGAAGCTGCCATAAATAAAAATTACGACGGCAAAATTTTGCCGACAATGTTTTTTGGAACAAAAGGATATTCCTAGGAATTCCCCTGACATCTTCTGTTTATTCTCAAAAATTTTCTTTCTATAGAACATATGTTTACGTCACGTCATCGATTAAACGATACTCATGTAATGCTAAATAGAAAGCCTTTAGGAATGTGTATTATAAAGTATGATAAAGTCAGTTAAAGTTTTGTTTTTGGATGGATTTTTTTTCTCGACAAGTTCATATTCTATTCAAGTCAGTTTCGGTTTTGATTTCAGTTCAGATTGTTTTGTGATTCTTTTCGCTTGCCGTGAAATTAGTAAAGAAACAGTAACGCGGTTCGTTCTTTTTAAACTATGAACAAGAGCCAGATGGCGCAAAACGGTAGCAGCAAGTTTACTTTTCACACAAACGCTTTCGAAATTTTACTTTAAGTATCTCACTGGTGGAAAACAGACATTAACGATAAATTTGATGAAAATAACTAATAGGTGTAAATAGGGTCTAATCTAATAAAACACCAGCAATAATTTATTTAAAGACAAAAGAATTATACATGCGTGAGCTGTGTAACATATATGTTTTTTTTTATAAGAAATTTTTTCGTAAGAGCTTATGTAGAAAAAAAGTTTGTTTATAATAATAATTTCTGATGAAACCAAAATTGAATTCCAACAAATAACTGCCTTTTTGAACTAGATCTTTGAAAGCCGTAATACACAAACACAGTTTAGTAGCTAACAAACGAGGTAATAAGAAATTTTGAACTGATAAGCTTTACTAACAAGAAAAGCAACATATCAAGTATTTTCAGTTAGCGTAATGAACTAAAAGTCCCATTTTTATGTACGTATATTTGATTAGAATTCGAATGAATTCTAATTTCGCGAATTAAGTTATAAAATATCAGGTTATGGACTTTTAAAATAGCAGGTAATCTACTTTTAAATGTTTGTTATGAAAAAGCCTCCAAATTACGAAGGCTGCGTTCCTTCATTAGAATTTACATTGCGTTTTTGGTAGAGTCCTGCAGACTCTCAATCGCAGACTAATTGCCATTTCGGCCGGAGTAGGAGTAGTAGTAGTAGGAGTAGGAGTCCACGGGTGTTTTAATACGGTATTCGCTTTCGCTGCTACCGTAATAATCAAACAATTAACAGGACAAGTTCACAGCAAATCCCCTGTGGTTTACAATTTTAAATCTTGTAGCTTCTTGTTCCAGATAACACTATTGATTTATAAACTATTTGGTTTCTGTTTTGTTAGCCATTATTCTACACCAATATTTTTACTGGAATAAACCAATCAAGTTTTGTCGACGTTAACATCTTAGACGCCGGCATTTTTTTGCCGTCGTAAATAATGATCTGCCGTCGTGTTTGAAAATTGCATTTTTTCGCTGTCAGTCTTTGTTCCTAATTCAGAGGGCTGTAAGAAGACGTGAATAAAGGAAAATTTCGTGAAAATTTTGCTTTTTCATTTTTTTTTCACTAATGACCTGAATTTTCGAATGGTGCAATTTGTTTTTGGGAAAATAAATTGGAAATTTGTTTTTTCATTAAAACATTCCTTTTCCTGTTTATCACTTCATTAATCATGTATCAAATATACAAAACATAGGATCAAATAATACACAACACGAGAACTCTCATTGAGGATAAAATAGTAAGTGAAGAAAAACTGACCATTGTTTGTGTATTTTTATCAAATAAAAATGAATGAACATAAACACATGTCATTCATGTTAAAGTCAGAGATCAAAATAATGATTATATATTCTGCATGTTTAGTTGTAAATTCTATCATAGAAATACAATATTTCTATGATTCTATAAAATCTTTAAAACGCTTTTTCATTTTTTAAGAAAGCGACTGATACATTTGAAGCTCCAATGTAAGAACGAAAAGAGCTCTGAGGTGGAAATCTAGCAATAATTCAAGCTATGTAACTGATCTAAAAACCGTTTTTTATTTTTCTCGCAAAAATGAACGGAACTTTTGTTGTCATTTCGGTGCCATCATAAACTTATTCATTTGCTGCTACATGCGTTGAATACAGCTCATCATCGAAGTTTATTTTTTTTGGTATTCTGATGCTTGCGTTTCTTTTTCCTTCTTCAGTAACGTAAAATCAAGCAACGCATGTCTTTTTATAGTTTTGGAGGACCTGAATTCGCCGTTACATTTATACGATGTGCAAAAACGGGGTTTCAATGCCATTATGTTATGCGATAATAATGATTGGGAATAAAATACACGCAAGTTTGTATAGAAGTTTCTCAATTATCAAAGGACTAATGAAGTTCTATTTTCTGCTTTAAACCGTTCTTCACGAACGTATGAAGTGTTCAAAACGAACACTAAACATTTCACTATAACTTATGTGTTCATGACAAACACTTATGCGTTCAACACGAACGCTTTACCGTTCAATGCGAACAAATATGCGTTCATGACGAACACCATTATTTCAAAACGTTCATGAAGCGTTCGTAACGAACGCTTGTTGAACGCAAGTGCGTTCGTGAAGCGTTCAATATGTGTTCGTATGTCCATTTAGAACGCTTTTCTTATTTGTAGTGACTGAGGCAAAAGGCCATTTTTTAAAAGTTGCAACCTTCACTGAACACTTTGAGTCAGCCATCATAAATATAATAATGCTTATCCCAATTCTTTGCTTCGTTTTTAAATGTACGTTTTCGGCGAAAGAAAGTGAGTAAATGACAAATGTAGAAATATTTTTCTTTCTTTTTTTTAACTTTGAATGAATGAATTGTTTCGTTTTTAAATGGACCTTTTTGATGACAGAAAGTGAGTAAATGACGTTATGAATGGGATGCTCAAGGGAATTCCCCTTTTTTATCAAAAATACTTTCTTTTCAAAAATACTTTTAGCAATTTGGGGAGCCCTGCTTGGGAATACTTTATCTTCTCAAAACAACTATTTATGTAATATTTAACACGTTCTGATGTTATCAGGTCCAGAGACTATGGGATAGACAAAGTGTTGACTAACCACGCCTCATCCGTTTCTTGTGTAACTTATATCTATGTGATCCTCATCATATTGCTAACAAAACCTGGCCTCACTTTTTCTTTAACAATCATTTTTTATTCATTGTTTGCATCCCTATGCTGTATTTATGCATTGATCTGTCTTGCTCATTCATAAATTTCTCAGCTGTTACTAAATATAAGACAAAAGTGTGGCATTGTTTTTGTTTTTTTTTAGATCCCATTGGTTCGAATAAACGTCGTTCCGTCAACATCAATTGATGTTCATCAATCGATCAAATTATTTATGCCTAGACTTCATGAAAACTTAATGAAAAAGAAAGAATTTTTGGTGTCTGTGTTTTTAGGTATATAATAGCAAATAAACATGTGGGTTTTTATTGTAAGTTTTGCTTTAAATGTAATAAGTAAAATTATCTTGGTAACCAATAGGGATAACTGACGGGTTTTTTTGGGTCCACAGTACAGGCGATGGGGTGACAAAATCTTGAGTCCAAACTTTTTTGGGGACGGGTCTGTGACATCATCAAAATCTTTGATTGACAATATCTCTGTAACGGTTGGTCATAGCAAAATGATCCGATACATTTTTTTTTATCAGATTTTTGAGTTCTACAACATGGGTACACTTATCATTGCCAATTTCTTGATTTCGTCTTTCGTAAACTCAACGCAGGCTGAACATGGGCGATGAGTGACACCGCCTTAGCCGCTAGTTTGTTATAATTTCAGGTTGTTAGTGGAGCTACGTTTGCACCTACAAATCTCAAGAACAGCTAGCCTCAGATCAGTTAAGGTTTTGCTGAACATAAAAAAACTTCAGTTCAGTTAACAGAAAATTAATTATAATAAATAATATTCAGGAATGAATAATTCTAGTCAACGAATGGCTCGTTTTTGCTTTACTACTTCCCTCTGTGCATTTATTTATTTAGTATTGTTTTACCTCGCTAGCCTCACTCAGTTGCTATTGCATCTGCTTTCCAGGAGGGGCCACGGCGTAGGTTGGAGGCTCTGAAGTATTTGACACTCTCATGAGTGACACAAACCCAATCAAGGGCCTGTGCTCTTCTGGATGACCTCCTGCAACACCCGATGTATCGTTACCCAATTTCCCTCACATGGCATGGGTCGACCCGGTGCATTCACTCGCACATGGTGAATCGCCGCCAAGGGTAATTGAATCCTGGCCTCTCGCATGAATTATGAGAGTGATAACCACTATACTCCGGCGTCATATTTTTCCTTACCTAATTATTGATGAGGGATGGTCTAATGATTCCTGTGACGAACTTAACACACTTTGTCTGAATCTTGACGAATTCCATTTATGTTCTTGGTAGTTTTTTTTTAAGATAGCTCACCTATGGACTTTCTATTCTGATTATCTAATGGACACTTTTTAGGTAGGGGTTACTTTCTCACTCCAACTGACTATCATCTCCATTAGGAACTGATTACTAAGCTAACCCTCACCCAGCCCTATTAACCCTGATGTCTTATCTCAAGACTTCCCAGGGGAACAGGCTCGTAGCAGTACCACCAGAGACATGACTGGTAGAACTTGTGTTCGGAACCTCTGGTGGTGGTGAAATTGTTTTGAAATGGTTTTGAAATCTGGTTCACTTGAAATTTTCAACTGTAATCCACATTCAAAATGACCGAAATAGCTTATTAATTTTTCTAATCGCCATGCCAGTCCTATAAGCTAAATGTGACCTAATCTACTATGATTTCTATTTTTTTGCTGATAAATGAAATCTAAACATTGCCCACTATGGTTGGGTGACAGAAAATGTTGGGATCTGTACTAAAATGTTTTTAAAATCAACTTGATTTATAAGCATATAAATAACAACCCAATAATCTTGTGTATTTGGTTTGTAATATTCATATCCAAGAGTAACGATAATTAAGTAGTTTTCTGCATTCATTACACTACTGTGTGATAACCATTTTGAACAAACAAAATCGCTCCATAAAGTCATGATCACTCTAACACAATAGTCCAGGCAATATGGGGAATGGAGGTGCCACCTTGAATGGGAAAAATTTTCATTGGTGTTTTTGCGTTTGTATATGTAGATATTTTCAGATTTTGGATGTTTTTTTAGCCAACCAGGTGACAATAAGAAAATCCAAGCCTATATAAGGGGGTGTGCTTTCATTTACCTAGCTGAACCTGGGTTGGTGTACTTTTATCCATTATTATCTCAAAAAATAAATGCATCTTATAGATGGAACAAAAATTGTATGTGGGAGTTTTTGGAGCAACTCTATGTAAATTGTTTATTCTATAGACCGGAATATCTGATTTTTATAAAAAAATGTTCTTTTTTTCACCAGATCTTACTTCAATTTATTTTACTCCTAAATACATCAGTAAAGTAATGTGTATGTTAAAAGTAAGTTCACTATTAGTAGAAGCCATGCTGAAAATTTCAAATTGATCATGTGACCATAATGGACTTTACAGATCCAAATGTCTTATCTAAAATTTGTTGAAAATGTAGACCGTTCCTTAGATTACGGTATCTCTTTTAATTAAACTGAAAATGTGAAGTCTAAATACTTTAAGAGGTCATTCTTATTTTAAAGACTGGAATTTCCAATTTTTTTCAAATCATCGCCTTTTGTTAGTGCTTTTCAACTTATTATGTGTTTGAATGATTATTGACATTGCATGGTTTTTGCAGGTACAATAATACTAGAAGACATGATCATAATTCCCATTAAATTGTTTGACTAGAAGGTACTTTACAGACTAATAACTCTAAAATATGTGAAACATTGAAAAAAATATGTGAAATATTGAAAAAAATATGTGAAAAAACGATATGGCAAAACGATGTATTTGCTATATTTCCTTCTTCACATCTACCTTGGATGTTTTGATTAATTTTTTTAAATTTTAATTTCAGATTAACTAATAAAATGAATAAGTTAAATTGTTCATTACCTGAACCGATTGTGTTATTCTGAAATCAAGGCACTCATTGATATCAATCTTCAATGAATCTTTATAACAAAGGATAAAAGAACTGATCAAGGTGGACTGAGTCATCATCTTGGAACAGATTCAACAAATTCCAGAAATAATTGGCCTCCTTCATCATGGTGTGCATCTACATGTTATAAATTCTAAATGCAAATAAATTCTAAATGCAACACAACATTTCTTAGCACCAGCTTTATTCAAAATGTTTATTTCGATCAATGGCAGTCAATTTTGAGAGCAGAATCGGAAGATATTGACATTAAATAACAATCAAACTTTTCTATTTCTTTTTTAAAGGTTATACTACTATGAGACTATGGTGCACTTGAACGAACAAAGTGGTTTGTCAATTTAGGCAAGTAAATGTGGGGAGCAGACTATTAGAGATGCTAAAACTTTATGTAGTGTTTATGATCATGAAGCGTTCTTGTTCAATGTAAAAGAATACCCTTTTTCAAAGTCAACTTAAGCATGTGTTTTCTTTTCAGATGGAATCAAAGGTTTTGCTTCAAATACATTGAATGTATTGAAGTGGTTTCTTAATCGTCCGAAGCAGGCTGAGATAATGAAGGAGTTGTGCAAGGTAACAGGAATGTCAGATAAGTCGTGTGAATACAAATCATTACGAGAGAAGCAAGCCGAAAGGAAAGGAAATAAGAAATGCAACGTTATGGAAGCAAGCAGAAACGTATTGGTGAAACTCTTGACGCTATCGATTTTGATGGGGTGTTGGAATATCCACTGTACCACATCCCTGTAAGTTTAGCTTATCCAGATGGTTCAAAGCGATCAACCTAAAATGCAACCTGCTAGAAGTGATATTACAGGACAAGTCAACATTTCTATCGATGAATCCAGAAAAGCATCTACTTTAATCCTTGATATGATTACACATTACCGAGTGATTTCAAAGGATCTTCCAGCAACATTCGAGGAATGAATCTTGCAATTTCTCAAATGGATATCTAGGATAGATGTTGTTGCCGATACCTAAAGACAGTTCAGCATAAAAGCTGGTGAAAGATTAAAGCGTGGCTCATCATCGATATTGCTAATCAAAGTTTTTTCAACGACACTGACAAAAATTCATTCAAACTTTCTATTACATCAAAGAACGTCCTATTCATTACTTGTGTAACCTTTAATTTGGTTATGTTGCTCTATCCAGTGATAGTTATTGTGAAATCATCAAGTTAACAAATTGTGAGAGCTGTGATGAATTGAAGAAGTAGACATTAAAGTTGTTTTGCATGCACTCAAGTTTTTGGGATTGTCCACTGACAATGTTTATGATTGGTTCACCATCCAGCAATACAGATATTTTCATTATAGCACTTAGATTAATCGATGATGTAAGTTAAATTAAGTTCAGTTATGGAAATGGCACTGGTTGGACGAGATCAGTGTTTCATACAACCAACGCAAAGCACTGATTGGTTTTCATGTGTTCACAGGCAATGATTATGTTTCCGCATTTTTTCGTAAACGGAAGTTTTTTGCTGGAGGACCATGTTGAATTCTCCTTGGAAATGAATGGGATCTTGCTGATTTGGAACACTACCTTCATTGCCTGTATGGATCAAAGAGAGCGAACCTAAATGCCACAGGATTTGATTTGTTCGAACGTAAACAAAGAAAAGGTTGTTGTAATTGTTGATTTATTAAACATACCACCATGTCAATTATCTCTTCATTGCCAAATAGTTGGAGCAAATTATGTTGCAAGACTTTGGAAAATGCACCATTTCCTATTGGCTACGGATGGAGACTAAGATTGGGTCCAGGAAATTCTACCAGAAGACATTGCTACTTTTTTCCTTTAAGCTGGCGATTCTGACAGTGAGGATGATGAATATGTCGGTGAGGAAGAGTGACATAGACGTTGATAGTGATTTTGATGAGTGATGTCATGAAAATAATGTTTCATTGTGAAAACTACCTTTTTCTAGGGTTTTTCTTTTAGCATACACTTTAAAGTTTCCATCTGAAGAAGTTGTTGCTATGATTTATTTCTCTGATGATGGATAGATTAGTCAATTTACATGAAACACTATTTAAAATAGTACAATTATGAAAATAATTATGACGCAAGTTGTCATCTGAATGGTAAATAAAACTACTCTTATTCTTATTCTTTACTTTTCTACTAATCTCTTTGGCAAGTTAAAGTTGAATCAGGAGGGTCTGTAAAGTATTTTTTAGTCGAATTGCAATCTATATAGGCGTGTAAAATATCTTGCAATAGTTTTATCCATGTTTCTTGTATTGGTAATATCAGATATTCCAGTCTGTAAAATGCACACTTCTTTAGAAGACATTTTTAAAACATTTTGACTTAATTGATATTATTTCTATTGATAAAGCTGTAGCCCATTTATTTTTTTGATATATAATGGATAAAAGTACCCCACCCCAGGCTGGGCTAGTTAAGTGAAATTAGGTACCCCTTCCCCCTTTACATATAGGCCTGGATTTTCTTATTGTCACCTGGTTAGCTAAAAAAACATCCAAAATCTCAAAAATAAAAAAACACCAATGAAAATTTTTCCCATTGAGATGGCACCTCCATTCCCCATATTGCCTGGACTACAACTCTTTAAAAACAATGATTTAAAAAACGATGTTTGCTGGTTTGGTTTTAGGCAAAAGAAAATATTTTATTTTTATTCAATAAATTTTCTTTGCAAACTATGTTTCAATATCATCACATTGATAATAACACAGATTCTTTTGGCTTAAAAAGAAATTCTAAAATTGATAAAATTGTATTAAAACTAATAAATAGGTAATTACATTATTATAATATTATAATTTTGCCAATCTGAAAAAGCCCTTATTTTGTATTTTTTATATAATAGCTCATAGTTACATTACATTCCTTGGCTATCCAAGAATTATGGGACTTGAAATTTGACCATTTTAGCATCAAAACAAAAAATTAACAATGAATATGATTTCATAAATGTCCATAAAAAATTAATACAAAATTCATGAAAATTACTTTTGTTATTTTAGATCTAAAAACATAGTTAACTTGCTCAAAGTAACATTGCTTGGCTACTGCTATTTGCCTAGTGTTTTCATAAACATGAATGATGAAGAAAGGGGGAACCAACTGCATGCTGAAGCTGCTAAAAAGCTCGAAGGATCTAAGGGATTTCTTGGAAGATTGTTCGGGTATGTTGTGATATATGTTTCAAGTGATGAATAAATACCAATTATCATTGGCCTCAGAACTTGCACCCATTTTTTTGATCCATTATAATCAGCTTCCCAAAATATCGATTTATTTGTGGCATATCCCAGGCATGTTAGTTTGTGGCATGTCCCAGAAAAAAATATGTTTGGTATATAATGTATATAGGTTTGCTGATATCCTGTGTAAAAAGTTTTTGTCTCAAAAAATGGCGACAAAAATCTCACTGAATAATGAATAGAAAGTCCATCTGATTTAAAAAATGTTGAAATCATTATGCAACGACTAACTGATCCAATAGCAAAGCAAAGAACATTTCATACATAAAATAAATGAAAGTTATTGAAAATTGAAATGAATCATTTTGAACAATGGAAACATTTTAACTGTCAAAATAGATTTTTGAGGGATGTACGAGATTAGGGCAAAGAAATGTCTTAGATGAAAATATGCCAAATTAAGGCTCCTATGATGTGTAGCTATAAAAATAGCTGTTTTGCATAGCTGCTTCAGTGTCCTTGTTTATCCAAGTTCGATGATTATGAGTTCGTAACAATTTTGATTTTTTTTTCTGGTTTTCTCAGATTCCAAAGTCTATTTTGATCATGTCAATCAGTTTCTACTCTGGCAAACATGTAGTGCTATCATCAAATTTTCCAGCAAGAAGAACCGCTAAACAATGTTGATGATATTAAGATGCTTTCTTGAAACATTTGCCAATACATATTCCCAAATACATAGTTATCACATTGTGCTGCATTTTCCAGACTATTTTTTTTCTTTTTCTTTGATTCAAAGTATGTTTGCAGTGTCGCATCCAGATCATTTATGGGGACATCGATTTTCAGCAGGGGGGTTAGGGTCGGCTGTGATGCTTCCGGAAGCTCTGACATTTTAGTACTTTCAAGAGGCGGAAAATCACTTAATTGCATGTTTTATGAAGTACTTCAAATTTGGTTACAGATTGCATAATTTAGAACTGCACCAGAGAGAAGCTCTAAATTACTATTTAACAGACCGGACAAATTTAAACCGTGTGAAATGTTACGTTTGAACTAATTTGGTATTGTTCTAAATTACTTTTGTTTAATTTGTTCACGAATTTTTGAGTCAGATTTTTTCTTTTGGATATTTTTTGGGGACATTTTTTGGGCGCCCATAACGTTTCAACGTTACCATTTTCGGTCTGGATGCGCCCCTGGTTTGTAAATAAGATGCAGAAAAACCCTGCAGGAGAGAGCTTTGTATTGCAAAGGATCCCGCTCTTGCCCACTTCATCGTTGATGTCCACAGAAAAATGAAGTAAAAAAACACACCTATTTACACCAAGGACAGCAGACCATATTGTACTAGCTATTTACATAACTAAATATTAAATTCTATTTCTTGAGTATTTTTGGATCAATTTTTTAACTGCAGGAAAGCTTTATGTAAACCTTAATGATGCTGCAAAACTGACAGCCTGAGTACTGACAGCCTGAGTACTGAGTATGTTAATGATGGTAATGTTTTTGTTTAGTTTTTTAACCAAGAAACAATTTAATGTAATTTACTAAAATTAACTGTATAAGCTACTTTAGTTTTTGATATATATTAACAGAAATATGTTTTTTTTCTTTTATGAGCAATTCCAGGGTCGTATCCAGGTTTTTTTTTGGGCAGACCGGGGAAATGATTTTAATTTTAATGGTATATAAAATTTGACGTTTTTTGATCCCCTAGTCATGATCCCTAAACGACCGTCTAGTTCGTATGTTGGGATTGAAGGACTCATATAACAAGACACAAAAAAGATGTAATAAATCATGGTGCACATTACATCACCTACTATAATATACAAGTCTTCTCATTATAAGGCGCGCGATCGTTGTAGCGCTCAGAATAATGACCACGGTTGCTAAGGGAATTTTGAGATTTCCCTTGTTATACGAATTCATTTGTAAACCTAACGAAGGAATATGAAAACATAAGTGGTACCATAGGACTATTCAATGAAATTAAAAAGCCTCTTAGTTTCCAGCTCCCTTGCATGACTTAAAATAACAATTCGATTTCTCATAACAAGACCTGAATACTGATATACTATGAAAATGACTAAACAATATTTTCTATTTCTATACAAATCGACTAGCTTTTCCCAGGTTTTATCGTCAAAATCATCTGGACCAAGCAACACCAAGCGCATTAAACAAGAAATGTTCTCGGGCAACAAACAACTTCGGTGTTTGGTGACAAGCAATATCCAAGCGTCAAAAATCCCCTCTCTACGTTCACATTGCTTGAAGGAATCAGAAGTGCATATGAAAAGTTGATAAACTCAGATCGTAACATGCCTGTTTTTCCATTGAAAAACGGAAGGGAGAAGAATAGACATTTTTTAAATATCTATGATATTTGTTTTATTTTAATCAAATTGAAGATATTCTTCAGGGCATAAAGCTTTATTAAAAAGAATAAGGAAGAGTTTCGTTTTCAACCATTCATAAAAATCATGCACGAAATTCGACATGTGGTGGTTTCGAAGTATTACTTTTGTTGACCTTCTTGGAACTTTTATCGGATTTTGATTGGACAACATCAAACTTTTCAAAACGAAGCACTGTAGTCACTGTATGCTAGAATAGGGCTTAAAAATTCAATTTAAATAAAGATTGCAAACTTTTAGTTTAATTATTTCAATTACAGACTGTATAGAACAGCAGAAAAGTTGCTCAGATCCCATTTCTAAATAATTAAAATGGACATGGAAATTGTTTTTTGGGCACCATAGTTTGGGCACCCAAACCGATATACTGGTCTCGAAAATGCCCAAGATACGGCCGTGAATTCAGTTTGATTCATAGTTTTTGCTTTCACTTTCTCTAGAGCACACTCAAAAGTAGAAGAAGCTTGCGACCTATATTCTAGAGCTGGAAACTCTTATAAAATGGCTAAAAAGTGGAGTGGTAAGTATTAATTTAAATTGCATTTTTCAAATGTTATTTTTTAATAAGTCTTTTAAAAACCTGTGCTTACTGAAGACATACATTTAAGGATAGCCTTAAGTAATTGTTTGCTTTGAACTGAATTATAAAGAAACCAGTATCCAGTGTAAAAGTTTTTATGTGTTTTAATTTCTACAAAGATTTGCACAAATTCTGTGTCCAAAATATTGTAGTGACAAAAAATTGTAGGTTATGGGTTGTAGAGTTGGAAAACTGAGCAAAAAAATAATATTTGATCATTTCGCCACGACCAACTGTTACAGAGGTATCGTCAATCAAATATTTCAATAAAAGAAACATTAAAATAAATCACTGTTTCTGGCATGTAAACACTTTGTTGTAAACAAATTGTTAAAAACAGTATGTGTGAATGTGACATTGTTTCTTTTAACTGCCCCTGAAATTAAATTACTCTTTAAGTAGTAGTGGCTTAGTGGTTAAAGCATTGAGGGTTCATACCCCGCTGAGGTCGGGTGTTGAAAAAGTCACCACTCCTGGAGGTACTGCAGCTAGCTCGATTCCCTGGTGTATTTCGGGGAAAATGAAGGCTAGTCGGGGAGATTAACGCTATGATGAACATCTGGAATATGTAGCCCCACTCCTTGTAGTGGCTTTGGCCTTGAGTGGGGTGAGTGATTTAAACAAAAAAATTAAAACAAGTTGGAAACACAGAATCATCAAACCATAGAGCTAGATCACAAAACAAGTGGGTGGAACTAGGCTGCAAAGCATTAACAATTTTTATTTTCCCAGTCAACTGTGATGACTACAAATTGTGTCATAACTTAATGCTCACTAGCTGTTACTTTGGTATATAAAAGACATGCCTCCTGTTTGGGTATTGCATGACTTGCTATCAAACACTGATGAGTTTCATAGATTTTTCTATTACACAGTTAATCATTTATGTTATGGAGAAGGTAAAGGAAAAATCAACAACAGTTGAGAATGTATCTTATAAATAGGAATTTGATTGTAATACATTTGCCATGTCTCATAATAAATAACAACGATTTAAAAATTCTATATTATTTATTTCGGACTATGTCCATCATCAGTGCATAAAAATACTATATGAAAAAAACTTTTTCTCAATTTACAAAAAAGGGCGTATGGTTGCTATTAGATACAATAATAATGGAAACATAATGTTGGTAAAAATGTTTTACCCTTTTTGTGATCCATTTGACGTTTAATTGATATTCATTATTCGTGAATTTGTGGAATTTCTTCAGGAAGTTTTTTGAAACATTTTCATTTTGTTGACAAAATGGTATTTCGTCCATTATTATTGGTTTCTTTTCCTCAAACATATTCGGTGGAATCAAATATGACTCATCTAGTTCTTTTCTTTCTTCTTTTTCATTGAAATCTCGAATTACACTTTCTACGTATCTTTTTGAAAAATCAGCTTTAGTAAATTTCTTCCTTATTAGATCTAGTTCTTCATTAAAGTTTGTAGCTATTTTCTTTGCACGGTGTAAATCTGTGTTAATGGCATTTCTTTTATATCGTTTAGGTATTTGCGAGTTCCAGTGGGTGGGTAACATTGTGGGTTTTCTGTTTACATTTGTGATGACAGTTCCATCAGTAATTGTTATCTTTGTGTCCAGGAACGTTTTTGGATTTTCCTTGATGGTTAGATTTATCTTTTCATGATAGTTGTTTAGTTCTTGTAGCATATTAGTTTTTCTTCTGTTTATTATGTCATCCACAAATCGTTTGTAGAATAAGGGTTTTCTAGGTACGACTATGTCATTTTCCATTTTTACCATCCAAATATCTGAGATAATGACAGATAATGGACCACCCATAGAACATCCATCTGTTATTTTTATGCACTGATGATGGACGTAGTCCAAAAAGCTTATGCTAAATAAATAATATAGAATTTTTAAATCGTTGTTATTTATTGTAAATAAGAATTTATCTTATAAATCTTATAAATAAGAATCTATCTTATAAATCTTATAAATAAGAATTTATCTTATAAATCTTATAAATAAGAATTTATCTTATTTATCTTATTTTATTTTATTTTATTTCTTATTATACACAAGAGATACTTTTTTACATTTTATTTATGGGGTTCATCACAAAGGGTTGTGTTTACCTAAATTTATAATAAATAAGTGAGTTCATTAAAATCATACCAAATTGGGTCTTTGTAAAAAGTTTCTTCTAATATTATTTCATAGCTGCTGGACTGTCATTCAAAGAAGCAGGTAAACTGCATCACAATCAGTTACAGAGTAAACATGAAGCTGCTGCTCAGTATGTGGAAGCAGCAAATTGTTATCGTAAGGAAGATTTTCCAGGTAAGTTCAATTGAATGAAAATACTAGTTACTTATCACTGCCATTATGATGCTTCTGTTTTCAATGTATTTCATAGTTACATATAGAATTTTCCTTTTCCTTAATTGCATATTACTTTGCTTATTCAGCTAATTACTCGATTTGTAGTGAGACAAAAGTAAGTCAAAGCATCTCAATAAGTGACCTTAGCTTCCCCTTATTTATTGTTAAGAGAATTAAGAGAAACAGTATTGATACCAATAACATCTATTTATAGTCAGCTGACTGGAAATACCTCTGAACAAAAATCAGGTGCAATTATGTACTAGAGTTCAAAGGAGCTACTAAAGGATGACCAGCCTCAGTGAAATTAACTGAATTACTTAACTGAACCTGAACTAGAACTAAACTAGAAGAATCTTGCTTAACTACTTAACTATTAACCTTACTTACCCTCACTAACCCACTTTTCACATGGTTTACACCATAAAGTCTAATGTTTGAATCCCACCTAAATGTGTAGTTATAAACAAAATCGTAATTGCTTCAATGTTTCTTGTTGTTGTTTTGACACATCTTTTCTTTTGCAAAACATTATTTTCATAATGGAGTATGGCCTAGTTTCTCAGTGTGTCATGTTCATCCACATCACTCATTTTGTTATGCATTTGTTTTCAGCTGTTGATAATAGTGCATATTTTTACTTGACTAATCACAATGTGATTTATTTTATGTAATCTCTGAAAAAATTTTTAAAAACACTAAATAACATTTTTCTAAACAACTTTGTTGCATTACTGGGAAGAAAATGAGTTTTTTATGCTTTTTAACTTTTTTAACCATGTTTAAAATGGTTATGATAAAGTGAAGAACAAAATTATGAAGACAAACGTGATACAAAATGAAACTGGCAAAGTAAAATACCCTAACGATTATATATACTATTAAATAGAGTTTTATTCTATGTTTTATTTCAACACGGCTCATGAAACTTCCTAATCTGTTCAATTTGAAATCTTGAAACTCGCAGTGTCGTAATCTGTTCAAATCTGCTAAGTTGTCAGTCGTGATTTCCTCATTTCATTAGCATATTTTCGTTCTTTAGTTCTTCTTTTTAGTAGATTTTATATACAAATTTTTACCACTTTTTAACACTAGTTTTCACCTAGAATTTATATACAAATTTTAACACTAATTTTTACCTAGACTTTATATAGAAATTTTTAACCCTAGTTTTTACATAGATTTTTCCCTTTTCCCATTAAATCATCATCCTATCATCTTTGGAGCTTTTTACATAACTGACTTTAATCTGGGACTCTAACTTTCATGTAATTGGAACTTCATTTTTATCTGCGCTTGAGCTCTTCGTTTTGAAACCTCTTATCTCCCGCGGTCCCAGGGTTTTACTTTTAATTTATTAGTTTTTATATTTGTAGGTCCACATCAGTGTTTATTTCACTGCCATTTTCTGTATGACCTGCCTTACTAAATAAATAAATAATAATAATAATAATTCTCAACTGTTTGTAAGTTATTCATGGTAATTATGCTATAGATTAGATCTAGCTATTCAAAATAAAAGGTCATGTTCTGAAGAAGTTGTTGAGACTTATGCTAATCTCTACTTCTTTGTATTATTAATTGTTTGGAAATTAACTTTTTAACAGCACATTTTCGTCAATTGTTATAATAAAATATGTTTCAATACCTTGGCAGTATCTATTTACAATATCCATGAAACTTGGTTTGTGTAGTGTTTCCAGATATGGTTTGGTTCAATTAAATCTAAAGTGCATTATTAATGCATTTAGTTGGCTGTCATTATTATTTTCAACAAATCTTTAACAGGCCTGGGGCCTCAGCATAATAAAAAAGACTTGTGTTTGGCGGTTGAGGGATGTCCAATGGTGTGTGATAGGTAAACTGAACCTGATACAAACTTTCAACAAGGACAGTTTCTTAGTCTGATTGGCTGTCAACAGAACAGCATATTAATGTTATTGGCTGTAACAAGCAATCGTATGTTTCTTCATAGGCTGATTGATCTGTCTACCTCTGTGTCTAACTTGAACCATCATATTTACCTCAATCAAGGAGCTAGGGTGGATTTATACTGGTGGATAGACTTTCTCCCATCGTGGAATGGTATGTCCATTATCCCTGATAAGCCGGTTTCTTCAGTGAGTGTGTCTATGTTTACCGATGCTTCAGATCTTGGTCTTGATGCTTGTTATGCAGCCTTTCTAATTCAGATTCGTTTACCTCCGCAAAAAGTTGCCGACGCAAAACACGTAAAATCCATTGTACGTTGGCAAAAGTAGAATTTACTTCGGCAATTTGAAATCCTTTCAATTCACGAAAAGTAGCAATCTCAATTCATTGTCAATTAAACATTTTTTAGCTCTTTAATGCGTAGTATTTAATGTTCTGAGAGAGTAATTAGGCCATTATTCACCAAATATCCCATTGCTAGGGAGAACGACCACTGTTGCTAAGGTAATTTTGAAATTTCCTTCGTTATACACATTCATTTCTTCACGTTACGAAAGAAAATGAAAACGAAAGTGGTACCAGTAGGACTCGTTTTCATGTTATTCATATAATAAAAAACATCTTAGTTTCCAACTCCTTACACATGCCTATCATGACAAGGCCTGTTTGTGGTGATTGAAATCTCTAAAACTTCGGAGCTTCCTGGACTGTAAAACTCAATCTTCTCTACGAAAGACGGTAGTAACCAAAAGTGCTTGGAAAAATCCCTGACTATTAAGTTTTCCATTGAAAATCTATCAAAGAAATAATCTCAAAGTTTCTTCCTTTCTTTCCCGCGTCAATTTTTCCTGATTCGATTTCTAAACGGACAATAAGATCGTCTGTCTATAGAGTAGACTCATGTGTAAATCAGGCTTTATACCCATTCCGTGTAAGTCATACTTAAAACGACCCAAGTAAGATGGTTGACAAGTTGTGGAACGCGAACTCGGAATTTAGTTGAGACAAGCAAACATCAAGATGAGGCCAAAGAAATTATTTAACAGTTTTCAGTTTGGTTCAAAGTTATTTACGTCGGCAAAATTTTTACTTTACAATATTTTAACTTTACAATTTCGCCAAATTCTGCAAATGCCGACGCGAATTAGAAAGGCTGTTATGGGAATAAATGACTCGTGTAAATCAGGCTTTATACCCATTCCGTGTAAGTCATACTTAAAACGGCCCAAGTAAGATGGTTGACAAGTTGTGGAACGCGAACTCGGAATTGGTTGAGACAAGCAAACATCAAGATGAGGCCAAAGAAATTATTTAACAGTTTTCAGTTTGGTTCAAAGTTATTTACGTCGGCAAAATTTTTACTTTACAATGTTTTAACTTTACAATTTCGCCAAATTCTGCAAATGCCAACGCAAATTAGAAAGGCTGTTATGGGAATAAATGGTTCAGTTTGCCTTGGCCCACAGATTATGTTAAGTTCCACATTAATGTTAGAGAGTTGTTTGCTATTGTTGCAGCAGTGGTGACTTGGGGTCAGTCTTGGGCTTATAAGCAAATTTTAATTTATACGGACAATATTGCAATAGTTCATGTTTGGAAATCAGGTTCTTGTCGGGATTCTGACATTATGGCATTAGTTCGGTTTTTGTTTCTTTTTACTACACGTATCAACTTAAATGTTTTGTTACAACATATCCCTGGACATACAAATGTAGCGGCTAATTCTCTGTCTCGTTTGCAGGTCAACAAGTCAGAGCACAGGCCCTCTCCAGTTCCATCTGTCATCTGGTCGATATTGATCAACAAGTCCGTCAGTACCAAGCGGAAGCTTTAGCTCCTTCCACCAGATGCACGTATGCAGTAGCCTTTCGATCATACTGGAGGTTTTGTGCTTTGATTTCACAACCCTTGTTTCCGTTGTCACAGGATACGTTGGTCTGGTTCGTGGCATCTTTTGGTCATCGTCTATCGTTTCGTACTTTGAAGGTTTATTTATGTGGTATTCAGTTTTTTGCCATCATGGAAGGTTTTCCAAATTCAATAGCGCAGATGTCGTGTTTGTATTACATGCTGAGAGGTATTCGCCGCATACAAGATGCAACTTTTACACGCCCACATCGCCAACCATTCACATTTGTGCACTTACTCGCTATACATAACCGATTGGACTGTTGAATGTTTGTTGCTTAAAACTGCATCTGCATTAGCATATTTTGTTTTGTTGTGTGTTTCTGAATATGCATGTCAATCTTCACACGAGTTTAACGCTTCTCTTCAGTTAATGGTTCATGATATTTCATTTGCACCGTCATACGATGTTATGTATGTGCACATCTCGGCGTCTAAAACTGATCCATTCCGTCTTGGTTGCGACGTTCCCATTGGCAGATCAGGACATGCTCTATGCCCCATTGGTTCATGAGACAATGGCTTCGTTGTCATCCAGGTTCTGAGCTACCATTGTTTTGTTTTTCACGTAATCGCTTTTTGACTCGTCAGGATATGATCACATTACTTACATGTACGTTGCCTTCCGCTGCAGACATTAATACTCACTCGTTCAGAATTGGAGTGGCGTCGGCTGCTGCATCTGCTGGGATTGCCGACAGTGTTATACAGATCTTGGGTTGTTGTTCAAGTGACGCCTATCGTAGGTATCTTCATATTGATGATGACTCAATTACTCATATGTCACACCTTATTTCATTGCCTAGTCTGTTATCGCATATTTGGAACCGTATTACTGTTTCTGCAGTGTCGTTGCGTTAGTGTGTCTCAATGTTTTTACTTTTGGTCAGCTGGGGGAAATTTGGGGGTGTATTTGCTAAGTCTTAAGTAGTTGTGTTAGGGCGTCTGTCCTTGTTGACAACTCCCGGTCGTCCTGGTTGACAATTGTAGGATATATATTTGTGTGTTAAGAGTCTGTCCTTGTTGACAGCAGTATATTTAGGTCAAAGTTACCCTGTCCTTGTTGACAGCAATATTATTTAAGTCACAAGTTAGTCTGTCCTTGTTGACAGCAGTATTAATATTAGTCACAAGTTATCTGCCCTTGTTGACAGCAGTACAATTTACATATCCTGTCCTGGTTGACAGTTCCTTGGTGTGATAGTCCTTGTTGACTTATCGTATACGTCCTCGTTGACGTCTGTCTTTGTTGATAATCAGTCCTTGTTGACTTTTACAATTTGACTTTTACAATACGAATGCACCAGCTGGATATTCCCCAGTTCGGCCAAATACTTGTTCTTATTGTGCCTAAGCCCATGCCAGTTAAGCAATAAATAAACTACTTTCTTTTAATAAAAAAACGAAAGGACGATCATGACGTCACAAGAAAGGGAGAGTGTTATTTCTATAGATCTTTAAAATCCCATTTTTAATCAATAGAATACTTTAAACAAAGAAAAAAATATTGCGGCATACTAAATCAAATACATTTAATCAAATAAAAGTAAAAAATAAATATGTAATTTTTGGCCGGACTACTCCTTTAAAGACAGCTTAAAATAATATTTATGTAATAAAATGCTTTCATATGTCCTTTGATAATACATGTTTATTTATTTTTATCTTATTTCTTCACAAGTTTTTGAACTTTAAAAAACATGCAATTTAGAAGATGAACAATTTGGATTTGCAACACAAGCTCATAATAACATGTTAGTTCGTGATTCCAAAAATATTTTTTTTCCCCTAGAAACATTTGGAGAAAATAATACTTCTTTTTATAAAAGAAAACCAAATGTTTTGTGGTGGTTTACTTAATTTAAACACTGAAATTTGAATACATAACAAAACGAAAATTATATAAAATTAAAAATTATATATCTGTCTTTCACTGTTATGTGTCAGTGAATAATATGAATATAATTCAGTACTTTCTGAAAATGAAGATCTGTCTTGTGATAGCTACTCAAGTGGCAGACACTCTGCAGAATGACCTCAGGAAATTGGATGCACTCGTAACTGATTGTTGCAGGTGGTGTGTGTCGGGTCGATACATTTCTCTTCAAAATCATTCGAGCATACAATTTTGATTTGTCAATTTTTCCATTATTATTGCCAGCGTACCAAGACTTTTTATAAATGATTTTGCCATTACTCTGTTGATTTCCATACACTTTTTTTTTTATAAGAAACCAAGTTTAACTATTAAAAATCTGAATGCTGGATAGAAAATGATTTTTCAGGGCTGGATGCTGAGGTAGTTTCTTATAAAAAAGTGTGTATTCTCTCACTTTCATTCAGGTGCATGATTTAATAACTTTTTTATTTATCCCAACAAGGGGTTATACTGATCATGATTATAGTTTTAACATTATTTTTCAAGAGGTTTTCTCAAGATATTACGGTCAGTGCACTGCCTCTCTACATTTTGTTATCAAGATTGTGATGTTACATGTTTCAAAGATCATGACTTGAAAAAATTCAAGTTAATAAAAAAATGGTGAACGTGAGAAAGAGATAAATTCTGAAACCTTCATGTTAATTGAGAAAAGAATTGAAAAATTTAAAATCTTTAAACATTACTCCTCAGAAATGAAATATTAATCACTGTTAGATTATACATTCCAAGTACTCATAGAAATAAATTGAGACAAGAACAATAAAAGTCATTGGTCTATCTGGTCTACAATCTTCAGGTAGTTTCTCAATTTCATTTTTACCTAGACTAATTCGATAATGCTTTGAGGGGAAAATAAGTCACCTGGAAATACTTTGCGTAACAGCAGAGATTTTTTCTGCAGTATTTAAGAAAACCTTTTTCACCAGGTTTGATTTATCAATGATGGAATATTTAGCAGGACTAAGTATTTCTTTCAGTCATTGCAGCATGATTATTTTTCAGTTGGTGCCATTAAATCTGGCTATGGGTAACTTATAATAGTTTCTTCTGTAAGATATTTTTAAATATTAAATCAACAATCAGCATTTACAACATGTTTTTGAATTCCTGTAGCTTACATGTTTTTACAAGATCAAACAGTTCATTTTTTCATTTTCTATAGGGAGTTTTGCATTGATTTTAGAATCAATCTGGTCAGCATAAGCATTATAATTACAATTTTCAGTCTAATATTTGCACAATCACTTAGTAATTACACATTACACAATGAGAGATCTCTAACTTGTCAGTAAGAGATTTTGCATCCAGCCTAATTTTCATTTTGATGCCTCTAATCTTTGCTCCATTGCAAAGTTATATTTTCTATTTGTAGTTATTCCATTTTAGAAGCAATACATTGTTTGGAAATGGCTATTGATATATTCACAGATATGGTAAGTTTGAGAATTGAAAAATAGTTTTATGTAAAAATGGTATGAATGAAACATTTGATTGGTAAATATCATGAACTTAGAAAAATAAATAAATAGCCTCTTGATGATCATACAGATCATCAACAATACAGCTACTTTGACTTCAATCTGACACAAACTGTCCAAAAGGCCAGCTTCTTATTGTTATTGTTATTATTAATTGATAACAATGATAATATGATAATATTAATTGAAATTGTCTCAATATGATAATAATATATACTTAATTATTAATAATACTGAAATGTCTGTCATCAAGCGGCAATGCAGTCTGAAATTCTACCGTAACAGTAC
Organism: Turritopsis dohrnii; assembly: GCA_027922465.2. Taxonomy (NCBI): domain Eukaryota; kingdom Metazoa; phylum Cnidaria; class Hydrozoa; order Anthoathecata; family Oceaniidae; genus Turritopsis; species Turritopsis dohrnii. The sequence goes on from BQMF02000319.1 coordinate 300,500, forward strand.
TGCAAACAGTGTCTAATCTTAAGATTTTATCTGGGTGTCAGGTTGGGCCATTGACATCATTGGTTTTAGAATGTTTGGTGACCCAACGGATTTGGTGACCGGATGGTAATTTATGAGGGGGGATTTGGGTCATATCCATTTTGGGGGATAGTTTAGCCGTTTGTACAATTGGTTGTGGGTTTTGAGCGTCGTTTCGGGCATTTGTGCAATTGGTTGTTGGTTTTGGTTGTTGGTTCTAAGTGTTCGTGCCTAATGCAAGCAACCTTGGAGAAAAGTAAAACTATGAGAAAAATGCTTCATTAATTTTTTCTAAACAAATTAATTATAAAATCATGGAATTTTATATAGCAGAACTGGACACACTTATTTTTCTGTTCCTGCTTATTTGTTCAATGTGCCTACTTCAAAAATACCTTCACTAGTGTAGTTAAAACCAATTTCATTGTTATATAGAAATGCTTTGTAATCGAATGAATATAACATTATTAAGAAGACACCTGTTTCTCATCGGTTGTTAAAGACATGGTTGAGCATCGTAGTATTTATCTATAGTATGCAATACAAACAGTTAGGAACTGTCATAATGTTGCTCAAAGGAGATAAAGACTTGTAAAAACTCTTTGTTAAACTTACAAAGTTATACTTTTTTGTTCTTGTTTTTTTCAAATCTCTTGTAATGGAATTTCTCAAATCATTTTTAGGATTTGTATATTTATTTTTTTCTCCTTTCCAGTCAGTCTACCACAGCACTGATTTTCTAAAAATTTGTTGGCCTGAACCAACTGTTGACTGTCTCCGACAGTCGGGCCACCACTGAGATTAGACACTGGCAAATCCATAGAAGCTGCTTTATCCGAATAATAATTAAATCTAAAAGATTTAGGGAAACTGGAGTATCTATCAGGAAGGAATATGTATTAGTATCTGGTAAACACCTGAGGGTCATAATACCATAAGTGAGAAAAAGACCACTTGGTTCACCTTTTGTGTTAATTTCTCAGAACAAAATAGTTTGTTATAACATGGACGTATAAAAAGAGAAGGACTCACAACTAAAACTAAAGCCTTTCATTTCTATTATTAAAATCTTTTCTGTCAGCATTTCTTTGATGTAATCCTCGCCTCGCATTTCACTGGATTTCGGTTCACATAGGCGGGTTTATGTGACGCTTTAGGTTTAATCCGCCGTGGAAAACCAACGAATTGAGAGAAAATACGATTTGGAGATGCATCAGCAATATTCTTGAGTATCACAAAACTTCTACTCAACCGTTTTTAAAATGGTGTATTGGAATTAAGATAAATTTCTCAGAGTTAGGAGGCATTTTGTGTATATAATTATATCCAAAGATTTGGTACTTTGAATGATGCCTGGGTGATGCCTGAGAATATACAGAACGAAGTATGATTTTTCATTCAATTCTGAAAATTTCATGTTTGAGACTGTAAGAAGTCATGAGGAATCAGAGTTTAAAAACTGGCTTCAAAATAATCATGAAATCTTTAAATTCATTTCTGGTTGGTTGTTACAATCATGGAAGCCAATGAAAAACATGTATTTTTAACAGCACTTGAGGGAGTTTCAAAACTGCTTTTGTCAAAATTTCAATAAACCGAGGCGAGGTTGTTTGAATAGATTAATAACAGTTGTTAGTCCTTCTCTTTTAATACGTCGATGGTTATAGTAATGGTTAGTTTCTTACAGTTCTGATATGTCTAGTGTCTATTTTTTCAATACTGATGTTCTTAAAATAACTTTTTCTAATGATAATAAGCAACTGTAATCACTGGTCATTGAATGTCAACAAATGATTTAATTGTTTTCTAGGGAAGGTTTTCAATAGCTGCCAAACATCATGTGACCATAGCAGAAATATATGAATCAAATGTTTTGGATGTAGAAAAGGTAACTTAGGGGCTGTTCATATGAAGGCTGGCTGGCTCGGCTAGGCGGGATCTTGCTACTTGCTAAAAAACACATAATAAAAGTAAAATGTGTTCTTATGACAAGAGAGCCAGCCTGCTTTGTCAAGATCTCAGTTGTTTTTAGCTAGATCTCCCTTAGACGGGATGAAAATTGTACATATGACATGGAAAAAACAAAAATTTCTTACTTCCTTGTCTACATGGCCAAAACAATAAGTGCAGTATATTATACAGTATATTGAAGTTTCATAGAGTTTGTAGTTCGTAAAGTGTGGTCTGAAGTGTCTTGCCATTGATTGACGAATGTTTTGTTGTTTTCAGTGAAGCACGGAAAAATGTATGATTAAATATACAAAATATTTAAGGTTCGTTAAATAACTTTGACAGTAAATCAGAAAACAAACACATCAAAAAGCCCTTTAACTTTTTTTTGGATTTGCCACTGCTTACAGTAAAATATTACACTCAAGTTAATTATGTTTGAGTAATCATTTATTGTGTTACACTTTCATAATAAAAAAGGAGTAAAGTATTATGCTTGTTAACGTCTTATTCCGATCACGGATTTCAACGACTTTCAGACAAGCATCTTCAACGTTATGATGAAAAACTGAAGGAAACAGGTATTTATTTTCATTTAAACAAAGGTGAGTATTTCAAAAGAGAACTTTTGCAACTCGCCAAGCCGACATTAAAATGTTTTCATTTGTCTTTTCCCTACATTTATCCTACACTCATCCTGTGTCCCAGACTATTATCGGAATAAAGCTACAGAAGTCAATAAAAATTGCTAGAAGCGGTGAACATACATCTTTATGAAAACAAAGATATCAACGTTTTCCACAAGGGATCATCGATTGTGATTGTGATTTTTCTTTATATGTGACATGGAAAGCGAAAAGGGACCATTTGCCAGAAAATTACGCCTGTTTGCCGTAATAAATTCTGCTGACTAGGCGTAATTTCCATATTAATTCACATTAAAATTACGCCGTAAGGAAGACAAGCCATTGCATTTTTTCTTACGCTAGCGTAAGCCGTAAGCCGTAAGGAATAATCCGTAAGCCGTAAGAAAAATTACGCTTAGTCAGCGTAATTTTTAGAATTCTTACGGCATAAGGCGTAAGCCGTAAGAAAAACTTTAAAATTCTTACGCTAGCGTAAGAAGAATTACGCTTACGTTAGCGTAATTTTTAATAAAATAAATTTTACATCAAGTATGATACATTTTTTTGGAAAGCTTATTTACATCTGTAAAAGCTCACGTTAAGAATTTTGAGGTAGACATGATCAATATGTTTTATATGATTATGAGTTTTCATGATCTTTCATATACACAAATTAGCCGCTAATACAACGTTTTTGGAAAATAAATAGACTTCCCAGTCACTTCCTGAAAAAAAAGCTTCAGCAATAAAACACAAGTCCATAAAACTATTATTTCTTGTGATCATTATTCATAATATGAGTTTTAATATGAAGTCAGTTTACAAATTATTTTTCAATGGTCGGCAGCTGAGGCTTTTTTTTGTTATTATAATATTGCATATTTATTTGACTTTTACATATTCAAAGAGTGCACAAAGAGTTATACATCTTATGCAAATTTAATCAACATAATCAACCATCGTATTTTTCACTGATGTTCGAAAACTTTTTTACCTGGTTCTCATTCAGTTAAAGATAAACATACAACCAGTTATTTCGAAAGTTACTACGAATAGAAACCGTCCGCTTTAATTCTACTTTAAGTTGTTCGTTCGATGATCCCTTGTGGAAAACGTTTTATCTTTGTTTTCATAAAAATGTTCTTTATTTTCATAAAAATGTATGTTCACCGTTTCTAGCGATTTTTATTGACTTCTGTAACTTTATTCCGATAATAGTCTGGGACACAGGATGAGTGTAGGATGAATGGAAGGAAAGGGAAATGAATACATTTTAACGTCGACTTGACGAGTTGCAAAAGTTCTCTTTTGAAATACTCACCTTCATTTAAACAAGAGCCGGATGGCGCCAAACGGTAGCAGCAAAAGTACTTGCCACAAGAATACTTTCGAAATTTTACTTAAAGTTATTTCTTGAGATATCTTACTGGTGGAAAACAGGCATAAACGATAATATAATGTTTAAAATTACTAACTCGTGTAAATAGGGTCTAATCGTAACACACCAGCAATTTAATTTATTAGAGGACAAAAGAATTATACATGCATGAGCTGTTTATGACGTACGTTTTTTTTGTAAGAGCTTATGTAGAAAAAAACGCGTTTCTTCGAAATAAAAAATGTATGTTTTGAATTATAATTTCTTGAAATCGAAAATGAATTCGAAGAGATAACTTCCTTTTTTTAACTCGATTTTTGAAAACTTTGATGTTCAAAGACAGAACAGATAGCTAACAAACGTAGAATGTAACAAGAACTTATGTAGCCAAGAACTTATGTAGCCAGGAGACCCAGCTACATTCTCAAACAGCATATATCAAATTTCAAGTATCAAAGTATTTTCAGTTAGCATAAGTAACTATAAGTCTCATTTTTATGTAGACCTATTTGATTAATATTCATTCCTCCTTGTACTAAAATGAGTTGAGTTAGAAAATATCATAGAAAACGTATTTTTAAATGTTTGATATGCAAAACATTAAAAAATTCGCAGACTGCGTTCCTTCGCTAGAATTTATATGGCGTTGTAAGTAGAGTCTCACAGACTCTAAATCATAGACTAATTGCCATTTCGGCCGGAGGAGGAGGAGTAGTAGTAGTAGCTAGGAGGAGTCCACGGGTGTTTTAATACGGTATTCGCTTTCGCTGCAACCGTAATAAAAATACATACCTGTTTCCTTCAGTTTTTCATCATAAGGTTGAAGACGCTTTTCTGAAAGTCGTGGAAATCCGTAATCGGAATAAGATGTTATTAAGCGTAATACTTTACACTCCGAAAGTGTAACACAATAAATGATTACTCAAGCATAATTAACTTGAGTGTAACATTTTACTGTAATTAGTGGCAAATCCTAGAAAAAGTGAAAGGGCTTTTCTATGGGTTTGTTTGCTTATTTAAAGTGTACTGTTAAAGTTATTTAACGAACCTTAATAAAAAAACAAAAAAACATTTGTTTGATCGTTTTAGTCAATCAATGGCAAGACACTTTTGACCACACTTTACGAAACTTCAAACTCCATGAAACTTCAATATACTGCACTTATTGTTTCGGCCATGTAGACAAGGAAGTTAAGATTGAGAGAGTCGAGCTTTGCATTGGCGCTCAATCCTTGTGTTTGGGGTTCACAAGTTCCCCACTTGTTTACATACTAAAATTAAAGACAATGAACTTATTTTTCTTACGGCGTAAGAAATTTACTTTTTAAAAAATTACGCTTACGTAAGCGTAATTTTTGTAATTCTTACACCGTAAGCCGTAAGAAAAATTACGCTTAAGGCGTAAGCCGTAAGCCGTAAGAAAAACTTTAAAATTCTTACGCTAGCGTAAGAAGAATTACGCTTACGTAAGCGTAATTTTTAATAAAATAAATTTCTTACGCCGTAAGAAAAATAAAATTACGCGTAATATGCAAATGGTCCCTTTTCGCTTTCCATGTCACATATAGGAAGTTTCTACAAAGGTTTAAATAGGGAGTAAATAATTATTACGTCTCACCATATACGTCCATGGTCTCACAATAAGTGGCCGTTCATGTTGGCCGTTTATTAAAGTTTTCAGACGGTCACAGACATCATTATGGCGGCCAATGACCGGTGACCGGCAGTTATTTTAAGCGCTGAAATTATGATATAAGCACGGGATAAAAGTCAACTCGCCTAGCCGAGCTAGCCTGGATAACCTGCCTCCATATGAACAGCCTCCTTAAATGGTCTTATTATTTATGCTGACAACCAATGGTTGATGACATTATTGCCTAACTATTATCTAACTACTACTAGACTATTTTTAGCTTGCACATATTCTAGAAAGAATTTAACAATTTCATTTCTTTTTTATCTTTGATGTTTTATATTTTTTGTCTTTTTTATATTTATTGGGTCGAAGAACCATGTTGTGTATTAGGATCTCCATATAAAATTTTCATCTTGGAAATAAACGATTATTATTATTTTTTTCTAATTTTTCTATCATGACTGCACTGATAGTTGACAATGTTGTCATTTTTACTTTTTACTTTGTACTTATATAAGGACACCTTATTTGCCTTGATGAACTCTGTGACCTTTATTATAACTATATATTCTGGGCTCATCACTCATAGCGTTTTTCCTTGAAATCATGTACGTTCACAACAAGTGAAGGAAAACGAGAAGTTGGTTGAAGTGTCCCTGTCACATTCAACAGTTGTATATCAAGTAAGAGACACTAAAAAAAAAAAGGAATAACAGGCCAGATTGCATGGGCTGTGTACTTGATATTTTCTGTTCTTGCTAATTATAACGAAGAGGAAGCTTCTTTCTATTAATCGTAACAACATCGTCAATCACTTGTCTGTTAGAACGAATGTAAGTGATCTCCCTGAATCTCCCTCATATGGTTTGGTTGGCCATTCTTTTTCTAAGGATCACTTTTGGATAGATCTTTTGGAGTGATAATGTCACTTCTATTGCAAGTCAGCTCTTGGATTGTCTTGTTTTCCTGCTGGTTGTGATTTTTCCCTTTTAAAGAAGAGCATCAATCATAATTGATATCGTAATCGTAATAAAAAAAGGTAACATTTTTTTACTTAAATATATATATACACATATGAAAATAACTGTACAAAACTTTCTTAAACTTTTTGGTTGTGCAATTGATTGATGCATCAGATATCCTTTTGCGTTCCTCTTGAAATCTGATGGATTTTGATTGATTGTTGAAGATTCAGACCGCATCCTGTTGGAATAAGGAGTGTTTATGCAAATACCAATATTTCTTGGTTGTTTCTTAGTTTCCGTTTATCAACTTGAGCATCCAATTTAAGTTTAGGTTGGATTGGAAACATAAATCAAAAATTTTTAATGCCTCCTGTTGTTCTAGCTTCACCTCTCCGCCGCAATGAATTTTCAAACAGTCTTTGTCCAAATTGTATATTCTTGATAGCCTTTGTGTGTGGAAGAGCATACATTTGTTTTTTTTACATGGTTCAATACTAGATTTGATGTCTTTGACCAGGATACTACATACCCAGAAATTAGTTTCGTTGTTTGACGAAGACTCTTGGGTTTACATTGAGTATAGATTGTTGTATAATCAGCGTATTGTGAAGAGGATGAGTGTTGCAGTTGCTGAGGCAGGTCAGTATCATATAAGTTGCAAATCATTGGTCTGAGATTGATCCTTGTGGAACCCCGATGCCTACTTTGAGTGTTTTCGACATTCTATCATCTATTTTTTCTGACAAAATAATTTGTTAACCATTAGAGATATAATTTCAATATGTCCATGTTGTGCAATTTTTTCATGAAGGTTTCAAGGTTGGTGTCAAATGTGATCTACTGGATACTGTACTTTTGAAACAAGGATAATTCTTGTTTTTTTCCAAACTTTGGGAAATCTCCCCTTCTCTATAAAGCCATTGATTATGTGGGTGAGTGGTGATTTAATATATAATCAGCGCCAAAAGTATAGATGGCATTGAACGGAATTGATTTAAACCTATTTAGTATAGAAATTGAGATCAAAGTGCTTGTAGTTGCGTGTGCATTTTGTATCTTTGTTTAAATCTTTCTTTATTGATATTGATTATTATATAAGGGGTGTTGTGATCACTGATAGTAGGGAACGTGATTACACCGTGTGCTATAACTTTGCTTGGAGTTTTGGGTTATGTAATGATGTGGTCAATTAAACTGGTGCCTTTTCCTGTTAGTTCTTTTATAACGTTTTCAAAATTGAATTACTGCAAGGCATTTTCATATTTATTGCTAATCATTCCTTAAACAAATCAATATGGTGTTATCCCCAGTGATAGCAATAGGACTGTTCCATGTAATACTTTTCATTTTATTAAAAACACTTCTGTAAAAAATGTTTTTAATATTTAATACTTATTCTCACCAATATATTCTCCAGTTGATGTAGCCATTTTTCTATGAAACGTACGTTATCAGTAATTTATCATGGCAATGTTGATTAGGTGAAAAAAGCTGTGTTTTTATGTGGCACAGTGTTGCTTATGAAGCAATCACAGAAAGTTGACAAAAAACATTTTTCCTTGACGATGAAAATGATTTCTGCACTCCCTAGTAATAGAAGGTTTGAGAAAAGGAATATTTTGAAAATCTGTTTTTTTATTTTAGGCAGTTAAACATTACACTCAAGCAGCTGATTACTATAAGGGTGAAGAATCTAACAGGTGATGCTTATTTCATGGAAATGACGATTTACTTTTAGATTAGATTAGACTTTGGACACTATATTATTTAAGTTAGTTTGAGTTTGATTTATATTATATTACATTTATATTATCTATTATAAATTTCTTTAGTACCGAAACATATATTTTGATGTTAACGAGACGTTTCGTGTTTTAACTAAGTGAAACATTTTGACTATCTTGTGATGATCAAAAAAGAAATTCTTAATTAAATTGCCATTTCAACATTCTCAACAAATGGAGACTGCAATGCAAGGTTGTGCTTGAGCTGCAAGAGCATTCGCACGAAAGTTAAAGGAGGTTAAATCTGCAATCACAGCTGGTGACAAAATGGAGCTGATCAGCTGGGGTTTTGAAGAATGTAAAGAATTATGGCATACTGTGCAGGAGAAGCATGATGATTACATGAGGAGCTCATGAGTGCTGAAGAATCGTGGTTAGAAGAACACCAACAAAATTTCATGACTCTATCATGACTTTATCAAAGAGATAAACAGGAAAGTTCAAATATGAGAGATCAAGATCTGAAGAGACAGGCAGATGAACAGAATCAAGCAAGAGAAATGGAGAAGAATTCTACAATATTCTTCAGGCTAATTGCCTGCGAGAAGTGAGAGCAGCAGCATTTCAAAGTCATTCAGAGAATCTAGTAATCTTGATCAATATCAAATCAGAAAAGGAAAACCCTTGTGTTGAAATCGTAAAGGAAACCCAGGAAACCCACTAGGAATTATGGAACAGTTTGATCAGTGCAAAGCCAGTCAAAATGATAACTTGATGTTAATTAGCGTTTAAGAGTTCAACAAGAAATCGAGTGGTTGGAAAGTCTAAAAAGGCGATGTCTCTCTCTAAGTCAACGTGCTGGCTTATTCTTTCAGCGATACAACAAACAACCAGTTATATCGCCAGCTTTGAGATCTCATAACAAATCTGGAATAAAATTAGAGAACATGAAAATTTCCACTTTCAAGGGACTATCCAAGATTTAAGATTTAAATCTGACTTTAATAAACAAGTTGCACCTCAGACAAGTATTTCCAAAGCAACAACATATACACTGAAGTCTTGTCTTTCAGGAGGAACGTATGAAGTAGTCAGGAATGTAGATGATGACATTGACGAAATGTGGAAAAGACTAGATGATATGTACAACAGAACAGAAAAATTAACCGAGACAATCATGTACGACATCAGAAAATTTAAAAAGATCAAAGAAGGTGAAGAAAAGATCTTCATAGAATTTTTGATACTATTGAAAGAGGATATCGCGACTTGCAAAGGATGCATGCAGAGCATGAAATGTGTAACACTAATGTCTTAAGCATTTTGTAGAAAATTGAGCATGAAGCCAGTAGATTCCCAACATTTATAAGTTTCTGATTGAACAAAAACGCATCATTGAATATGAATCTGCCAAAATTCGAATTGGATCATTAGATACTACTGCTCCTGTGCCTCACATGAATGCAAAGAAAGAATAAGAAAAAAAAAGTTCAAAATGTTTGCTACAGCCAGCCACACAACATCTAATTGCAGAGTTTACTTGGAAAAATGGCTTGTGAAAAGTACCATCACGATTCATTACATCAAGCTTATGTTGAGGGAATAACATTTCACACTGAGATACAATATCTAACAGCTGTCTCCTTCAGTTAATGAAGATCAAATCAGGAATCAATCCATCAGTTTGAATGTTCTTTGGGACGGAGGAGCAGCTATAAGCCTCATAACATTTGCTAAAGCGAAGGTTTTAGGTATGACTGGGAAACCAGTAAAATTAGAAGTCATCAAAATTGGGTGTGAAAAGCAAGAAATACGATCATCATCTTATCATTTACCTTTAACAGATATGAGCGGGAAAGTGGTTTATTTTCAAGTTTATGGAATTGGTAGAAATACGACTGAAGTGAGCAGAAAGGATTTGATAAACATCAAACACCTGTTCACAGGTTTGGAGCATGAAGAACTCGAACATCCTGTTGGGGAGACATGCTGATTGGATATAATGCAGGACTCCAGCTAATCAGAGAACAATCTTATAGACATCTCCTGCTTCTATCAAACAGATTTGGAAGATGCGTAAAAGGAAGCCACCAATTGTTGGAAGAAAGCACAAAGAAAATAGTTCAGCATGTGCAGGTACTTCATGTAGACAAGATCAGCTTGAATGGCTTCTTTGAATTAGAAGCTTTGGATGTTCAATGCACTACCAGATGTGGAAGCTGTCGCTGTGGAAAGTGTCCAATTGGTGGTAAGGAAGAAAGAGAACTCCATATGATACAAGAGGGATTGACGCATGTTATTGATCAGCGCGATATCCATGGATAAAGAACTCCTATGATCTTCCAGACAACAGGATTGCAGCATTAGCAATGTTGAAATTCACTGAACGACGATTTTCAATGAATCCTAGCCTTTTAAAAACCTATAGCTCACAAATCAGATATGATTGAAAGAGGAGAAAATTATCAGATATGGAGTTACAAGGGTATAAGGGACCAGTTTTCTACCTGATTCAATATCAACACCTTGCCACATTGTATTCAACTTCAAAGGTCACATTTTAAATGAATACTGCGCCAAAGGACTAGATAGGACTGAGTAATTTACTAGGGATCTTGATAAGATTCAGAGAGAATAAAGTGGCAATAACCGCAGACTTAAAGAAAATGTATCATGCTGTTAAAATTGATTGATCCATTGCTACTGTTGCCCTACGAAAAACTGCTGAGGTGAAAAGGTATAAACATGAAAAGGCAGCAGACATGATCATTAACAACTCTTACATGAATGATATAATTGATACCATAAAAGCATTTGTTGAAACATTGAAGATACAGACAGAATTCTGAAGCTAGGAGGATTTGCTGTCAAACATTGGGCAATTTTAGATAGAAACAAATCCATTCACAGATAGCAAACATAAAGGATGTGAGAAAATATCACATGCTAAATGGAGCTCCTGAGATCAAGTCTTCAGGGGATGTACAGACGTTCTTTGGTATGCACTGGTGTCAAGAAACAGACCAATTTGTGTTCACTATTAAATTGAACACAGGTCCAAGTCTCACATGGTATGTAGAGGGGTGCTAGGTCCCCCCAGAAAAATTAGATCCCCCAGAGATTTAGGTCCCCCCAGGTATATATCTATAGTAGTCCCCAGTATTACAGGTTCAAAGGTCAAAACACAGACAACGTAGAATTAGATCAAACAACTCTCAAAGTATGAATATCCCTAAAGTCTGAAATAAAACTATAAATATCCTAGAACAAATATATAAACTATAACCTTAAACCCTATATGCTGGTAACTTCATGCACTCAGTAAGTTTTTTATAAATTAACTGACTCGATTTTAAGTTGAACAGATTCTGTTTCAAGAATTAGCTATAATTCTGATAAAAGCCTGGAAATGATAGATTGGATAGAACTTTAAAATTCTGACCTTTTTGCCTCAGTTACTTAAAAGTCAACAAGAAAAATCGCGCGACTGAGTAAACAGCTTTTTCATTCCCTCAGTAGTTCAAATGATTTGAACTACCAGGCGAATGAGATTGTGTCAGCCAATCAGAAATCAGATCGCTCATACGTACGACCACAGCAAATGAACTGATAACCGGCCTTAAGAGCTACATCTGCTAGATACAGTAAGTTTACTTGGAGTAAGTCAATAAATGTCGCCATCTAAATAGAAACTTAAAAAGTCTTCTTTTTCACTAAAAAAGGGCATTACAAGAGACTACAGGAAACAATTGACTATCAGCTATGCATTTTAATATAAAAGTAAGTCATATAAAAAGAACCAGCCCCCACACCTTATAGATGCTTGTCCCCCCCCCCCCCCCCCCCCCCCCCCTTTGCATACCTCATAAACAAGGAAGCTGAGTCACTAACAGCACCTTTGTTTTCCTACAACAATCAACATACTTGTACGGAAAGATGTAGGTCAATATTACTAACGGTTTCAGTGAAGTCAAGCAACCGCTAACTGCATGCTCAGAAATTCCATGTCTGCTTACAAAAACTAAAGAGAAAATCCTGGGTTCGCAAAAGAACAGTTTGCAAAAACCAGACTCACCTTGCATAATACGATTTTCCACCTGTTCCTTTGAATCCTAAACAGTGACCCAACAGACTGCGCAGGACAAACGAGACACTAGTGAAGTGAAAAAGAAATGCTTCATGCTCCATAGTGGACACAAAAGAGGTCTGCGGTATGATCCCTATGACCTGTCTAGTTATGATCTAGCAACTAGGTACAGGATATTCACAAGACAACAATAAATTCCTTTACAGCTGCAGCCATTATGGAGCAAACCCATATCCAGACCATATCAAATGGAACCATCCGATTGAAAGGGTACAATGACCTGATCCGGATGTTCCTGTATACCCCAAGCCTGGAAATCAGAAGGTGACAAAATGCTGATGGTGCCAGATACTGCTACAACTATACACAAAGAATCAATATTCCAAGCCATCCAGGGCCAAAGCAAAAATCAGAAACCCTTGATTGACCTGTCTGATGCAGCACCACCGAAATTGATACACTCACCATCCTTTATGTGGTCAATCACAGCCTGATGATGAGGTAAAAGTCGATACTCAACAATCCTTGTATAAATTTAGCTGATACTGATACTGTTTACATTTAAATTGTTGTCTGGCAAAATAATTCCATTACTCTTTTATGACAGAATTCAACAAAGTAAATTGTCATCACCTTTGTATTGGGCCTCATTCACGAGGTGTTCCGTGAATGCACCACGGCTGGCACTTCTTGGCAACGGAAGCCAATCCTCCCAGGAACACTGCTCCTAGCTGTCCGTAACTGTAGAAGACTGCAACACTAAGATCTCATTTATACTGCCAAAATCAACGAAAGGAAAACAAAACAAAAAATGAAATGGCGACAATTCGTGTCTTCCACATCATAAATCCAAAGTCTTGTACAATGGACAATGAAAACCACGAATGCTGCCAAAACCAATAATAACACTCCAACTTTTGCAAACAAATACTTCACTGACTAACTAATGCATAAATCCATAGATATCAGCAGATAAAATTATATACAATCTTCAAAATAAAAATTTTCTAAAAATGTGACTGAAAGCGGCAAAGAGGTAATGATGAACTACTGGTATCCGAAACTACCCGTGACAAAATATGAGATATGGCAAAGCAAAGTCCATAAAATATGAGATTGTTGCACGCCTCTAGAGACTGCATCGGATCGCACATCGCAAGCGCCGAGTTCATTAAGTAAGCCTCGCAAACTATAATGAATTCTTCTTCACCAACCAAATCAACATCACGATTTAAAACTATGATATATTCATGATAATACTGTAAATATTTCCACTGAAACATTTTACTATTATTCTAACCTAAAAAAGAATGTGAATATAAATAAAAAGCATCCAAAATGAATCCCTATCTTTATACATTGAAAGAAAATCAAAATAAGCTGTAGGTAGTATTCGTGGTTTAAAGAATGATAAAAAAGGCAGACGTGATGAAAGGCAGTCTAGCTATATGATGCGAAGGGGAAGAAGGTAAATATGGGAGAAGTTACATTTTCTTGAAAAGTATTTTGTTAATTCATTTATTCCAATGAATCCTATGAGAAGTGAATTATTAACGATCCATCTATATTCTAATACGCGCTGTGCATCCGCTTTTTTCGCGCGTTCACTCTCTAAAATTTCGGATTGCTTTTGCGACAATCTATTCATAAAAGTGTGCCAGACCACGATTAATATTTTTCTACGATTAGTATAAGGAAAGATACCTTTACATTGCATTTTGATCGTTTCAAATGTTTTGATTATTCGCGAGATCAAAAAACAATAGACAACAACGAAAGTATTGCGCGAAGATTTATTTATGTTTTTAGGGTAAGTACGCTTTAGAAGTTTTTTGTTTGTTTGGTCTGTTTTTCTTATAATATTGATAGGGTTTCTGCGTCATTACTTTTCAACTAAAGAAATGAATATCATGGTTTTTAATCATGACGCTCTGGGTTCGTACAGAAAATCGCAATTGTTTTTAATTCACATTTTGACACTTTTACAACTTTCGCATTTGGCTTTTATTTACATTGGGGTGTGGATTCCATGAACAGTTACAGCGATTTTAATCTTTTTGTTATTTACCTGTACGCACAATTTATTTTTACTACTGCATATACTGCATATAAGATTTATTATGAATATTTTGATGTGTTTCAGATCTTTTGATTAAAAAGTTTTTCTGTTCATAACTCCAGTGTTGAACTAAATATGCTTTAGCCGGAATACCTGGAGATTTTTAATTAAAAGAGTGAAGGTTGTTTTTTTCTGACCTTAGATATTTTTAATCATGGGGAACCATTGCATTGCATCTTCAATTTATTTTACAGAGTGAAAAATGTAAAATGTGAAAAAAGTGGATGCACAGCGCGTTTTTTTATTTTTGATGAATTAAAACCCGTGTTCTACACGCTGTTCTACACAGGATACTACATTCTAAACATTCTACATTCCAAACAATTGAGGAACTTTATCATACTGAAATTAATTATACTAAGCTATTCTCTCTGTTCAGCTCACATTGATTAAAACCTGTAAAAAAATTTTACACGGGTTACTAGTTATATTGTTATTGTTATATTGTTATTGTTTTATTGTTATTATAAAACATTTCTGCATTCATTGATTGAGACCAATGCTCTTATGGTATATATGCTGGTGAAACTGGAACTAATATGAAAACCTGGTTAGAACAACATCAAAAGTGTCATTCTATGGGAAAACAACAGATGCAGCACTAGCCGAACATGATGATGCTGATTGTGATGGATTTATCAAATGGAATGATACCAAGATACTTTCTTGGGAAAATCAATATTTTAAAAGATGCATTACATAGGCATTAGAAATAAGAAAACAGCAGACTAAACCTAGATCAGCTTATGATTTAAATAAGGATAGCGGAAAATATGTGGAAACTTATACATGGTAGCCACTCCTTAAAACGATTTGAAGCCACTGCGACGTCAGAAAGTTTTTGCTCTACAATAACATACATAAGGTGTTTTAACAAAAAGTTTAGTGAGTGTGTTTAATTATATATTTAATTATATTAAACAATACACACTCACTTAACTCACTAAACTTTGATTATGCAAAGAGTGCCTGTGGATTATTCATGTTCAACAACGCCTGACTTCTGCAGGTTAATTTTCCTTGTGAGACTTCTTGAGCCTCGAATCATGAGCAGTATTGAGCGGATGAGAGAGAAATTTATCGGTATTCTGATCCACGCTATGATAACATTGCGTTTCATAGCTATCTTCTCAGACAACCTTGCGTAGAAGACTATTGCCTCGACTGTTTCTTGGCATTCTTATCAAGGACTCTGACACCCAGATACATTCTTTGACCTTTGACCCAGAAATCCCTTGCAGCGATGTCAAGATGCACTTCCTAATTCTTCTTCGTGGTGACGTATTGCATTTCCTCATCAGTTAACTTTATAAGTTCGGGCTCGACTTCAACATCTTTGCAGACTTCAGATAGTAGTATACCTGTAATATATCTGCAATTATTGCGCCTTTGGATTGTGAAGCCACCTTTTTTTGCAAGTTAGTGCATGCTGTACATTGAATAAATCACCACAGGCACAATAATGGGATGATAAATTTGGAATTGATCAATTATAACCTAGACATAGAATATCCCGAAATTCTCTTTTATTGAGGTTGAAGTTGAATTCCTCTAAAGGTAGAGATGTCAACCAATTTGATAGCCCGTCCAACAACACGTCAGAAAGATACCATCATATTAACATCGTGTAATGATAGTTTACAGGTCGGAACAACTTGCCGAAAGTTACTGATAAAAAATCAGAAAATAAAATGCAAATAATGCCATTAATCACGTTCTGCTAGGGTATGGGAGAAATTTTACCATCAAGTTATTTTCCATTCATAAACTGATAGTTGTATGACAAGTAACCGATAACAGGGTAAAACTGAAAGTTGTATGAGTAGTAACCCATAACAGGGGTAAAATTTTTGAAAGCTTTGTTTCATTTTGAATTCAAAAGGGTTATTTTTTCAAGTGCCAGTAAATCAATTACGTAATCAAATCTTTCGTCACCTTGAATGAAAGTTATTAAATGGCATTAATCCTTTAATTTGGTAAAAAATCAATTTGTAGAATCTACCTTTGGAAAGTTTTTAATGGACATCAAGTAAACTTGAAAAGTAAGTAAGTAAGTAAGTAAGTAAGTAAGTAAGTAAGTAAGTAAGTAAGTAAATACTTTAAATACTTTATACACTATACTTTAACTTAATCGCTGAAAATATTCTGAAATTTAAGCAATTTTTTATGAAAATAACAACTTTCTCCTCATTTTATGCGTTTCAGTGATCTCACTAGTAAAAAATGGTTTAATGCATATCACAATATGCATATGCACAAGTCCATTGAGACTATTCATTTTACCACATCGAGAAGCAGTTCTGTCAATTAAAATCTTTTTCTAATAATTTGCAAGATTGTTAGATTATAATTCTCTCACAACTTTTTCCATCACAGTTCTATTACACGGAAGTGGATCAAATAGTATTTCTTTGCTTTTGATTTGTTGTTCTGATGATAATTTTCCTATTTAATTCAGTTCTGCCAACAAATGCCTGCTCAAAGTTGCAATGTATTCAGCCCAACAAGAAGACTACATGAAAGCTATTCATATTTATGAAGAGGTATGTATGCTTTATGGCTGTTGAGGTTTTGATTCTTTAAATTTATATCGCTTTATCTTTAGGTTGCAGCAGTTTCATTGGAGAGCGCGCTGCTGAAATACAGTGCTCGGGAATATCTGTTTAAGGCAGCATTATGTCAAATGTGTTGTGATGTGATGAGTGCCCCCAAGGCCATTGATAAATACTGTAATATGTTCCCGGCATTTGAAGATTCCAGGGAATTAAAACTAATTAAGGTATCTTTTCGTTCATTATTAAATTTCTCAACGCTGGTAAACAAGGGTGATGTGATGAAGTGTGTTGATGCAACGAAATACTTTTATACTTCCTTCATGCTTATTTTCGTCTGAAGACATCTTGTCTGGCATGTTCAAATCTTGTTTTTATGGAGTGAGTGTTCTATTTATATCTGTAGAAACTACTCGAGGCACATGAAGAAGAAAGTCCTGAAAAGTTTACAGAAGCGGTACTCTTATTATTGTATTTCTCAATATGTCTGCATTATTAGGAAATCTTTGTTAACGTTGGATTAGCTAAGGCACACTTACTCAATTTGTACCATCTAATATTGGATTATCGAGAATTATCCCTGAAATATTGGAAATACGACTTCCATGCCCTTGATTCCGTCCCTAATACAAAATTTCCTGCTGGAGATATACATAATGTTTCTTGCCATTGAAGTTGAAACAACTCTTGAGAACTATGTTATGTTCATGTTCAAATGACTCATTAAAAGGTGGCTCTCTCCATTGTGTAAGGAGAAACGATAGCTCTATACTTATTAATTTTCGTAAGGTTTAGCCAAGCTGACGTGGTTCCCAATCCATGGTCATTCATTTTCACACTACGTTTCAAAAGTTATTACGGTAGCAGCGATAGCGAATACTGTATTAAAACACCCGTGGACTCCTACTACTACTCTTCCTACTACTACTGCTACAACTCCGGCCGAAATGGCAATTAGTCTGCGATTTAGAGTCTGCAAGACTCTACTAATAACGCAATGTAAGTTCCTAATGAAGGAACGCAGCCTTCGAATTTTGGAAGCTTTTCTATATCAAACATTTAAAAGTAGATTGCGTTTTGATTTAAAAGTACATTATCTGATATTCTGTACCTTAATCCATGAAAGAATAAACTTATCAAATAGGCCTACATAAAAATGGGACTTTTAGTTCATTAAGCTAACTGAAAATACTTGATATGTTGCTTTTCTCGACGGTAAAGCTAATCAGTTCAAAATTTCTTATTACCTCATTTTTAGCTAACTATGCACTATGTTTCTGTATTAAGGCTTTCAAAGATTTAGTTCGAAAAGGCAGTTATTTGTTTGAATTCATTTTTGGTTTCATGAAATTATAATTAAAAACTTTTTTTTCGAAACACATGGTTTTTTTCTACACATAGTCTTACAAAAAGTTTTCTTATAAAAAAATCATTTCAATGTTGAACCAATGTTTGCAGAGTGCTCAATGGTAAGGTAAAAGACCAGAGCAAGGTACATTAAAATATAAAATTATCTTTCAAATCATAAAACTAAAAAACTAAAATGAGTACATAACTCCGAGTTTCGTGCTTGTGCACTCGTCAAATGTACAAGAATACTGTATAAAAAAATCATACTGTATAATCATACTGTATAAAAAAATCATAAAAATCATACATAATATTGCATACATAATGCAATATAATAATGCAATACATATAATACGTGCAGCAATGGTGTAGTGGTTAGTACCTTTGAGTGTGACCGCTGCGACCCGTGTTCGAGTCCAGTCATGTCGTATCTCAATACACCACTCTGATGCGCTTTAAAAGGAGCGTGTCAGCCCATTAGGAGCCATCGACTGACTGCACACTGGCCTTCGTGCAAGTTAGAGCAATGCTATACATATCTCTGGCGGTAAGTCAACTAATAGTTGCAAGTCGGCGGGCAGAAGAACCAACCATTACGGATGGAAGCCCAAGCACTAAAAACTCCGGTTACTTCCTTACTTACTCAAAAACGTTTTATGGGGAAAAGTGCCCTTTTGTGACCCGTCTTCTCGTAGCAGTACGGAGCAGTAAGTGTGTTTGAAAATGACTGTAAAGTGGTTGTTCTTGCGTCGTGACTAGTTTTTCGGTTTACCACGCCTGTGAATCAATGTGGACAAAACACTGCCCTGGTATATTGCTATGGGATCATTTGATTTGATTTTGCGTCCACATTAGGGCAACTGTGAGAAATTAGAACCCCTAACACTTGCTTGACTTGCCCATGTCAGGATAGAAGGATTGATGTTTGACCTCTACAGCCAACATACAGTTGTGCCTTAATTACTTTTCATTCGCTTACTTACCATGTTTTTACACAAAACGAGAACTCTTCATGGTGCCACCGTGAAACTACCTATTAAGACCACCTATGTAGATCAAATCGTGAATTTCAGTTGTTAATGACAAAAAACGTTCAACCCGCTTAGATTTTCTTTAATGAGTAATTAAGTTCAAAAAGGGGTCATAATAGAGTGCCAATGTTATTCAACTTCATGACAAACAACCGCAACCAAATATTTACATTTCTTCCTGGAATTTGCATAGAAATAGCAAAAACTTTTTAAACATTAGGGCATCAAAAAGTCAAATTTTATATGGCAATATTATATGATTGGCTATGAATTGGTCAATAATGTTTTGATGATTAAGTCTACATCTATAGAGCTTCTGGCATGTTGAAAATCGGCACCATAAGTTTTGTGGAATACAAGCTTTTTAATTTTTAAGATTGGCAGCAATGGGGCACAATTTCATAGTAAGCAACATTAGGGCAACATTTGAATGATGTGAGCAATTTTTGGTCTTGAAGCTTTTAGATAACTATGGGCTAACGACTACTGTTCTAATGGGTCAATGTCCCTCTCCAACTGCTAACCATAGTACCAAATAATTTTTTTCACCACCCGAGTTTGACAGTAGAAAGGAGTGACCTTTTCATTTCATGAAAAGAAATTCACCTTGAGAAAAACAACTTTTCTGCCTTTGGTAATTATAAAAGTGGTGCTCACAAAAAACATGTAGCTTTCCTCAATTTTGGGCTAATTCTACCACACAAATTATTATTTAACTGTTCAAATGCAAGTTTACGCAAATTTACTAGCAATATTTGATGGGGAATAGTTTCTTTCTGTTGTGGGTATACCGTTATCCCTGTTATTATTAATTTTTTCCTCTATATTATAGTGTGACACTCCTTTAATTTTTGTTTTTCCTCTAATTTAATGCGACTAAGGTCGGATTTTCGGATTTTAGTGCAAACCAGATAATTTAGAGGACATGGTTTTGCTGCTTTTTTTATCTTTATTTTCTTTTTAGTGATCTATGAAAATAAAATAGCCTTGTTTACAAGCTTATTTCTAAAAAAGGATCTTCATCATCTTCATCGTTCATTTGCTTGTTCGCGTTTGAAGCCATCTTCTTGTCATTCGATATACAATTGAACGCTTTTACGATCCAATCCACCGTCTTGACAGCTAGGTGCAGGAAATTTGAAATCTTTTGTGATGGGAGTTGGCATCTTTTCCACGGTTTTGGCAACGTATGCGACAGCCTCTCTGGCATAAAACAAAAGAAATAACATATAGAAAACACAAAACAAACGTTCACAAAGCGTAAAAAAGGCATAACAAACAAACAAACTTATTATCATATAGCCCAAATGAAAAAACTAAAAAAAACACTAATGAAAAAGAATAAGCGTCAACTGACATCATTCATCTTCTCCAAATTATTTTGAAACTGAATAGACAGCGACCGACTGTTTTACCGGAAAAAAAAGCACATATGTCAGCGTTTTACATAATGAAACTGCTTTAACGGTTTTAAATTGTCTTCAAGAACAAAACCCAATCATTTAAAAACATGCCCTTAAGGATACTCACTACACTACAATTACCTCAGGTTTTTTTGTTATAACTCAATTTATATTCATTTTCCCCCCGTATAAGTATATATTTTCTGAAAGCTTATTAAATTTCCTACATTTCAATTTGGGTTTATATTTCATAGCATCTAATGGTAAGGAATAAAAAAGGTTTAAATCTAAATGGTTTTTGAGTGATAAGTCCCCTACAAATCATCCGTTTTTAAATTTTTTTACATCCACGTGTTCCCGACATTATTCGTCAAAAAAGGTTGCCACAGTTTTTTAAATAAAGTTTTCAAACTCGATTAATCGTTTAATAAGCATATTTTTCTTTAAAAAACGGTTATTTTCGATGCCTAGCAACACAAAAACGACAATTGCTCGTGAACGCGGAATTATTTTTAAAAAATATGGCAACCTTTTTTTCGTAAGATTTCATTGGTTAAAATAAAATTCATTCCGATGAATTTCAAGTAAACCCAGGGGACTTATTACTCGCCAAAGTTCGTACAACAACGAAAAAATAAAACTGAAATATTTCGTTTGAAGATTTTAATGCATCAAGTAAAAGATCATCGTGTTTACACTTTTTATTAGAGGAATAAATAGTGTGACCTGTTAACAATAATTAAATATGCACTGTTTTATAATATGTTGAATAGGAAGAAAAAATGACAAAAATGAGAAGATAAAATTAAATCTCATGATGAGTGGAAAAGTGGAAATTTGTTTACACATTTTTAACAATGCGATCAAGTGAAATAAACTTTGATAAAATTACTAATTCCTACTAGCGAAAATAATACAAATTTTTTTATTCTGACTTCAGAAACTTATTTACCGTCTGGTAGCCTTGTAGTAGAGTGCTCGCTTCCTGTTCGGGAGGTCGTGGGTTCTATCCCCGACCGAGTCATGCCAGCGACTATAACAGTGTGAATCAATCCTCTCTGCTTAGCACTCAGCAAGAGAGTAGGAATGATGTCTAGGGTGGTTGTCTAGTTGAGCGGTTCCTGTCATTACAGCGTCCGTAGCCCAAATGGGGGCTTCAAATGCTCTAGGACCTCCTTCGCAGGACCCTCATTGATAACAGTACCTTAAGGAACTGAAGAGGCTATCCTGGGTAAACATTCGTATTTAAATAAATAAATAAATATTCTACGTTACAAGTTGCATAAAAATATGCAAAAAAAATTTTTTGTGTTTTTTTGACGTTGTAGTGTAGTGAGTGTCCTTAACTGTCATTACAGCATACTGGACTGTATAATGAAAATACAGTGAAAGAATTCATGGATTTACATACGGCATTAATTAATAACTCAACGATGCAAACGAGCAGGAAAAAAAATATTTATTTTTCTTGCTTTGTGATTGTGTAAATTCAGTGCGCGATTTCACAAGTAATGATTTTATGCCGAATTTCTTCACAATCGGAGCTAATTGCGCAACGGTCGACGCTTTTTCATGTACTTCGCTTTCAGTAACATTTCTTTTACTATGTAGCAACTCGCTGAAAATATGTTGGATGACGTTTGTCTCTTTCGGACTATAATTTTGTCTTTTAGCTCTTTTTAACGTTGTAGGAGGTATTAAATCTTCCTCAGATGTATCTTCGCTTTCACTACTGGGCTTTCTCGTAGGACCTTTCTCACTTTTTGGCTCGTTTCTTAAGCCTTATTCTGTTTATCATACAAATGATAGCTTCTCATTGCAGTTTTCTCAGAATGACAAAGAAGACCAGCAGTGTCTTTGGCTATTTCGGGACATTGATCGCGCACTTTTGTAGTTGTAAATTTCCTAACAAGAGTGGTAGTTATGCGACTTGTACTACCATCAGTAGCTGCATCCCAAAAATTAGGCAGCTGTTCCGTAACCATGCTACTGGCCATTTTCTGCCCAGACCAGCTGACAAACACAGTATCTGTTGGAGAACAGCCGATTCTAGGTAGATTTCCACGCACATGCTTAACGAATATACTTAGATTTTGAAATATTTTCAAGGGTACTGCTAAAAACACAGGACCTTTGTAAGCAGTCTTGTGCTTTTTGACACCGATAACCATACCACCATTTGATTCATAAGCATTATCGAATTCCCCCAGTGTCATATTTGAAATTGCACCAGATCAGCTACCATTAGCGAAAATGTTGTTAGTAATGAGATAATTCCGCCTGAGATACAACTGTTTTCTTGTGAAGTTTGTACTACCGTTAGGACTGCTCTTCAATAGTTGATTTGCATGTTTCACAACAGTTGAATCGTCAAAAGTTTTCATATCACCGGAATTTGGTAATTTATTGAGGTCTTGAAGTTGTTTTGCCGCTGACCTCTCTTCTACTTTCCTATAAAGATTTGATTTCCATTTTCCAATAGTTACTCTCATCTTACTAATTGTATTGAATAATTCGTGATCCTCTTCTTTGCAAGTAACTTGTAAGTAATCGTAAAATGTCGGTACAGCGTGAAGATAGAGTCCCTGGTTGCTTATCATGAGCATCTTGAACCATCCATTTCTCCAAAAAGACTTTTTTGTGAGATTTCTAAAATTAATGGGACTAGAGTCGGATCCAGAATGCAAAATTTGCGAAATTACACTCCTTCTATCTTTTGCCGATCTTAATGGCTTAAATCCACCATCTGGCCCAGTTTGCCACTTGACGAAATCATCAAGTATTTTGTATAAGTATGTCACAATAGTCTACTTCTTCATCTTCATCCTCAGCCTCCTGATGATATTCCTCATCCTCAGATGTACTTAAATAATTTTCATTCTGATTTTTATGAGCAGAGTTACTTTTGTTTTCTTTCACATTCCAATACTCGCTGACTAACCAATCATCATCACTTTCGTTTGATAGTTTTACATCCATATCCTTTTATAGCGATTCTGCACTAAAAATGCCTGGCCTGCTGGACACGTTCTTATTTCTGGTACTGGCTTTTTGAAATATTGTGTTTAAAATAATGTTATAGAATAAATATGTAGTCAATGCACTCATTACTAATAAAAACGTTAAGTTAACAATTAATAATTATTGACCCTTTTAGCACTTGCGATGTCTCCATTATCTATATAGTTTACTAAGAGCTTCCTTTGTGCTAAGGGAAACAAAAATGAAATTTCATCAAATAGATTAATCAACTTTAATAAGTAAGAATTCACAAATAGATGTGATGTTGATAAGCATACTCATCATGAATTTTCTTATTGGATGCTGTACTTTCCAACTGAACTGAAATGTCATTTCCTTGATCAATTTCGTCATGTATTCTGGGCTACCACTTCGTCTTGGAAAAAATCAAAAAAATTTACTTTTTGACTTAAGTGTCACATTACAACAAACAGAAACCAAACAAGATGCCCTTGCAGGCATAAGGATTTCTGCAAAATCAGCTGAAGTATGAAAAAAGAAAGGCTACAACATTCATGAAATTTAAGAAAGGTTTAATCCTTTCCGCAATACAAATTTCTGATCAGTACTCCCCAAAAATCTGGATAGAATATAATTGCCACTATGCAAAACTTTATACCAATAAACAACATTAAACTTGACTATATCTGAACGAACAACATAATGTTCTTTATTTCATTGGTACAAAATGATATTAAGGATTCAGTGAGTATGCATGTACGTTAATGTAAATGTTACGAATTTATGAATTCAATATGTCTTACCTGTCATCCTAATATAATTCACTAGTAACCCGGGTAAAATTTTTTACCAAACTTAACTTCGAAAACAATAGGTCAAATCCACCATTCCCGTGTACATATCCCGTGACGAAAAAATAAATCATAGAATCGCCGCTCAAAAGTGTATCTATGTTGTAGAGCTCGAAAAACTGATCAAAAAAGTGTATGGGATCGTTTCGCTACGACCAACCGTTACAGAGATATCGTCGGTTAAAGATTTTGATGACGTCATAGCCGCAATACCAAAAATCATTTAGGCCCAAATTTTGTGTCACCCCATCACCCGTATTGCGGACCCTAAAAAACGTCAGTTTTCCCTATTGGTTCTCGAGATATTTCCCCAAAAACGTCGCGTTCGATTAGGGATGCAATGCAATGATTCCCCGTGATCGATTAAAAAACTGACGTCACGGCACTTGCTACTATATAATAATCGTAAAAAACCGCATGGCCTAACGAAAAATATGACCACGGTTAAGAAGATTTTGACCTTAAAATTCAACAAAATTTATCACTCTCTAAAATAAAAGTGTGACACACACTCGCTATTATAGATAAGATAATTCACAAGCACAAAAAGGAAAGCGTAGATTTTAATGATACAAAATACATCTATATAAGCATTAATTATAACAAAAGAACATTAAATTTAAATAGATACTTTAAGATATCACAGCGATTACGTTAGTCTTTCAATATATACGGTCAATCTTCCTAACTACGAACAGACTTCCCAAACAAACAAAAAAAGAAAACAAAGATTTGGATTATGTAAATTATCTGATCCAAATTAGCAAACATAACTGAAAGCAGTTACAATTTACAGACAGTCAAGATAAGTTTCCTATTTGCAGTCATAAATAGGAAATCCCCATTCCTAATTAAGGTCATTGATAATACAGCCAAGAACTATACAAGTAAATATGCTAAAATAGCTAGAGAAATATCAAACAAACGTAAATAAAATGATGCAGGCAGATGTGTTACACAGATATTCTTGTTGTTGGAGCTGAAGAGGAAACTGAGCTGAGCTGTACGTATCCAGAGCTTAAAAAGCATTACAGCCCACGCATGAAGCAAGCGACCCTCTGTATTTAGAAAGGCTTAAAACAATCCCCAGACATTTTCAAAAAAACACAAAAACCTTTCCTTTTTCACACATTGTTTTTATAAAACATTGAGAACTTGTTTATAGAAAAGAATGAACACAGTAGAATCTTCGTAAGATAATCATAAATTTATACCCTCTACTTTTTGTTTTGGAACTGTAAATCTTCTTTTAAATCTATTCAACATTGACCCATCATCAACTTTTGAAAGTTACTTCGGTCACGCTTAGTGTACCATTATGCGAACGGCGTGCAAAAGCAAAGTCGGAAAATACCCGGATGATCACACATGGCGGAAATTCAAGCCAATAAACCAGCGCTGTTAAAGTTAATTAGCACCCTTTCTAATAGTGGCGCGTTAAGTACCAATGAATATTGAGATGGCTTTTGTATGAACCAATGAATTCGGAGAAACAAATATGCGTAGGTTTGGACAGTAAGATGAAACAAGATGCCCTTGCAGGCATAAGGATTTCTGCAAAATCAGCTGAAGTATGAAAAAAGAAAGACTACGACATTCTTGAAATTTAAGAAAAGTTTAATCTGCAATATATATTTATCAAATTTCTGATCATGTACTCCCCAAAAATATGGAAAAACATAATTGCCACTATGCAAAACTTTATACCAATAAACATCAATAAACTTGATTATATCTGAATGACATGTGTTCTTTATTTTGTTGGTACGAAATGATATTAAGGATTCAGTGATCAATTCAGATCAGACAATGAGTGCATAAGTCAATGTAAATGTTATGAATTTAATATGGATTATCAATCTTCCTAACAGAATTCCTAAGGACTAAAAGGAATGCATAGATTTTAATGATACGAAATACATCCATATACATACAAAATAAACATACATAACTGAAAATTAAACTTAAAAACTTAGAAACTTAAAAAAACATTAAATTTTTAATTACGCACACACCCCAGGAAATTATTAAAGCATAGCTGACACAATATGAAACTTACGTTAACTGCCAATAAACTTAATGAACAAAAGAACAATAAATTTAAATAGATGCTGTAAGATATCACAGTGATTACGTAAGTCTTTCAATATACACGGTCAATGTTCCTAATAACGAAAAGACTTCCCAAACAAAAAAAAAAATAAACAAAGATTTGGATTATGTAAATATGTGATCCAAATTAGCAAACACAACTGAGAGCAGTTAAAATTTACAGACAGTCGAGATAAGTTTCCTATTTGCTATCGTAAATAGGAAGTGCCATTCCTAATTAAGGGCATTGATAATAATACAAGCCAAGAACTATACAAGTAAATATGCTAACATATAGCTACCTAGAGAAATTAAAATGATGCAGGAGAGGTTAGATAGATATTCTTGTTGTTGGAGCTGAAGAGGAAACTGAGCTGAGCTCTACGTATCCAGAACTTAAATGGTATTATTGCAGCCCACAGGTGAAACCAACGAGCTTTTGTATTTAGAAAAGCTTAAAAGAATACCACCAGACATTTTCAAAAAATAACAAAAACCTTTCCTTTTGACACACTGTTTTTATAAAACATTGAGAACTTGTTTTTAAAAAAGAATGAACGTAGTAGAATTTTTGTAAGATAATCATAAATTTCTACCCTCTACTCTCGGTCTTGGAACTGTAAATCTATTCAACATTGATCAATCAACTTTTGGAAGTTTCTTCGGTCACGCTGTAGTGTACCATTATGCGAACCGCGTGCAAATGTAAGTCGAAAAATACCCAGATGATCACATGGCAGAAATTCAAGCCAATAAACTAGCGCTATTAAAGTTAATTAGCACCCTTTCGTAATAGTGGCGCGTCAAGCACCAATAAACATTGACACGCCATTTGTATGAACCAATGAAATTCGAGAAACAAATATGCGCCGGTTTGGACAGTAAGATGAAAACAGAAAAACACGGACGATCGTAAAGTATTTCTTGCTTACGCAGAAATCCAAAAAACCTGATTGAAAAATCAGTTTCGTCCAAAATTTCAATGTTGAAGTTTGCATTACTGTAAATATATAAACATGATCTTTCAGACACTTTCAAGATTGATCACATTACATTTTATAAAGGTATTTTACCTTAATACAGTTGATTTCCAATAAGTCATACTGTGGACAATTATGACTTTGTCTTAATTGTCAGACAGATTTTTGCAATCCAGTCTAACTTTACTAGCCAGTCTAACTTAACAGGGTTCAACTGCATATATATTGAAATGAAAAAAAAATTAAAACTGAATATTATTTAGAATAATACTTCTTTAGACAAGATTCTGATGAAATGTATTTGCATTGGCCTGTGCCAACAACAACAGCATCAATATCACTGTCCAATACATGGATGATATCAGGACAATAATGGGATCCAGTGGGACTAAATACAAATAAGAAATAAAATCACACGCTTTCTTTGAAAAACTAATTAAATTTGTTGCTTGAAAAACACCTGATTTAGTGGCCAATTGGAATGGAAATTTATTAATTTACTGCAAGATACATATAACAAAACTTTTAACACAACAAGACCTTACTCATTGAATGCTGGAGGAAAACATTCGTCATTTTCTTCCAAGTTTTCAGTTAAGTCGTTGGAATCTCTAAAAAGAGAGTTTATTAGGAAAAAAGGACAAAAATATGGTTAAAATCAATCCACGTTTGAAAAATATACATACTTTTCAGTAAGAACAGGAAGTTCTGCCTGTAAAACACTGAAAAATAAAAGTACTAGGCAAGATAAAATAAAAAAAATAGACGTTTTACAAATATGTAAAACTGGATCTTACATCGTGTTGGAAATGATTTTTTCAGTTTTTGGCAAGTCAGTAGGCATATGAGGCACTTCCACCTACAAATGGAATAAATACAAGTTAAATAGTTCATAGACAAGTGATATAACGCAAAAGTTATACATACAAATTGTTTTCTTTTGTGCAGCATCCCATTCATCATCATCATAATCATCATCATCATAACTTTCATTATTGCCATCATTTTCAATAAGGGCTTCAACATCAAACAGAATAGCTTCTAACTGAAAAAGGTGGGAATATTATGTAAAAATGGTTAGGTTTACTCTTAAATGTCTTTATTAAATGGTTTTTATTGATAGAATGAAATGTGTGATATAGTGGTGTTTTATAACTCAATCATGAAGGAATGAGAAAATAGTTTGAGTCACCCAATGTTTGAGTGAGTTAACTAATGTTAAGACAATTTAGCAATTGAACCTACATCAAGAATATACATTGTATAATAACATTATATTTACATCATCCTCATGTTTAGTACCATGTATGTCTGACAATATGAGTTTTAATGTTTCTGGCATCTGCATCCGTATAATAAAATCTAAAGACTGTATGAAACAAATCAGTATATTTTACAACATCTTTATATAGATACAGACAGAAGATGAAAATGTGCTGAGATTTTAAAAGGGAAAGTAACCTTTCTATTATTTGGACAATACTTGGCCTCCCAGTATTCAATGATGTAGTCCACTACTTCATCTTTGAAATCAGCAGTACCGTGACCTATTTCATCTGAAAATATGATGTGTATTTCATTTTAAGACCCCAGGTATTACATTTTGATCTAAAAATGATCCAACTCATAAAAAAAGAATTCAATCATATTACACACTTCTTGTTTTCAAAGTCTTATATTCTTTTCTTCTAACTGTTGTTATCATTCTAACTCATGTATCATTCCTCCATATTTTGTTGAATTTGCCCATAAGTCAAGCATTGAAACAACAATTTACTCTTCCACAAAGCTGTATATAAATTTCTTTTATTTTATTTATTTTATTATTGAATTAAGGCACTTTTAATAAGAGATAAAAAATCTGGGCAGTAGAAATGCAAAAGGATTGAAATAAAAAACGATCAAAAAAAAAGTATTGAATAAAAACTTAATTGTTTTGATTCAAAAAACAGTACATGACATATTAGTAGCCAACACATTTTATATTTATTAATGGACCTAAGTTCAATAAATTATGCAAATATTATAAATTGTGTAAATTACACACTTACCTTACCAGTGAAAATTATAATATTTGCATAATTTCTTGAACTTAGGTCCATTAATAAATGTGACGTTCCAGGGGATTTTGATAACAAACGATATTAACGTTAATATCGTTAATATCGTTATTATCGTTAATATCGTTAATGGAACTACAGAGTAACGTTATTATCGTTAATATCGCTAATATCGTTAATATCGTTAATATGGTAAGAGCACAGATTACTGTTACTATCGTCAAAAAGTTTTGTTCAGGACGTTTGTTTATACATTTCACATATGTGTGTCGTTTTATGAAGTTCTAAAATAACCGTGATTTAATTATTATTTTGCCGAATAGCAATCAATTCAAAACAAACTCGCTTGTTCATGACATGATAAACTCTGATTCATTCAATTATGACACGCGGACATATATTTTTCTAGAAATAACAAAGCACTTTTTTTTCATTTGTTATTCCTGTAACTTCAGCACAAATTTGAAAAGCCACTTTAAAATACCGTGTCATTCGATTTGGTAATGTATTATTTTGAAATGTACATTTGCAGGTAGCACACATTTGTGTATTAAATTGAACTTAATTAGCTGGTTCTTATATTCATTTGGAGATTAAAGATACAGAAGTAAGTTCGAAAGCAAGCACGAGTAGAAACCGTCTGCTATAATTCTTTTTTCTGAATTGTTCGACGGGTTGCCATTCTATAAGCTCTTGGGAAAAAAACTTTACATTATTAAAGACACGTTACATTAAAGTTTTTTTCGATAGCAAAACTTTTATTATTATTCTTTCGAAAGACATTTCACTTGCACTGGGTGAAGATGTACCCTTAATTAAATTGATCGCAACGTTTTCAGTGATCATTATTGATTTTTGTCATTTCGTCGATAATGTTTTCAGGTTCAACATTGGGATGAGGGACGAATGAAAACATTTTAACGTCGGCTTGACGAGTTGCAAAAGTTCTCTTTTGAAATACTCACCTTCGTTTAAATATAATATTACCTGTTTCCTTCAGTTTGTTATGATGTCTATGTGAAAGGTTGTCTGAAAGTTGTGTTTACACAGGGCTCTAAAACTTTACTTGAGGGTAATTCTAAAAATATTGAATTTCTTACGCCGTAATCAAGCGAAAGAAAGATTAATATACACGAAATGGTTTCCTTGTCACAAATAAAATGATCACATGTTTAATATTAATGTTATTATCGTTAATATCAAAAATATAGTTATTTTCTTACTATAATTTCGTAATTAAAGGAAACATAATATATATAACGATAATAGCGATAATAACGATATTAACGATAATAGCGATATTAACGATAATAGCGCTATTAACTATAATAACGCAACGATAATTATTAGCGATAATATCGCTAATTCTATTGTTTTATTAACGATATTATCGTTAATAATTATCGTTAATATCGTTTGTTATCAAAATCCCCTGGAACGTCACAAATATAAAATGTGTTGGCTACTAATATGTCATGTACTGTTTTTTGTCATTTATTGGATTTCTGCGTAAGCAAGAAATACTTTACGATCGTCCGTGTTTTTCTGTTATTTTTTTTTCATCTTACTGTCCAAACCTACTTATTTTTGTTTCTTAAATTTCATTGGTTCATAAAAAAGCCGTCTCAATCGTTATTGGTGCATAATGCCCGATTTCTACGAAAGGGTGCTAATATAGCCACCTTGACTTCAATAGCGACCGTTAATTGGCTTGATTTCCGCCATGTGATCATCCGGGTATTTTTCGACTTTACGTTTGCACGCCGTTTGCATAATGGCAGAAGAAACCGAAGAAACCCACATAGACTTCCACATTGATTGATCAATACTGAAAAGATTTAAAAGAAGATTTGCACTTTCAAAACCAAAAGTAAAGGGTAGAAATTTATAATTATCTTACAATGATTCTACTGCGTTCATTCCTTTCTAAAATAAAGTTCTCAATGTTTTGTAAAAACAGTGTGTGCAACTTTTATTTTTTTGAAAATGTCTGGGATTCTTTTAAGCCTTTCTAGAAAATACCGTTTGTTTCATGTGTGGGCTGTAGTGCTTTTTAAGCTCTGGATACATACAGCTCAGCTCCTCCACAGTTTCCTCTTCAGCTCCAACAACATACAAGGAATGTCTTGTCTACCCTCTGCCTGTGCATCTCATTTTATATTTGCTATTTCTCTAGCTATTTCAGCTTACATACTTGTATAGTTCTTGGCTGTATTATCAATGTCCTGAGTTAGGAATGAGGACTTACTATTTACGATAGTAAATTGAAACTTACCTTAATTGTCTGTAAATTCTAAATACTGGACATCTTTTAACGCAAATTTCTGTTTTCAGTTATAGTTTAGGTCATATTTTTCATAATCCTAATCTTAGTTTACTTTTTGTGTTTGGTAAGTCTTTTCATAATTAGGAAGATTGACCGTACATACGTAATCACAGTGATATCTGAAAGCATATATATTTGATGTTATTTTGTTCATTAAGTTTATTTGGAGTTAATGTAAGGTTCGTATTGTGTCAGTTATGCTTTCATAATGCCCTGGCGTGTATACGTAATTAAAAATTTATTGCTTTTTAAGTTCCTGAATCAATTTTCATAATCTTTTCATGAAATTTAGTTCAGATAATGCATGTTTTTAAATTAAAAAGATGGCAATGACATATTGTTACTTGAATTAAAGCACAAATTTCTGTTTTCAGTTATGTATGTTGATTTTGTATGTATATATAGATGTATTTAGTATCATTAAAATCTACGCTTTCCTTTTTGTCCTTGTGAATTAAGAATTCTGTTAGGAAGATTGACAAGACATTAAATTCATAACATTTACATTGCAGTCCTGTCAATAAGAAAAAACGCAGGAGCGTTTATAATCACGCTTGTAAGAGCGTAAAGGCGCGCGATAACGCACGAAGTTTTTTTGAAAAATCGCGCGCCTCAAAGCATTTTAAGGCGCGCGATGCGATATGTTTATTACTGGTTCTATTAATATTTCGTACTGTAAACAACTACCTTTCGATTGGTTTTTAAAAAAAAAGACAAACATTATTTGTTAATGGTTAATGATATTTCGTATCGTTCTTTCGTTTTTTAACTGAACATTCAAAATAATTGACAAATTTTCGTTGAAGTACTTACGATGATGAAGTTAAAATGTCTTTTTTACCGAGCACAAACTTTACAGTAAACCGAGTTTACTTATACTTTATCGTTAACAGATTCAGTCGTAAAACCAAATATGTCTTCATAACCCCAAGATTTGAACGTAGAGAGAGCTACTTTATTGCCTTTACTGTTTGATGTTGCCATGATATTCGTTGTTTGGCTTGACTAAATTAATGAACACACTTTTTTCTGCTTTTTAAATAGAGCGTTGAGCCAGGTGTCTCGAGCCATAGAGGCGACAGAAAGTTGCAGGTACGGAGTAAAAGAAAAAGAAGAATGAAGACTTTTTACTTAATTGATTTACGTCACAAAATTTTATTGCGAAATGTTTAAAGTGAAGAAACACAAACACAACGGGATTAACAAACGATAAAGAAAAAGGAAAAATATAAGTCTTTTTACTATAATATGTTACGTGATCGATAGGAGGAGACGAACTTAAGGCCGATTTCCATTCAGCAAAATATCCGCGTGGACGTAGGTAATCCACGCTGAGTTACGTAGAACGCATGCGCATACGCTAATTCATAAGCGTAGATATGTCCGCTCAGCGAACAAAAATAAAGTTAAAAAATTTCAACTTTTTTTCAGCCCGCCGACGTCCGCTGATAATTTCAGCCAATCGTGTCTTTTGATTTCTATTTGCAGCTGTTTTGCCGCTCGGAAAATTCTACGTCCGCGCGGGCATAAGCGTTGAATGGAAATCGGCCTTTAAAAAGAAACAGAAAGTGATTGTTGAAAGAAATAAATGAATCTATTTACCATGTGTTACGTCATCGGCGTGATTGATAGAAGGTACAGAACTTTATACAAACATACAAGAACAAGATTAAAAGAAAGAAAAAGTATCACGTATTATTTGCTTACGCGAATGAAGAACTACTATTAGAATAACTCGGTGGGCTTTTGAGTGAAAGTAAATAAAGGAGGAGCGCGATACGAAATTAATCTATTTGAGGTGCGCGATAAAAGACGCGCCTTACATTTTCGAGGTGCGTGTGGAGGAGCGCGATCGCGCGCCTTATATTGACAGGACTGCATTGACTTACATGCATACTCATTGTCTTATCTGAATTGATCACTGAATCCTTAATATCACAACTGCTAAAATGTACTGGGAGCAGTCAATAATAAGAACTATTTCCTTTTCTAATCTTCATTCATGGCAAGAATAACGGAGCAATAAGTACAAGAACCCTAGCTCTAACAGAGCCTTGGTGTGTGTGTGTGATGTGAAGAAAAAAATGGTGAAACTACCCCACATTCCTAAACACAATTGACACAGCTTAAGAAGTACGTAAGAAAATTCACCAGACAAACAGGAACATAGATCTCAGCGATACCTAATTTATGAAATAAAAAGAAAAAATTTCAACCAAACATTATATGGCACACACCTTGTTGACATGGTCAGGATACCATTATTATTATGTTTGGCAAACTGGCTAAGCGTAAGGCGAAACTTTCAACATTAGGGCAAGTGCGCTAATATTGACTACATTGGGGCAAATTGTCAACATAAGGGCATCTATATACACATTAGGGCAATGTCATCTGCCCTGTAGGGTAAATCAGGGCACATTTTCCACATGAGGGCATAATTTTCAACACAAGGGCCTACATGTTTCCACATTAGGGCAAAACTTCATTACTTACTTACTTACTTAATTCTTTTGTCTTTAATAAATTAATTTCCGGTGGTTTATGATTAGACCCTTTTTACACTAACTAATAATTTTGACATAATTGTTTATGCCTGTTTTCCACCAGTGAAATATAAAAAAACACAATCTCAAAGAACTTTGTAGTAACTTTTCATAACTTTAAGTACAATTGCTGCTACCACTTTGTGCCATCTTATTTTGTTATAAAGGCAGTCTTTAGAGTTCCATACATTTCATGGTGTATAAAGAAATGTATTACCCATTGAAGCACACAAAAAACCTTCATTTATTCAATTTATTCAATTTCCGTGCTTATAGCGTAGGAAATTGTTTGGTTTACACATTCTATCTAAGGGGCTGTTTATCTGGAGAAGGGCTGGCCCGGCAAACGTGCTAGACTGCCAAACGAGCTGACTAAAAAGTTGCGTTGATATGAAACGGGCTAGCCCGCTTGCTGGGCCAGCCTCGATATCAATATTACAATACGTCATTTCTCACGTGATAATTTATTTTGGCGGACCCGGGAAATTTTGTTTTATCAAGATGGTGTCAATAAAAACATTATCGGCATCATAATCAAGTTTGATTACGTTCTCTTCACAAGTCCAAAACTTGATAGTTTTATGGAAAACCCAAAGGTTACAAAAGGAAAACTTGGTTTTCAACTTCTTGTTGCGCAAATGTCCGTACTCGATCCAAAAGAAGATGAGGGCAAGAGAGAGACGTCTAGTTCGAAAAAAACGAGCCATCTGGTTTAAACGTGGACGAAATGTGGAAGAAGAACTTCAGGATGTCTTGTGATCTTTTTAAAAATTTGGTGTTTGAGTTACACAATTATATATCTCCTGACCCCTTGTCACCAAATCATAGAGCATTAACAGCTGAAAAGAAATTGGCCATTACTTTATATTACTTAAAGGACACTGGATCCCTAGCTATGACAACTAATAGCTTCGGTATAACAGTATGTACGGCATCTGCTGTTATTTTCGAAGTTTGCAAGGCTATATCAAAGTACCTAGGACCGAAATATTTATATCTTCCCAAGAATCAAACTGAAATGCAACAGAAAGTTTCTGAATTTGAAGCTAAATATGGAATGATACAAGCCTTCGGGTGCATCGATGGCACACATGTTCCTATTCGCCGCCCTGTAGTAAATTTGCAGGATAATTTTTGCTACAAACAATTTTTCTCTCTCAGTGTCCAAGCTATATGTGACTATAGAGGATATTTTATGGGTGTTGAGTGTATGTGGCCGGGAAGTATCTATCTATCTCTGTCACAGTTTTTCATCGTTTTCGGAAAGTCCGTTTGAATTTCGGATTTTTTGTCTATTCAGAATAGACAAAAGGAATAGGAATTTAGGACAGGTTTGACTAAAATTGGGCAATTTAGACAAGGTGCTGATTTCGAAGTTGACAGTCATTTTGTCAGACTTGAGTAAAATTGGAAAATTTGGGCCAAATTTAGACCAAATTTCGTAAGTTCTTCAAATTTCATGAAATGTTGCATGGATTGCAATTGAAAGGTGCTGATTTCAAATTTGACAGTCATTTTGTCAGCTTTGGGTAAAATTGGACCAAATTTCGAAAAATCTTCCATTTTCATAAATAAACATCATGCATCATAAACATCATATTGGTGAACTGTTTTTCTGGCCCCGAAACATCATAGTGAATTGCAAAGTTGTTAAGATTAAGTTAAATAAATTAAGGAAGGGAGTAATTTGATGAATTCCAGACTGTATCAAATTATAAGTCAGTGTACAAGTCATTCAGATATCTTGAAAATTAGCCTAAAGCAATTTTCTCAAGGGCTGATGCGGAAATTGTTCAAGCCTAATGGCTTCTAGTTTAGTTTTGATATTGGAAAAGAAAGAGAAATTTGTAAAAGTAATAACATAGCTTTAAGGGAAATTTCAGATTATTTTCCCGAAAACGTCAATTAAATTTCAACCAATCATGTGATAAGTCAAAAATATCAGATTAAAGTTAACCAGAATACAACACAAAAATACAACAAAATGATAACATTGATGGATCATAAAAAATAGGAAGAAGAGATGATCTCTAGTGATGAAGAAAAACCACCAATATTACATTTTGCAAGGATGTTTAACTATTATCATTGCATTTTGCTGAAAGGACTGAAAAAATGATCCACGGTCAAGCATCTCTACAGGGGACACCCATGGTTCCTGGGAAGCGCCCGCTATATCCAGGTGGTGTCCGATACATAGTGGTTCAGATTATTGCAGAGATAATACGCTCATAAATGCAAATCTTGTCATAACTTTCTGATTTATTTGGTAAAAAAAGCCACCTTAAAGGAAGAAATTTTCACCGGAATTTAATCTTGCGAATCAAAAAAAAGGGGGTTTTCGCGACAATTTAATTTCGTGAATGGCTTACAATCAACTTTTTTGCGGGAATTTATTTCCGCAATCTCGAAGAATTATCAAAATTTTGAATTAAGGATAGGAATATTTTTGTAATTTGATGAAAATTCGCGCAACCACTCAAAACCAACAAAAATTAAATGTCAATAACCAACTAAAAATAACAAAGGCTGATAGGACAAAAACTGTTGCATCCTACGATATCCGAAGCTCATTATCAGAGTCACGACGAAATTTAATCAAAAAGAAACTTATTGAAATAGATTTAACCGACTAATGAAATATGAGTTTTCCATTCTCTTTCTGATACCGCATTCTGATTTTCAGCAAAGAGAAACATAAAAAATAAAACTTTTACTGGCTACGCACAGTACTCATCCAAGTTATGAACAATTTCATGTAATTTCATGTTTACTTAAATATGTTACCAAAATCACATTTGCACAAAGAACAATTTGAAGGTCCTGATATTAAATTTGTCAGTCACTTTTGCAAATAAACGAGGTTTTCAGTTTTTAAACAAGTTTCATCTATTTTTAATCATTTGGTTGTAACAGATTTAATAGTGTTGGGGTAATTACAATTGTGAAAGTCTTCAATCCATACAGCTTATTTTTCCAAATGATTTTGGGTCACTTCTAGTAAACAACATTTTATTTTCCATGTGCACCATAAGTGATACTTTGGGAATTGTGATAGACCTGTTCTCACATAAGCAACACGAAAAGAATGGATAGTTCTTCAGATATCTTGAAAAATAAGCTCAAGCAATTTTCGCATCAGCATTATATATATATAATTTAATATCCGGACCTTCAAATTGTTCTTTGTGCAAATGTGAATTTGGTAACATATTTAAGTAAACATGAAATTACATGAAATTGTTCATAACTTGGATTAGTAGGAACAGGAGAAACTTGAGCATTTCAAAGATTTTAATCCATAACAGTTAACAAGAAGATAAAAATTATAATTGTATACAACTTAAATCAACATAACACAATATGAAAAACTATTTCTACTCAACCTGACGACTGGAATCTAGAGGTAAGTCACAATTGTGTGGGAGAGTGCTAACAAATCAAACATAAAAAACGTTCAAATAATCCCATTGATGATATAAATGGAATTCACAAAATTGTGTTAATGTACTTCTCCACAAGTTGCAACTACAGCACAACCCCGTTAAGTCGGACACCGTTTAAGACGGACTTTTGTTTAAGTCGGAAAACCTTGTGCCCATTCAGACTAAATAAGCAGAGTCTTAAGATGAAGTTCCGATAAGTCAGACCCCCATTAAATCAGACTCTTGAGAGTCCGACTTAACGGGGTTGTACTGTACCCTCTAGGTCTGCCATTGTATGCATACTATCATCTTTTCTGAATCTTTTCATGGTACTTATAAATGTGCACGAAAATACAAATGACACAATAAAATTGTTAGGATCTTTATCGCAATGTTCTTTTCAAACATGATATATTGTGTCCTAGAACATATTACACTCCAAATTTTCACAAGGCTTTACTGATCTCATTGTATGTATATATATTAGTTGGATTATAGTCATCATCCAAAGTTTGTTTTCCTGACATTGTTATATCCGCAACTAAATCATTGTGCATCCATCAGGTGGTTTGCAGTGGAAAAAATCATGATTATTTTGAACAATGTCATTTTTTTTCAATGTTAATTTAACTCCTATCAGTCCTACACAGTGATAACTTGACCGAGTATTGTAAAGTGACTGATAATTTGATAAAGTCTGAAATTCCCCAAATTATAATACTCCTTTCTTTAATTTATTTAATTTCACGTTTCAATTCGCTACCTTAAGGGGATTTTTTTTGCGTGGATTAATTTTTTCACTTTTGGCCAAATTTGCAAAAATAAATCCACGCAAAACGTCAAGACATGAACGATTCGTAAAAAAAAACTTCACGCAAAATTTTATGATTTTATTTGTTCATTTTTTGGCTCAGTGTACCTTTTGTATATTAACTATTTCCTTGTACATATCAAGCACCTATTGGTTTCGCAATGTGGCAGGCATGGAAATGGTGATTTTCACTGTTATTTCTAAGCAATATTATAAAATACACGCATTGCACTTTGTGCACATTCGCAAAAATAAATCCGAGCATTTTTCTTGAGAAGCTGACTCGCAAAAATTAATTCACGCAAAACGCTCTCAAACCGTGGCTCGCAAAAATTAGTCCACACAAAAATAAATCCCCTGAAGGTATGACGTTTCGTGCCAGAAAAACAGTTTTATCAGACATATCGATCGCCAATATCTTTGTGCATGATGTTTATACTTTCAGTATGTATCAGTACATATAAACAGTTTGGCTGGGTCGATTGATTCACATGATGTAATTGTGCTTTCTATCACAATTTCATTAGTTTACTTTTTTTCAATATCTTCAACTTTCATTGTAATATTTATTTAATGAAACGCTCATGTTCCATTCATTTTATTGATAAGACATATTCACCAGTAATATTGATACTACATACATTTCTACTGTGATAACTGATGGGTTTTTTCTCAGCACAGTTTTGTTTATTATGAAACCTTCATATTCTTTTTCAAGAATTTTTCCCAGAGCCAGTTAAAAATTAATATTTTCTCTATAAATAATGTTCTCATAATAATATTTCGATTGCAACAGTAGATAAAGACAGGAAAGAAGTCTTAAAATTCTCCTTCAAAGCTTCTATGAAGTTACTTTTACTTCTTTTACCTACTGGATTTCCCCCAAAACGGTTGAAAAACGTTTCACGTGCTCTGTATGCATATTTTACGGACTTGATAATAAAGGTTTTAAAGATTGAATTAGATTTTTTCAACATAAAACGGCCAAAAACTTTTGAAAATATTTCAAAAGTATAAAAAAATAAATATTTTTATGAAATAATATCGAAAATGACCTTTTTGTACTACATTGGGCATAGAGTTTTGGGTCTATCATTAACTATTCTAAATAAACAAACAATCCGAAATCTGAACGGACTTTTTGAAAACGGCAAATACATAGACAGACAGATAGAATGTGTAAACCAAACAATTTCCTATGATTAAAAGCGTGGAAATTGAAATTGAAATTTAACAAGATTGCTCCAGCATGATATGAAATAAAATAGGGATAGGCGTCAATAAGTTTCTAATAAAAACTGGGAAAAGTCGATTCAAAAGGCTAAAAATCTCCCTATTTTTGTTAACACCAGCTATTTTATTTTTATTTTTAATAGTCTTTTTTCATTTTCTATAAGAGTTTCATAATAAGAAGTATACCAATTTTCAGAAAATTATTTTTCATTTTTATCAAGTGAGTGAGTTATATACAGCGCTACTTGTAGTACATTATGAAAATAGGGTATAATTTCAGGAATTTCGTTCATATATTATTTGGTCTATCAAAATAAGCCCACATTTTGCGAACATGCTCTCAATAGATTCTTATTATAATTCAGAAAAACAAATTCCTGGAGTCTATAAAATTTTTTGTAAGAAACAAAAGATGGTAGTTATGAGAAACAACACGAAAATTTCTTATTTTTCGCTGACGTCAGCACGCAAAATATATTTTTTAAATTTTGGTTTCCCGATTTCTCACACTTTGACCAAGCTTAGTGCAAAATATGAAGAATATATCTTTAATAGACATAGAATTACGGCTGTTTTTCTTGAAAACATAGAAATTTTTTCAATTTGGTCTGTAAAATACACACCCTGAAGAAATTTGAAAATTGCTAACGTTTTTTTTTTTTTTTGAAACTTCAGATATATACCTTCAACATGGCATAGATCCCAATTTTTTCCACTGACAGTCAAGGTTGACCCCCACTGGCACCACATCACCACAAACAATATGGATTTTCTGGGCAGAAATTTAA
The DNA here is from genome assembly GCA_027922465.2 of Turritopsis dohrnii. NCBI lineage: Eukaryota > Metazoa > Cnidaria > Hydrozoa > Anthoathecata > Oceaniidae > Turritopsis > Turritopsis dohrnii. The sequence continues at coordinate 341,432 of BQMF02000319.1, forward strand.
AAATCCCACTTACTTGCTTACTACATTTTTTTCGCGAGAATTTAATTTTGCGAATTCGAGGCAAATTCGCAACACTCGCGAAATTTTCTTCCTGCAAAGATTTCTTCCCTTAAGGTACTGGTGTTAGTTTACCTTAAGTTACGAGGTTTTAATTTCTCAATTCTACCAATATTCATCTCGTTATCTCCATGGGCTTCCATGTAGTCTTTTACTCAGTCGGGACTTTCTAGGGCTTCTGATACCGACAAGGTTATCTCTCTATCTTTATTTTCGTCTTCTTTGTAATCGGAATCATTGATTGTTGCATCTTTTTTCAATCTCTAGAGTTAAAATTTTGTATTTCTCGTATTTTGTATTTTGTATTTCACTCCACTCGCGAGATTATTGTCTCCATTCTACGTGTTGGTACTGTTGTGGTGGTCTCGTCGTCAAAGTCTATGTATTCATCAATGTAATTTCAGCAGAAATTTGTGGAAGCAATTCTTAAAACTTGATGTCAATCTCTCAGGGATGAAAATAAGGACATTCTGAGCTGTCGGACATTTTGAATGAAATGCCCAAATACCCTGTCGACGAAGAAAAGTTTTTAAATTTAACAGATATTTCTATATCTTTTAAGGATTTTATGTTTATGAAAAGCTCTCGGATATCCGGCAGTTATTTCTAATCTCTTCACTTGCACCTGATGTATTCCAACGTCAAAAAACATTTTTGAAACATTACTTAATGTTTCAAGCGGTTTGAAGCCAGGTAATCGATTTCAGCGCGTGTATATCCTCAATGCACCTTTCCCGAAACTTATTGCGCAATAATTGAAATTGAGGCTGGGTGTTGTAAAATGTAAACAAACCATCCCGTGAGTGTGTAGAAAACCCAGAGCATATTTTATACGCCACTTTTTTTAACTTAATAAAATGTCTTTGACGCATTTTCTGTCTTAATACCAGAAATCTTTTGTAAAATCGAATGCACATATTTTTTTTTATAAGCAACCAGTTTTATAAGCAACCAGTTTTATAAGCAACCCTAGGCAAATCTTCAAAAAAATTAAGCAACTTTCCTAGGAGCAAGCTTTTCTATAAGTAACATAAAATTTTTGGCATGTGATATTTTTTCATGTTTTATGGTTTGATTATAAAATTTTGTTTCATTTAACATCCAATCTTGCTTCTTTTCTTTCTCCAGTATATGCCGCCCGTTTGCTTGAATGTTATTTGACGTTTCAAAAGTAGAAATGTTTGATAAATGCTTGAAAAAATTAAAATTTATGTAAGCAACCATTTCTAGGCAACTTTCCCAGGGATTTTGAGGCTTTTTTTAAGCAACTTTCCGAAGCGGTTAAAAGCTGGGTTGCTTATAAGAAAATACGTGCAATAGAGAACGTAAAAAACGTAAAAGTTTTTCAAAAAAGTCTTTATCAACTTACTTTTTTTTTTTTGAAAAAAAATATTCTTTGTGAAATCGAAAAGAGCCAGGTGCATGGTTTGAAAGTTGGTTTTTTGGGGTTTTTTTATGATACGCGTTTTTTTATAAGCAACCAAGGTCAGACCTTAGTAGTAACGTTGCTTAAGAAATGACCATTTTTCAATAGTAATTTGTTGCTAAGAATTACTTGAAAAAATATGTGTTTCCGGTCTTGAAAATCTTTGTGTAAGCTTAAGTATTTAAGTACAAAGTGTAGGACATAGTACTGCAACCTAGTGTAACCACCTAGTGTGGCAATTTTATCAAATGTGCTGTAGCTGTACTAGTGCTGCATTATTTCAAAATTTCATGTTGCTAATTTATGTAAGATCCTTGTAGTACTGTTGCTTAACTTTTTGAGAGAATTTACTAGTGTTGCTTATAAACGTGTTGCTTATCTATATATTAATACCCGATTCTCCGTCTGTTTGTTTGTTTGTTTGTAACTCATGCAAAATGGTAGATTGAGTTGTGAGCGAAATTATTTCTTTTTTGTGTGTGCGACGTGAGTTTGAAGGACCACCGTTGACTACGTTTGCTTTGAAAACAATACATCGACTAAATACAAAGAAAGTAACTGATTAAACATTTTGGACAAAAAGCAGCAGTGGCAGAACTTGGCAGCATGTTCGGTTTGCCAGTGTATCCTAATGCTTGCCTGACTGTTGGGTGAACTTTTTTTTCGAGCAATCAAAATGTTTAAAAACCGATAGGTAATGAAAGAGTATCATGAAACAAAATACTTTTTTCCTTTTCTTTTAATCATTCAATTTCCGCGCCTTAGCGAAGGAAATTGTTTGATTTAGACATTCTATCTATCTAACTCTCTCCGTAACAGTTTTTTGCTGTTTTCGGAAAGTCCGTTCGGATTTCGGAATGTTTGGTTATTCAGAATAGTTAATGACAGACCCAAAACTCTATGCAAAATGTAGTACAAAAAGGCCACTTTCAATAATAATTCACAAAAAATAATAAGCTTTTTATACTTTTCAAACACTTTTAGAAGTTATTTTAGCCGTTTTATATTTAAAACTTTCCAATTCAATTATCTTTAAAATTTCTTTAAAAAGTCAGTAAAATATGCACACCGAACACGTGAAACGTTCTCGAACCGATTTGTTTTATGTTTTGAGGGTAGAAAACATGCCGGTAAAAGCTGACTTTGCTCCGACCAAAACACTGCATAAATTATTACGTCATGCATATATATTAACTCCACACGCGCTGCATAATTAATTTTCTGCTTATTTCTCATGCATCGTGCACGTGATATCAGCGCGCGAAAATTATTCGAAAAGTTAATTTGCTTCTCGTGTGATAAGAGGGAGTTTTGTTCTTCGAATAAAGTTTTCGAATAAAGTTTTCGTAATTTAAATCATGACAAACAAAATATCGCTAGTAAAAGCAGATATAACAACTTTAGATGTGGATGCCATAGTAAATGCAGGTAAAGTTCTTCGATTTTTTTTTGATTTTTTTTGTCTTGCTCACGAAACCCCACAAACTTGGTTCATTTTTTAAGATTTTTTGCTTACTTTTCACTCCTCGTTTCATTTTTATTAATTTCATCGAAGTGTTTTTCGGCACTAACATGGTTTGGTGATGAGAATGATTTGATATGTTTTTCTTTTCACAGGAAAATCATAAAGCAAAAAAGAACACCACACATACTCGGAAGTAAGATAGGAATTTCTGCATAAACGAACAAACGGCAACGCTCATCGCGCGCAGAAGTTTTAGAGTGAGACTATATTTTAACAACAGCGTAGGAGTACGCAAGATATAATGATTACGGTGATGGAGAGTGAGAAAATTAATGCAATGTTTTGGTCGGAGCAAAGTCAGCTTTTACCGGCATGTGGTAGAAAGTTGTAGATGTAGAAGAAGCTTTGAAGAAGAATTTTAAGACTTTATCTACTATTGCAATCGAATTATAATCACGAGAACATTACTTATGGAGGAAATATTGATGTTTAGCTGACTCTGGGAAAAATTCTTGAAAAAGAAGGTGAAGGTTTGATAGTAAACGAAACTTAGCTGTGAAAAAAACTTTCAATATCACAGCAGAAGTATGTAGTACTGGTGAATACATCTTATCAATAAATGCATGAAACGTGTTCATTTCATTTTTAAATATTACACCGAGAGTTGAAGATATTGAAAAAAAAACAAACAAATGAAATTATCATTGCAGCACAAATCATAGGGAATTAATTGACCCAAACATATATACATACTGAAAGTATAAACATGTGCAAGATATTGGTGAACGATGTGTCTTATAAAACTGTTTTTCTGGCTTCGAAACGTCATAGTGAATTGAAAAGCGGTAATAAATTAAAGAAGGGAGCAATTTGGGGAATTCCAGACTGTATCAAATTAATCATCACTGTACAATGCTCGGTCAAGTTATTACTTGTATGGAACTGATTAGTTTTAAATTCACGTTTAAAAGATTTTAAGATGACATCGTTCAAAATAATCCTGCAAACCGCTCAATGGAGGCACAATGATTTAGTTTGGATATATGTCAGAGGAAAACAAACTTTTTGGATGAAGATTAGATTCCAACCAATTATATACATACAATGAGATCAGTAAAGCCTTGTGAAAATTTGGAGTGTAATATGTTCTAGGACACAATACGCTAAGGGGATTTTTTTTTGCGTGGATTAAGTTTTGCAATAAATCCACGCAAAACGTCAAGACATAAACGATTCGTGAAAATAAATCCACGCAAAATTTCATGATTTTATTTGCTCATTTTTTGGCTCTGTGTACCTTTCATACATTAACTATTTCCTTGTATATACTTATGAAGCACCTATTGGTTTTGCAATGTGGCAGGCATGGAAATGGTGATTTTTGCTGCTACTTCTAAGCTATATTATAAAGTACACACATTGCACTTTGTGCCCATTCGCAAATATAAATCCAAACATTTTCTTTGAGAAGCTCTGAATTAAAAATATTAATCCACGTAAAACGCTCTCAAACCTTGGCTCGCAAGAATTAGTCCACGCAAAAAAATCCCCTTAAGGTATACAGTCAACTCTCTCTAAAGCGGACACCATTCGTTCCAGCAAAAAGTGTCCGCTTTATGGAAGTGTCCGCTTTATAGAAAGTATTTTTAAAGGAAAACTTCAATTCGTTCCGAGAAAATGTGTCCGCTTTATGGAGGTGTCCGCTTTATAGAGTGTCCGCTTTAGGGAGAGTCGACTGTATCATGTTTGAAAAGAAGATTTTCATACAGATTCTAACAAAGTTTTATTGTGTTATTTGTCTCTTCGGGCACATTGGTGTTATTATTGTAGACTCCATAGAAGTGGTAATATGCAGACATTGGTGGATCTAGAGTGTAGTCGCAACTTGTGTAGAAGCGCATAAACATAAGTTGTGAATTCAGTTCATGTTATCAATGGGATTATTTGAACCTTTTTCTTTTATGTTTGAATTGCTAACACTCTCCTACACAAGTTGTGGCTTACCTCTGGATCCGCCACTGGCGAGTTTAGTAGAAATAGATTTTCGTATTGTATGTTATGTTGATTTAAGTTATGTATGATTTTTATCTTCTTGTAATTCCTGTTAAATGTCATGGATTAAAATCTTTGAAATGCCCAAGTTTCTCCTGCTCGTATTAATGCAAGTTATGAACAATTTCAATGTTTATTTAAATATATATTACCAACAATGTTTACTTAAATATATTACCGAATTCACATTTCTGACAAAATTTGGAAGGTGTGCACAAATAACAATTGGAAGGTCCTGATATTAAAGTTGGCAGTTACTTACAGATTTTTCCCTGATTTTTCCTTGATTTTCAAATGATTTTGGTTCACTTCTATCGAATATCATTTTATTCTTCATGTGAACCATAAGTCATACTTTGGGAATTGTGATAGACCTGTTCTCACGTACGCAACAAGAACAGAATGGATAGCCATTCAGATATCTTGAAAAATTAGCCTAAAGCTATTTCCTCTAGGCCTGATGCGGAAATTGTTCAAGCCCTGAGGCTTCTAGTTTAATTTCTTTTAATTGTTAAGCGCTTCTGATCGAACGTTTCTTTTATTCAGTTTATTCATTTAGCACGTGCCATTCTTTCTCCTCCCTTGTGATCTTTTTAAGAAGAGAAACCATTTTCGCCCTGTTTGATAGCACCCATGTTAGAGTGCGTAACTTTTTTAAAACAAAAGCTAATAATAAGTTCAAATTTTTGCTCTCTACGTTTTGAGTGTAAATGTTAAAGTGAAAAACGATTGGTTTTAAAAAGTAAATAAATAGCACATCATGAAATTTGGGTTTTTTGGAACCATTTGTTTAAATTGATATTTGATATTTGATTTCGAAACTGCCTCTGGCTGAACACAAGTTGTACGAGCCGTTTTTAAGGAAATATGAGGTTTATTGGGGTCTCCGGGGTGACACAGAGCAGGTGCACATGGGCGGCGAGCGACGCCGCCTTGGCGGCTAGTCTATGTATTAATACCCGATTCTCCGTTTGTTTGTTTGTTTGTTTGTTTGTAAGTGACGCAAAATGGTAGATTGAGTTATGAGTGAAATTATTTCTTTTTTTGTGTGCGACGTGAGTTGAAGGCAAATACATTGCAACCCCAATCGAACGTGACTGGCTGATGAACTAATAGGAATAACGTTTTGTTTTTATTATTATTGTTGGATTTTTGGATTTCTGCGAAAGCAAGAAATACCTTAAAACCGGCTCTGTTCTTTTTGGATTTCTGCGAAAGCAAAAAAAACGGCTTTGGGTTTTTTTTCTGCTGTCCAAACCTAGCGTTTTTTTGAAATTTCGTGTGTACCTTTACATGAAAACTACCAAAACGTTCTTGTTTTGCCACTTTTTCACGAAAAAACAGACATTTCTCCCACTAAAAACACAATGGAGAACTTCAGTTCCACCAAATTCAAAGCATCACTTGTAATAAACTTATGATTTTAAAAGTTCGTTGTTGGTAACATCTTGTGCTTCGAAGATCTCTTGCAGTAAAGAAAATTTATCGAAGTCGTTCATAGTTAAACTTATTAAAAGCTATATTTTTAAATGCTTAGCTACTAAGATTAGATACTAAGATAAGGTAGATACGTAGGTAGTTTTAAACAAAGTATTTCTGATGAGTTTTTCGCTTTTACTTTGTTTCTTAATTTTTTTTCGAAAATGTTTGTGTTTTTTTTTTTTCTTTTCGCTCTTACATACTTTCTTTTTTTAAAATTTGAAATTTGAAGAATGCCACTAGTCTTTCAGTTTTCATGCTTCAGCTGGTTTCGCAGAAATCCTTATGCCTGTCAGGGCATCTTGTTCTTCTTCTTACTGTCCAAACCTAGCGGTTTTTGAAATCTCGTGCGAATGTTTACACGAAGCCAAAGTCACGCATTTCAGTCGAAGAAACTCACAACAAAGAACCAACCAAAAGGATCCCCATGCAGCTTTAGTCAGTATAATTAAAGAAGATGCACATTTCCACAACGGAAGATGAAGAATAAAATCTGTAGCAGTAATTTATTATTATCTTATATTATATTATTATGATTCAATGGTGATTTTTCGTTTCCTATTTATAAACAGAATGAAAAGGTATGTTTTATTTTTGAGATTAATGTCTGAGATTTTTTCTAAAAAAAAACATCGTTTGTTTCAAATGTGGGCTGTAATGCTTTTTAAGCTCTGGATACGTACAGCTCAGCTTAAGTTCCATCTCAGCTCCAACTGTCTGCCTACTCAGCATCACTTTTTATATCTTTAATGTTTCAATATAGCTATATTTTAAGCTTATGTGCTTGCATAATACTTTGAAATGCAGTATTGTTTTTTGTCGGTGATCAGTAGTTTTTAGGTTATCAATGTCTCTAATTATGGACAGCCTTCCTAATTTTGATATACAATTCGAAAAACTTCACATGCTGTAAAAAACATACAACTTTCAGTTTTGTATTTTTCATGATCAAAATTTTTGTTTTTTTTGTTTGCAATTAGTCCATTCGTAATTAGGAAGATTGATAGCAATCTTTAATGTTTGAAGTATGTGTATGATTTACTTACGTAATTACTTTGAAATCAGAATTGATCAATGTACACTCATTATTCTGTATACTTTATTCCAAAATAAAGTAAGTATTTTTCATTCAGATCTAAATAAATATATGGTCTGATGGTATATATATAGTTTAAAGTGTTTTTGTAGTGTCAATTATGCTTTTATGAAGCTCTGAGGAGCACGTATAATATTCTACTGTAGTGTGATAATTCTTTTCTAACTAAGAAGTTGTAAAGTAAGAAGTTTTGAGTTAAAGAGCTATGTGTTTGTATTAGGGAAAAATGTTTCAATGTTTAAGCCTTTCAAGATACAACAGATTTTCCATGTTTCTTGTTTGGGTTGTAATACTTTAATACCGTTTCCTCCTCAGCTCCAACATTAAGTAGTGGTTATCTGCTCTGCACCACTTTTGATTGATGATTTTCTAGCTAAGTTATACTGCCATTGCCCCTATATATGAATGATCTTCCTAATCACGATTGTTAATGAACAATTACGTTGTGTTCAATTTTTACGTGCTGTGTGGACCCGTGTTTGCTCGTGTTATCTGTTGTGAATTTATTCCTGTTTGTATGTGGCTTGTGTGTGGGTCGAGCGTCATGTAAACTATTATGTATTGATTATTATTTTATGTTTGTTGATTTGTTTGTTGATATGTTTTTTCTATAATCGCGTTTTGTTTTGTAATAATATAGCCTTGATCATTATCCTGGCAAATTGAAATGTTCTAATTGTGTATAAATTCAAAATACTATACTATTAGTAACACAATACAAAATTTTGGTAAATTTTGGTATAAATTTATAGAGCATATACTTCTAATGATCAAGATCTTTGATTACTTTTTGTATTTGCAACTTTGGGAATTCTGTTTGTATGTAATTAAGAAGATTGGAAGTGCATATCAAATGCTTAAAGCGTATTATGTGATTTTCATACGTAATCACTGTGATATCAGAAAAGATCAATATAAACTTAATTGTATTTTGTATACCCAAAAATGTTTCATGTCATTCAGATGTATACAGTGTGTCCTGAAAAAAACGGAATCCTAGATTTAAAAAGCTGTAACTTTTGAAGTTTTTACTCGTTACATGCGATTTTTATACCATTCAAAAGATCTTTTTCTTAACTTTTCAGAAAAGATACATGTTTTGTGAAGTTTAATATTTAGAAAGTTATTCGGGTTTAAATGTTTCGATACGGTCAATAACTTCTTGAAGATCAATAAACTCAACACTTAACGATCAATTATCCTTTTGTTTTCAGTAAAATGTTGTCTTGAGTATTGCTGTGTTAAAGTCTGCACGAAAATTTTTGAAAACTCACAAATATTTTAATAATTGTGTGAAATGTGCTTAAACTTAAAATTAATTCTTCAATGAAAACTTATTCCCCGTGCTCTCTGAAAACCTTTATAACCAGAATAGAATATCGATAACTCACTCATCATGCAGCTTACAGTGGAACAGAGAGTGTTTGTTGTGAAAAAATATCATGAAAGTAGAAGTTTTGTTACTGTACGAGCAGCTTTTCAACAGCAATTTCCTGGTGTTAATCCACCTTCGAATAGCACGATTTTTAGAAATGTAGAAAAATATAAAACTGAAGGCACTAGCAAAAATTTGAATAAAGAAAGGAGTGGTAGGAGGAGAACAGCGAGAAGCCAACAAAACATCCAAATAGTGAGACAGTTGCTCAGCAGCCCAATGGCTTTTCCTGCCGACGCAACCCAACTGGCCTATCCAAAACAGCATTTAACGAAATTACCAGAAAAGATTTACGTTGGCATCCTTACAAGATACATGTTGTGCAAGAGCTGCAAAATGGTGACATGGCTAGAAGGTTGCGTTTCTGTAGATGGTTTTCTCATAATGCCCACAATCCACGTTTTTTGGCCAACATTGTTATTGGAGACGAGGCTGCTTTTCACATGTGTGGCAGAGTAAACACGAAGAACGTTCTTTGTTATGCTCCCAAAGGCCAGCCTCCTCGTGATTTTAATTTCGAGAAAAGTTCTTCCCGCCAAAAGCTGAATCTTTGGATTGGCCTATGTGGTAATGGAGAGATTATGGGACCCTTCTTTTTCAATAGAAATGTTAACGCACGAGCTTATAAAGAAATGTTGGAACAGTTTGCGTTTCCTGGAATAGCATGAGCGTTTGGATTGTACGCCGGTCCTATTTTTCAAAACATCTGGTGGTTTCAGGACGGAGCCCCAGCCCATAGCTCACTCGAAATCCGTCGACTTCTAAGAACAAAGTTTCAAAACCGTGTGGTTGCTCTCCATCATCCCGTTGAATGGCCGCCCAGATCTCCCGATCTTTAGGGTTATCTCAAGCAGAAAGATTTTCGTACCCCTCCTGCTAATTTGGTGGAATTACGAAGGAGGATAGTTGATGAAGTAAACGTACTAAGACAAAATCCTGCCATTATCAGGAGTTCTTTTAATGCCATGATGGGGCGAACTAAACATTGTATGTAAAGAAATGGCTCACATGTCGAATGTACCTAGCTCAATTTTTTTTTTGTTATTTTGTGTGAAAAAGTTGTTTTTAGCAAGGATTTCACAAAAAAATTTTTTTGTCATGTAAATGTAGCGTTACATTTTAGCATAGTCACAAGAGAGAAACGCATTGTCGATTCGATCGTGTTTTGTATTGAACGGGCCATTAATCTGCATTCACGTATTTTCTAATTAATCTTTAACGTTTTAATTACAAGATCTCATGCTAACAGTCCTTATTATAGACCAAATATTTTTAATTTGAAAATAAAAATTACATATGGAAAGACGAGAAAATCTTCTTTCTTTTGGTGTAAAAATCGCGTAATTTAACCCAAAATATCAAAAGATATGACTGATAAAAGTTAGGATTCCGTTTCTTTCAGGACACACTGTATATGCAATAAAATTTTACATAATATCAATTACACTTTCGGCATGCCTTTTAAAGATCATTCAACCTTTTCGAATTTCTTAAGCTGAGTGTCCACCAAAGCGCCTATGATAAACGCAAATAATTAGATATAAAATTTATCGCCGGCGCCACAAAGTCTGGCGCAAAAACTAAACGCAAACGTGTCCATTGATTTTTATTAAAATGTTTTGAAACGATCAAGTATAGAGAAACAGCAGAAATGAATTGTGAAGAGGGAAACAAAACGCACTTGATATTTTGCTTGTAATGTTGCTGCAAAAAAGACGTCGTCGAAGAACAAATGCTCATAAAAAGAGGGCTTTCTGGGTACAGGATATTTACAAGGACCAAGAAGTGTATGATGCAACAAGACTTTTTAATAAAATGAGAGTTTCGAATAGGGAGGACTATTTCAATTATTTTACTTTTAATTACTTTTTTTCTTCCCATGTTTTATTTTTATCGTTTTTGGCATTATTTCATCTCACATTTCCACGAGTTTTAAAAAATATCTTAAACGCATTCCCCTATCACAATAGATTTTTTGTTATTGAATAGCACCACATGCTAAAGATCATCGGCATTTCTTTGACTTCTGAATATTTTTTCGTTATAACCAAAAATAAGAAATGAAAAAGTTTTCATTTCTTATTTTTGGTTATAACCAAAATTTTGGCGTTAAAAATTTGCGCGCGCCTAATTTTTTTTGCGTTAGTTATTTGCGTTAAGGTGTCCATCTACGCGCGAATCTTTTTTTTGGCGTCGATCATTTGCGTTAATGTTTTAGCGCGTTGGTGCACACTAGGCTTAAAAGAATTTTTATAAACTTTTCTTCTATTGTGTTAGATTAAAATAGGTCATATTGGGTTGATTGTTATGTCACACATTTCTTTTATATGTAATTTGTGTATTGTTTATGTAATTATACAGTGTGTCCACCAGAAAGTGGGCACCTAACTTTCAATAAGCATATCTTTTGTTTTTCGTGCTTGTTTTTTTCAATTTTTATATTAAAAGAAAGAAAATTTTTTGCTCTTTCTAAATATATGACCTGTTTTATGGAAAAACCAATTTTTCGGGAAATATTATCGATTTTACCATGAAACCATGACATTAAATCAATAATGATCAATTGACTCTTGCTTGAATAAGTGTTAACGACTGGAGTAGCATGGGAAATCATAAAAAGGTAAAATATTGTAATAAAGCTGCGTTTATACAAGGAAAACTTTACGTTTTTACAAGCTTGAAACATGAAAGTTTCATTTCTAAAACTCTTTTACAAAAATTTAAAAACTTTGAATCGTGCTTTTTGATGATGGATTTCTACCCAGAAACTGTTGTCTAGAAGCCTGACTTAACAGCTACATAACTTTTGTCTCATGAAACTTTCTTCTTATGATTGAATGAATTTCATAAAAAGTTTGTTTTCTCGCTTATAAAGATTTTGGCAATGCGTTGGGAGTATGAAATTATTAAATCATAATAAAAAATTTAAAGAAAGTTTACACAATGAAAAAAATTTTGTGTCTTTTTTAAAACTTTCGTGACAAAATTAACACAACACCACCAACAGCGGTTGTTTCAACGAAACAAAAGGTTAAATGCTCGTTAAAAGTCTGTTTTATTGATCATTACAAAATTAACAACCGTATCGAAACAAAAAATACTTAATATTCTTTAAAATAAGAATTTTTATGAATAACAACTTATATTTTTGGAAAGCTCAAAAAATCCTCTTTCCAATGGTATAAAAACCGCATGGTATTGCTGAAAATTCGAAAAGTTATTTGTGTTTTAAACAAGGTGCCCACTTTCTGGTGGACACACTGTATATAAGAGTAGTTTTTACATTTCTCACTCTCATACAAACATTCAAAAGAGTCAACATAATTTCAAATAATTTATTCATGAAAATTTTTGACTGGTAGCACACCTTTGGCCAGCTGTTTGAACATATTTAACTTCAAAATTTAAATAATAACGCAACTCATTTTATTTTGTGTGTTACAATTCCCACCTGCTGTGTGCAGTCTACACTGAGCAGCAGTCAATGTTGTATTGTATAGACGAGTTTCCAATGTTAATTAAACTTTTATACCTTGTACATACTGAAAATCAAATATGATGTACGAAAATAGATAGGAAGTGCTAATGTGTATTGAAACTTTCTAATGTCGATTGTCTTTAAGGGGACTCCAGAGAACCAAATAAAGTGACAACATTTTGAAGTGTATAAAGAGACTTCTATTCCCTGTCAGGCTGCGTGCGCATACTCACAGGAAAATGACTTTATTAATGATATTCTATGTTGCAATATACCGTAATTATCGAGCAAAGAACACTGGTGTTTATAAACATTATGTCACTAAGAAACTCATCTATTATATTGTATTGTATTGTCCAATCATTCAAAACCATTCAAGTTTCAAGAATGTTATTGTTAGTCTTCCATTTTCATACTTCAGCTGATCGAACGTTTTTGTATTCCTGCGTAAGCAAGGAATACTTTGAAACCGTTCGTGTTTTTTTTGTTTTTTTTTTTTTTTTTTTCACTGTCCAAACCTAGACCAATTTTTGTCGATGGGAAATAGCCACTTAAATCATTAATGTTCCCAACTTACATTCTTTTTATGATTTAACAGTCTAAACTCACACTATATTCATTGTATACAAGTACTTTGCTTGAAAAGACTCTAAAAGTGTAAAATATAAGCTCTAGTGAAAGGAATAATTAAGATATGGCTAAATCGCAGATGCCAAGGTAGAAATATTGTTTCACATGAGTCTTATGCAACGTTCTTACGTTTTCCGTAGTTGTTTTAAAAATGGAAGCGAAGAAGCACGCGTAGATCTGTGAAAGTTTCTTTGTTGAATATATGGATATAGAAGACGTTGTAGTACGGCTGTAAAACTTAAAAGAATCAAGAACATTTATGATCCAAACTGATAATCTACGTGAAACTAATATTCTTAGTAGTCATTCTTGACAAATAAGCAGTTCTTGATGCTTCAAAACAGATATGAACGACTACCAATAGGGTATGTTTATGTCGATTTAATGCGTAATTTTCTATTAGTTTTTTTCTAATTATAATACAATTTTCTTTTTCATGTTCCTAGCTATCCTGTTTTTATAAAGCTCTGGAATCTTGAAGCACAGCTCATCTTCCTCATCAGCTTATACCCATTTTATTAATCAATAGATGACCACTTTTTTAATTGACTAGTCGAATTTAAAATATTGTATGATTCTAAAATTTGTATACTATCAGGATGACGATAAAAAGCAAACACAGATATTTTTATTATTTCGCATGGCCAAGTAAAAGTTTTTATTATGAAGTTCAGGTACGAACAACATAAAGATTTTCATACCGTATAGTTTTAAAAGGAGTATTTTGAAACGTCCACGGAAGAGTGTTCTCTAATGGATTTTTAAACTGACGGTGTTCCTTCTTAAGCTTGATCTCCGGCAAAATTTTTCCAAGTCTCTTAACTTTTATGATGCTCTCGGGAATGTAATTAAATGAATTCGAAGTTATTACTACTTACGCCACAGATTTTCCCTTCAAAACTTAATGTGACAAAGTTTTAATTTCTTAATTACTTTTTGAAGATGCTTTAGGGAATATAACTATGAATAAAAAACTTTTTGAAAAAATCTCTAAATGATGCAAAACAGTGCAGTTTATATGAAATAACAAATATTACTTCTTTCGCAGCTACAAGATAAACTGTAAAACACAAAGAACATCATACCACATTATGCATATTGTTTTAAACCGTGAACAAACATTCACCTTTTAAAGCACAGATTATTCTTAACGCGATAATCTTTTAATTAGTTAATTGCTTCTTGAAGATGCTTTAGGGAGTGCAACTTCGAATGGAAATCTTTGTAAAAAAATCTCTAAATTGATGCAAGACTGAAGTTTTATATGAAACAACTAAGTTTAATAGTTATCGTAGCTAAAAGGTAAAATGTAAAATACTGCAAACATCACTACGCATTATGCATATGGTTTTAAAGCGTGAAGTAACACTCATTTCTTTCTGAAAAGGCTCCAGAAAGTCCTACAGTCATCCGCAGGAATACTTCTGCCCGGTAGGGCATCTTGTTTTTATTCTCTTTATTCATTTAGCACGTGCCTTTTTTCTCTCCTCCCGTGTGAACTTTTTAAGAAGAGAAACCATTTCCCCCCTGTCTTTCAAAAGCTAATAAAAAGTTGAAGTTTTTTCTCCCTACGTTTTGAGTGTATTGTTGTACTGATTGTACTGATTGGTTTTAGAAATAAATAAGTAACACATAATGAAAAACCTGAAAAATAGTTAATGTAACGCTGATGTGACACTGACTGCACACCAGAGGTTGTGACTTCGAATCTTTTCCAAGTTGTATCAGCCGTTTATAAGGAAATTTGACGTTTATTGATACAGTGATACGGAGCAGGTAGACATGGGCGGCGAGCGACGCCGCCTTCGCGGCTAGTCTATATATTAATAGCCGACTCTCTGTCTGTCTGTCTGTTTGTCTTTCACGCAAAATGGTAGGAGAGCTGTGAGTGAAGTTACTTCTTACTTTTTCCGCGACGTCAGTGTGAAACCATTGTATTGAGACCCTAATCGAATGCGACGTTTAGAGAAAATTATCTCGGTAACCAATAGGGATAACTGACGTCATCAAAACTTTTGATCGATGATATCTCCGAAACGGTGTGTCATAGACATATAATCATACACATTTTCTTGCTCAGAATTTCGAGCTCTACGAAATGGTAACACTTTCCATTATCAATTCCCTAATTTTTCGTGAACTCTTTGGGTGGTGACACAACGCAGGTTGAACATGGGCGGCGAGCGACGCCGCCTTGGCGTTTAGTCTATATATTAATAGCCGATTCTCTGTTTGTCTGTTTGTCTGTAAGTCACGCAAAATGGTAGATTGAGTTGTGAGAGTAATTACTTTATTTAATTTTGTGCGACGTCAGTGTGAAGCCATTGTATTGAGACCCTAATCGAATGCGACGTTTAGGGAAAATTATCTCCGTAACGAATAGAGATAACTGACGTTTTTTTGGGGTCCGCGATACAGGCGATGGGGTGACGAGAAATTTGGGTCTAATTTTTTTTGGGGGGACTGGTCTATGACGTCATCAAAATTTTTGATCAACAATATCTCCGTAACGGTTGGTCGTAGCAAAACGATTCCATACGTTTTTTTGATCAGTTTTTCGAGCTCTACAACATGGCCACACTTATTATTTCCAACTTCTTAATTGCCCCCGCAGCGAGCGTAAGCGAGCGAGGAGGCATAGTAGTTTCACGAGATAGGCGAAAGTCAGTTTACGATTTTTTTTTACGAATTTTACGAATTTTTTTCGTAT
This sequence comes from Turritopsis dohrnii, assembly GCA_027922465.2. NCBI lineage: Eukaryota > Metazoa > Cnidaria > Hydrozoa > Anthoathecata > Oceaniidae > Turritopsis > Turritopsis dohrnii. The sequence goes on from BQMF02000319.1 coordinate 357,260, forward strand.
CTCTTTTCTAATTTACTATTATATTATATGATATTATATTATGTTATTTAAAAAGTTCGTATGCTAAAATTAATTAAACATTTTTTATATTACTTTTGCGTTGTTTTAGTGAAGTGAACAACAAGGATTTTGAAGCACAGCTTGAAATCTGAAATTTTGGCAACCATACATTTCATGTTTGTATATGTTTTAGCTCTAAATCTTTCATTTAATAAATTTTATTCAATGCACTGATTTTTGGTGGATCTTGCCATTTTAATTGGATTTTATGCAAGAAAGCCGTAATACAAATTCTTGTTTTTCTTCTTTAACTGTCCTCCACTAGTGATCATGATCAATAAAAAACCTTTTTATATTTTTTTCTTGCTATTTTATGTAAACGTTGGCTATTTTTTGTTTTGAATTAAAGTTTGAAACGCAAATTTCTAATGGATTTTTCGCTTTAATTTTTTTTTTAAAAACGTTTTTTTTTTCTTTTGGCTTTTACATAATTTCTTTAACAAATCTTTCTTACTTTGATTATAAAATACGTATTCATGTTTCAGTTCACACATTTCTTTTGTTTGTAGCAAATACTTTCATAGCATATTAGGCATATTAGCATCAGTGTGACATAGGCCTAAGAGATCACAAAAAATCACAAAGATCACAAAGTTTTGTTTGGTTTTGTTTCCGTTGTATAGGCTTCCAATGTATAGCTTGCTGTGTGTACAAATTGAAAGGCTTAAGCGCGGGGGCATTTTTAGCTAAAGCTACATGCTAGTTTTATTTTTCGTGAACTCAACGCAGGTTTAACATGGGCGGCGAGCGACGCCGCCTTGGCGGCTAGTCTATATAATAATAGCCAATTCTCTGTTTGTTTCTTTGTTTGTCTGTCACGGAAAATGGTATTAAAGCAATTGAATTAAAGCAATAAGTCATCACAGAAGGAAAGGGACTACCGATACATTTGACCATAGACAGAAAACAAAATGCATTTGTGAGTTTCATTTTAAAGCTAGTGACATAAACGTTCTGCATGGTGGTGGCCGAAAAACAGTCAGTCCAGTATTCCATTTATCTTCAAATCCAATGATTTTGTTGTGCCAAAATCCTCCTAAGAAAAGAACACCTACAATAATCGAATCATCCTCAGTGAGAGTTATTGAATCCGATTCTGAAATGAATAATGATCATGAAAGTAGCTTAAGGCCTGATATGGATGTTTTTAATGATGAAGCACAACTGGAACATTTTGAACACAAGATCATTAGTATTTAACAAAATCATATAACTCTAACAAATCAACTTTACAAGTACAGTAATGTTAGTAATTATAAGAACACTTTTGAAATACTACAAGTACGTCAGTAGAAAAGGTTATGTCAGAGCTTCTTGCTGCAACATAAAATTTTATGATACTGCATATATTTACACAAAATAATCCTCATTACAAACAAATTTGTTGATAGGAAAAGTGCTGAAATTTGTTTTTTATTTTCTAAGCTGATAGTAGAGAAACCATTATGCTCCTTTAAATTTCTTCAGGAACTGTTTCTGAAGCTGGTTAAAAAAGTAATTTGTTAACTCTTAATAAGTTCCATTACATGGTTGCTGAAACTACTTTTACCAGTAGGGCTAGAACATTCATCTACTTTAAGAGCCTCAATTTCTTTGAATGTTACTATCATACTTCTCTTCTCCTTTTTTCATTATCCCACATAAATCATTTCAGCTGTGATGCACCTTTCTTCCATAAATTTTCTTCTAGTGCTGTTTTATGTGTTTATTCTGCTCACTAAACGATGATTTTCGATTTCTTTGATAGTGAATAATGGAAGCTCTTTCAGGGACCTTCCCCATGTTGTTGAATATTGATTGTTAACAGGAACTCCAATTAGCTTTGCTTATTATAATTTTAGAATTACCGTTAGTATTTTCATTGACTGTAGGTTCAATATCAAATCATTAAAACACCCTCATCACTGTTTTTATTACTGTTCGTCGCCATGTCTAAGTTCATCTACAACACTCAGCTTTGCTTTCATGTTTACCCAAAAAGATTCGGGAAAGGTGTATTACTTTACGGGGAGAATGTTTCGCGGGAAGAAACTTTCGCGTTTTTTGGTCATTTTCGCGAAAGTAAGTCCCCTCGAAAAGGATTGTCATGCGGATTCGCGAAAGTTTATCTCACGCAATGGCCTATGAAGGCGATTCGCGAAAGTTAAATTGAAGAAACAAAAAACAACCATTTTCACGTGTTTTTCTTTCGACCATACAGTATAAATAAGTTTCTGTGGCATCGCCATATTTGTTTTTAACCAGAAGCACAGGCCTGTGCAGTTTCAGTATGACTCAGGTTGGTCTGTGCAGTTTCAGTATGACTTCGTCTCGAAGCAAGATAACTATTTGTCTTTCCAATTTCATTTTTCGATCCAATCACTCGAAAGAACAATTTTGAAATTGGGAGATATTGTTTTTCAAAAAGAAAGGAACATGTTTTTTCGACCAGATGAATACTCTATTGTAAAAATCATTGTAAATTCATCATCAGTTTTGCAAATCTTGTCTCCTTTTTCCAGGTCAGAGAATATGATGCCATATCGCGACTCGATCAATGGTACACAACTATCCTTTTGCGAGTGAAAGCATCCATTAGTGCTGCTGGTGGCGACCCTGATTTACGTTAACTTTGAAATAAACGTCAGTTTCCATTAGATGTTACCGAGAAACGATAAGAAGCAATGCAGATAGTCTAATGGAAACTTACTTTCAGTTCTGACATACAATTTTAAATTCTCACTCTGTCATTCTCTTGTAGCAACAGAATATATGCATTTTTGTAATAACAAAGTTTATGCGCTTATTTCATTTCATTGTCTTCTTTAATGAGCGATCATCACAAGATTGTAACCGAAACAAGTTTGTGCTGACGTACATGATGGAATGTGCATGCGTAAATTGGAACATTTGCAAAACCAAGCACATATTTCGCGAAAATTAGAACTTTGAAAGCTAAAAGGAAACCAGTTTAGAGAACTTCTTAAAGTATCTGGCGGTTTTGTAAACGTCGTGTTTTCAATTTTTGCACTCTTTGAATGGAAATGGAGAAATTTTCTCTTATTTTTGCTCGCTCGCGCAAAGTTGTATTTGTGGAAACCTAGCCTATGCTAAAGTTGACGCTGGTTGACGGGGTAGGGGGGAGGTGATACTACTGTTGACAACAATCTTCTCAATTTTCAGAACCTTGATTTTTCTAATTAAGTAAAGGTTTCTTATGAAAAATTTTACATTGAATGTGATCTTGATGTGGTCCGTCGTGGCGTGGGAAAGTCCTTCCGTATTGCTTTTGTTGGCTCCGTTCTGTTCTGTTTTTTCTTCTCAAACGATGACTTCAACTGAGGGGAAGGGAGCAATGCAAAGTTGACGCAGGTTGAAAGAGGGTTGGAGGAGGGGTCAAAAATGTGAACAATCCCTTATAGAATTTTCCGCGGACAGGAACGGAACAGACAAAAAAAGTTACTGAGCATGCGCACAAACATGTTTACAACACGTGCTCAGAAAATTTTCCGTTCCGTTTAGTTCCGTAGAAAGTTGAATCGAGTTTTTTTAAAAACTTTTTCTGTTCTTTCCTTGAGGAAAACATGGAAAATATTTAGACTGGCCAATCAAATCCCGTTATTTTTATGATTTATCATGCAACACCATCTACTATCGTCTTGCTGACCAAAAAGAATGGTTGATGAAAAATAACATGCACCAAAAGCAGTTTACCGATAATTAAAAGCATACCTCAAGTTCATATGTCCGTTGTTTTTAGTTAATAGAAAATAGGTTTACCCGGTAAACATACATGTAGCATACGGCGAGCACATGGTGACTGAATGAAAAATTTTAAATTCTTATTTAAAATAAGAACATTGGAAATTTTTTTTTTCAGGAAATGGGAAACAAAATTTTCAAGTAAGGCCATCCATATATTAATAGTCGATTCTCCGTCTGTTTTTTTGTTTGTTTGTTCGTTTGTTTGTAAGTCACGCCAAATGGTAGATTAAGTTGTGAGCGAAATTATTTCTTTTTTTGTGTGCGACGTGAGTTCGAAGCAAATACCTTGCAACCCCAATCGAACGTGACTTTTTTTGGCTGATGAACTAATAGGAATAACGTTTTGTTTTTATCATTATTGGTCAGCGCCGTGAGGTAGCTGATCTTTCATTTAACCGTGTCTGTCAGTCAGTGTGTAATGCTACAGTACTTTACGCCCGCTTTAACGCCCATCATTGGTAACTTTCAATTTTGCAGTACAAACTCGGAAAGTTTAAAGCACGACATTGATTTTTGGAAAAAGAATCGCCAGTTTGTAACAATTTAAGTATACTACAATACAAACAGGGTTCACTTCACTTATGAATAAATAAATTATTCATTGCAATGCGCCTTTCCCACCCTTAATTTTCTATGTAGTGTATTCTGGGAGCGAAAGGCTGCTTAAACTTTATGTCAACAACGAGCAAGAATCAGTCGAATTAGTCTTTTGCAGATAATATAAAAACAACATTACTTGAAGCATATTGAATCGAGACGTTTACAACCACGTATCCCATGTATTTGACAGGAGACAAATTTATCAAGGAGAAAGAAAAAGTCAGGCAAGTTGCATAGATTATTTATTATATGTTAGTTGTGCAAATTATGTTTTCCTTTTTCCCTTGCTGAATTTTCCAATTTTATTACATTATACCCTGTAAGCACTTCACTGTAAACTGAAATTTTAAAGACCAAAAAGTTCCTGTAAAAGGAATTGAGAAAAATGATGTTTCACATTTATAAGTATGGAAATGATCCTTATTAAAGAATGGTTTGCCAACAAAATATACGTTCAAAACTTCTTATTACCTCGTTAGCTACAACACTGTTTTGTGTATTAAGACTTTCAAAGATCTAGTTCAAGAAGGCAGTTATTTGTTTGAAGTCATTTTTGGTTTCATGAAATTATAATTAAAAACCAGTGGCGGATCTAGAGGTATGTCGAAATTTGTGTAGGAGAGCATTAACATAATTTGTTAATTCAATTTATATTACCAATGGGATTATTTGAACGCTTTTCTTTTATGGTTAGATTGCTAACACTCTCCTACACAAATTTCGACATACCTCTAGATCCGCCACTGAAAACATATATTTTTTTTTCGAAACGCGTGTTTTTTTTTCTACACATGGTCTTACAAAAAATTTTCTTAAAAATATACAGCTCACGCATGTATAATTCTTTTGTCTTTAATAAGTTAATTTCTGGTGGTTTATGATTAGACCCTTTTTACACTAACTTATCATTTTAACATATTTATTGCCTGTTTTCCACCAGTGAGATATAAGAAAACACAAGTGTTGTGCCTAGAAATGTAATAAAAAGCTGGTTTTGTAATACCTGCCTAGATTTGTAATAAAAACGGCTCAAAATGTAATACCTGCCTAGATTTGTAATAAAATCGACTCAAAATGTAATAAAAAAGCTGCTGTGTTTTGTAATAAAATGTTGGCTCAAAATGTAATAAAATAGCTGCCTAGATTTGTAATAAAATCGGCTGATTTTGTAATAACGAACAAAATTGGGCAATTTAGGCCAAATTTTGACCAAATTTTAAAAGTTCTTCAATTTTCGTAAAAATTTGCTCAAGATATAATAAAAAGGTGCTGATTTCGAATTTGACATTCATTTTGCCAGTTTGACAAAAATTGGGCAATTTAAACCCAATTTGGACCAAATTTTGAAAGTTCTTCAAATTTCGTAAAAATTTGCTCAAGATATAATGAAAAGGTGCTGATTTCGCATTTGACATTCATTTTTTCCAGTTTGACAAAAATTGGGCAAATCGGCCCAATTTGGACCAAATTTTGAAAGTTCTTTAATTTTCGTAAAACTTTGCGTAAAGAACAATTGGAAGATGCTGATTTCGAATTTGACATTCATTATTTCAAATTTAACAAAATTAGGCAAATTTGGCCCAATTGTAACCAAATTTTGAAAGTTCTTTAATTTTCGTAAAAATTTGCACAAAGCAATTGGAAGATGTTGATTTCGAACTTGACAGTCATTATTTCAAATAACGTTAGTCTTTTTCTACAAACAAAATTGGGCGGAAAAACAGTATAATTTCAAAACTTATAAATAAATTACAAAATCTTTACTTTACTTTTATAAGAATCATAAGGCTCATTTCGGCTAAACTTTAAGAATATTTTAGAACCATTCGTAGGCTCAGATTTTATCAGGCCAATATATTTCTATTTATAATTGTCTGTGTTAAACGAATTTCACAGAAAGAGAAAAGGCAGACAATACTCTTAGAAATCGATAAAACACATCGAATTGACTCTTTGAAATTGACGTCAGGTTTTTAATAAAAGACAATTTCAAGAAGAAGAAAATAACGGCGCCAAATATTTGTAAAGAATCAAACATTAATTCCTTTTTTCTTCTGTCACTTACTGCAACAAACTGATGAAATGCTCTTACAAGCACGCAGATTTCTGCCATATTTGCCTGATTTCAGCTGTAATCCATATGTTTATGATGCGCGTTAGAGACGGGTCATTTTCATTGTTAGGAATTCTGTCGCATCTTAAATAGATAGAAAGTAAGTCTACCTTAAACAGTTTCCTTACTCTACGTGCGGAAACTGAATGTGAGTCACATAAAAGAAAGGTGTCATTGCTGGTATTCACTATCTGAGATACATACAAATTAGAAGAATGACTGTCAAATTCGAAATCAGCACCTTTCGATTGTGCTTTGTACAAAATTTTACGAAAATTGAATAACTTTCAAAATTTAGTTTCAATTGGGCCCAATTTGCCTAATTTTGTCAAATTTGAAATAATGAATGTCAGATGCGAAATCAGCATCTTCCAATTGTTCTTTACGCAAAGTTTTACGAAAATTTGAGGACTTTCAAAATTTGGTCCAAATTGGGCCTAAATTGGCCAATTTTCGTAAAATTGAAAAAAAAAAATGAATGTCAAATTCGAAATCAGTACCTTTCAGTTATATCTTCTGCAAATTTTTATGAAAATTGAAGAACACTCAAAATTTGGTCCAAATTGGGCCCGATTTACCCAATTTTGTTAAATTTGAAAAATTGACCATCAAATTCAATATCAGTACCTTCCAATTGTGCTTTGTACGAATTTTTAAGAAAATTGGAGAACGTTCAAAATTTAGTCTAAATTGGGCCCAACCTTATTACAAAATAAGCCGATTTTATTACAAATCTAGGCAGCCATTTTATTACATTTTGAGCCAATATTTTATTACAAAACGCGGCAGCCTTTTTATTACATTTTGAGTCGATTTTATTACAAATCTAGCCAGGTATTACATTTTGAGCCGTATTTATTACAAATCTAGGCAGGTATTACAAAACCAGCTTTTTATTACATTTCTAGGCACAACACAAGTCTCAAAGAACTTTGTAGTAACTTTTCATAATTTTAAGTACAATTGCTGCTACCGTTTCGCGCCATCTGGCTCTTGTAATAATTACAAAAGATGCCCTTACGGGCAGAAAGATTTCTGCAAAATCAGCTGAAGTATGAAAGATGGAAGACTAACAATAACATTCTTGAAACTTGAATGATTTTGAATGATTGAACAATACAATACAATACAATACAGTACAACATTGACTGCTGCTCAGTGTAGACTGCATACAGCAGGTGGGAATTGTAATTGTTATTGAAATTTTAAAGTTAAATGTGTTCAAACGGCTGGCCAACAATGTGCTACCAGTGAAAATTATGTTGACTCCTTGAATGTTGAATGAGAGTGAAAAATGTAAAAAGTACTCTTATATATAATTACATATATAAACAATACACAAATTACATATAAAAGAAAAGTGTGACATAACGATCAACCGCACATGACCTAATTTAATCTAACAAAATAGAAGAAAGTTTATAAAAATTCTTTAAGAAATTTAAAAAAAAGGTTGAATGATCTTTACAGCATAACATCATGTTAAAACTTGATATGACATGTACAGTGTGTATCAAAATGTCTTATCCACCAACTTTCAAGGCATATATTTCATTACATGTCTGAAAAAATATAGTGAATTTCATATCACAAGAAAGAGCTTTTCATGCTCCATCCGCTAATGTAAAATATTTGCCAAAATATTTGTTCTTCAAAAAGATATTGAAGAAAAACTCAACGATTTGGCTCATTAAATTCTTAAAAGTCAATTAACTGACATGCTAATGACTTTTTAGTGGTGTAATTTTCTTTTGTTGTGCTGATGAAACTTTTACAAAATTTTAAGTATAGCTTTGCGTATCAATTTCCCATAACAACTAATCTTAAAAGTTTCAAATAAATGTTTTTTACTGTGTGAGGATTTTTAATGTTTTTATTGTGTTTACAAATGACCTTCATTGTCAAATGACTTAATTGACTTTTAAGAATTTAATGAACCAAATCGTTGAGTTTTTCTTCAATAGCTTTTCGAAGAACAAATATTATGGCAAACATTTGATATTAACGGATAGAGCGTGAAAAGCTCTTTCTTGTGATATAAAATTCACAATATTTTATCAGACATGTAAGGAGATATATGCCTTGAAAGTTGGTGGATAAGACATTTTGATACACACTGTACTTCCAATCTTCTTAATTACATACACAAACAGAATTCCCAATGCTGCAAATACGTAATCAAAAATCTTGATCGTTAAAAGTATATGCTCTATAAATTTATACCAAAAATTTTGTAGTGTTACTAATTGTATAAAGTATTTTGAATTTATACACAGAACATTTCAATTTGTGTGATTAGGAAGATCATTCGTAATTAGGGGCATTGGCAGTATAATATAGCTAGAAAATCATCAATCAAGAGTAGTTCAGAGTAGACAACGACTTAACATTGGAGCTAAGGAAGAAACAGAGCTGAGCTGTACGAATCCAGAGCTTAAAAAGTATACAGCACAAGAAGGAAACAAACAAAAATCTTTTGTATCTAGAAAGGCTTAAACATTGAGACATTTTTCCCTAATACAAACACAAGCTTAATTGACACTACAAAAACTTTGTTGACACTAAAAAACTTTAAACTGTATATTCCACCATTAAATTTATTTACATCCGAAAGAAAATATTTAATTTATTTTGGAGGCACAGAAAAATGTAAAATCTATCACAAACAAAAAAGTAAACAAAAATTAGTGTGGGCCAGTGTGTCATAAAAAAGTCCTTCGTGTGCATAGGCTTGTTAAAAGCAAACTTTTGATTGATTTCGGTTCCTTGGGTGTCAAATATGAAAAAAAGCGAGGGTGCCAAAAAATTTGGTCCCTGGGGGCCCCAAAAGCTGACGTCAGCGCTTTTACGGTCAGAAAAAAATTTTTTTCAAAATTTTTCAAAGATTATGGTACCAATGGAAATATCTCATCAAGTGGAGTAGAAATTATATAAAAACTACAGCTTGAATATTTTTCGTTATCAAGTTATTCACGTTTTAAATTTGTATAAAACACAGACCGACATTTTACTGACCAAATGTGAAAACTTGGCATGTGCAATGTTCATGACAAACTTCACCTATTGGTTGTTTAGTTGTGATGTTTATGATAAAATACAGACCAGAAACTTAGTGTTATTTTTTGAATTTGACCGACCAAATATCTTTAAAAAAGAGCACTTCACTTGGTACACTAAATTTTGCATTACAGACAGGCTGTTCTATTTAGGAACAGGAAGACATTCCATTGTATTGTACTCTAAGCAAGTGTTTACAGTGCTTTGAAATATGGATTTCTCACTTTAGAAGTAGTATCATAGTTACTCGGAATAAACCCTGGTTAGGAAACTCGCGCCACTATCGTTCAATGTTTTGATCCGCATTATTTATGATCACGTGATATTAACGGTGCACCAGAAATGAAAATGGTTCCCATACACACTAAACATGCCAGGAGTGAATTGTTCTGTGTTTGGTTGTGGGAGCTGCAGAAGAACAAAAGGAATTGGTATTTTTAAATTACCTGCAGCTAAGAACGAAGAATACAAAAAATGGAGAGACACGAACTGTGGCTAAAGCCTTCAAGAAGCAAATTGAAAATGATTCTGTTTATACCTGCGAAAAACATTTCTTGGCAAAAGATATAGTGTCATGTATTTATTTCAGATTAATTAGAATGTATATTGCTTTGCTTATAAATTTCACATTATGTATACATAAGGTGAAAGTAAACAAATGCAGTCATTATTGTTAAGCAGTTGACCCACCTTTGGCAGTATACTGTATGTAGTTTTACATTTAGTTTATTCAGAGAAAATGGTGAAAAAGAAACCAATTTTTGGAGCATTGCCTTCTTTGAACATGTATGAGAAAAGTATTACCACAAAGCCTAGACCTAACAGACCATACAGAAGTATTGTTAAAGATAATCTTCATGTTGATGCTGTCAAGGAATCACTTGTATATGTTGATTTTGGAGAATTTTGAAGTAGAGTTCAGAAATTGAAAACACTACAGGCATGGAAATTAACTAGATTAGAAGATAGAATTTTAATTCAATTGTATTCTTCTGATTCTTTGAGTTTGCCACAGTTTGAAGTAGTTGTAGATGATAGTATGGGATTTACAATTTCAATGTTTGCTTAGTTTCTTCCTGAAACTCACATTCTGTACCGAAAGTATAAACGATCAATTCGGAATGTCAATATCATTGATTTAGTATCACAAATTACAAGTCACACTGTCTGCAAGGGAATTAAATATACCAACAGTAGTAATAAAAATATCATTAGACATTCAGTACCTAGAGTGCATGACCCACTTTTAGATGAAAATGTGCCATTTAGTTGTTTGAAAATGTACAGACACTCAGACTGTGAAATATTACTTGGTGAAATAGACGTTTGTGAATCGTGTCAAGGTATTAACAAATCGTATATGAAGATTTCATCTGCCAAGTCAAAGCGTGTACTGATACCAGCTAAACCAAAGGCTCCAGTATCTCAAACTTCAAGAGAAAGGCTGGGATTAGCTTTGCAAGAGAAAAGATTACACTGTAAGCAACTGCAGAAAAGAATCGATGAAATGACAGTTGAGTTACAAAATTCAAGCCTTTCAGTAGATCATCAAATGAGCGAAGATCTCATCAAGATTTTTAGTAATGCAGATAAGGCAAATATAACTGATTTCATGAATCTGTTTTGGCAACAACAGCAAAAGCTATTTTCATCTAATGCTAAAGGTGTGCGTTTTCATCCAATGATCATAAGGTTCTGTCTATCATTGGCTGCAAAGTCTCCTTCTTGTTATGAGGAACTAAAGAAACAGTGGTGTCCTTGTTTTACCGAGTCAAAGAACACTTCGTGATTATCGAAATTTTGTCAAACCCAAACCAGGATTCAACAAAGCTGTCATTGATGAGCTGGTTAAATTGACTGAGTGTTTTACCGAAACCCAGCGTTTGTTGTCTTGTTATTTCATGAGATGAAAATAAGGTCAAATCTTGTACTCGACAAAGTTACTGGTGAGTTAATTGGATTCACAGATCTTGGAAATCCAACTGTTAATTTTGCTACCCTAGAAAGACAGGACAAACTAGCTTCACATTGTCTGGTATTTCTAATACAGGGGTTAAATAGTAACTTGAAATTTTCTTTTGCTTACTTTGCTACAAATGGTATAACTTCAGCTCAGATTTTCCCATTGTTTTGGGAAGGGATTTTGCCAGGATCCAGTTGAGGAGTATTTTGGCAATCAGTGACAAATAGGCCGACGTTCAACTAATCCAGACTTACAGATGTTTGGATATAATGATAACTCAATTCGCATACAAAAAAGTATTTCGTGCAGCAGTGGTAATACAAGAGGAAGATATCATAAACGAAAAAGTTGGGTTGAGATTGATAATACAATATTACCAAAGCGTAAAGCTCGTTGAATAAAATATGAACAAAATCCATTACTATATAATCTTTACTTTTACTTATACCTATTCCAGATAACCAAACTTCTCAGAAATGAAAGATAAAAACATGAGGAAAAATCCAAACAAATTTTGCAAGATTTTCACTGTAATATGTGGGTGATCTGAAATTGGTAAATAGATTATAACATTACATATCATTATCAAAATTTGTTATTTTTCTTCAACACATGAACGTTTAATGTTTTTCCTGAGAGCTTTGTCCTTTGCAGTTTGTTGTGTTCTTTTAAACTTTTGTACGATGTTTTTGGCATGTGTAAATGAGCGTATCCTGACAAATAAATTGATAACACTATAAAGTACATCTTTTGAGATATGTTTTGCTATTTCGACTTCAGATTTTGTGCATATATCTTCCCATTTCTTCTGAATAAAAGAATCATCAGTAATGCTTTTACAAATACTTCTGTAATCAATTACATGATCTATGAGAGAGGTTGTATTTTTACGGAAATAGTTTTCTGCCAAGTGCATTAGTTTTTGCAAATCTTCAGTTATAACCAAAGCCCACCTCTGTCAAGATTAGACATAAAAGTAAAGTTTTCTTTTGTTTCCTCAGGATGTAATTTGGTTGCATTTAATAGTGACATTATTTGTTGATTTGTGCTAGTATTCCATTTGGGGGAGTTTTTCATTTTTTTATAAAGTTTATGCATTATATATCCTGTGATGTAATACAAGCCATGTGTCTCTTTTTCAGATAAATGGGTTGTTGATTCAGATGTTTTACATTCTGTATCTCCTTTTGATAGATGCAACAATCTGTCCGTTAGTTTACAAAGCAAAATTGTTGCCATGTGATCTGGGTAGATGGATAAAAATTCTTGTGCTTTAGCAACAATGTTTGAATAGCAAAAGCTATAAAAGTTTTCCGCATCTTTGTTTTTTAACAATTTTTCATACGGTTTTTGGAATGCAGACCACAAGTCTAATGCTATTAACCACATATCATCTCCTTCAATTTTCGTTTCTTTAAGTTTTGTACATAAATCAGTATTATAGCAGCTGTTATTTTCGACTTTCACCTTTTCTTCTGATAATATATTAAAAATATGTTCTTGTGTTAAACATTGTACGATTCTTTCATTTTTCACAGTAGCTGAATGTTTTTTCATATGGCGAGTAAGCCATCCTTTGCTGTTACATACTTTTTCACAAATATTACACACAAACTTTCCATCTTCAATCTAAAACAAAGTCAGAAAAATAATAATATAAAGAATGCAGTAGATAATTTTTTTAACCCAGTTTAAGTTGAGTTCCATCATCTTAGGTACAACTAATCACTTACATTGTTTGCTGTATTTAAAAATTCCTCTTGCAAATCTACATCCTCCTCTAATGCGTTCATAACTGCCTCTAAGTCATCACCAAAAAGATAATCATTCACCACAGTACCAGCCATCACGTTAGAAAATTTTTAAGTGTACCATCAATGTCACGTGATTGCAACAAAATAAGATCAAAACATATTTTGCCGAACAGGGCGAAAGCCACGGGAGTTTCCTAACCAGGGTTTATTCCGAGTAACTATGGTAGTATATAATATTTAAAAAAATATATGTATGGTTAAATCACGTTGTAATGGCTGACGTAACTTCATCAAAGAAACCAAAATATTTTACTGATTTTGGACGGTGCGTAATTTGTCAGACTGATAAAAAAAAGCGTTAAGGTATGTTTTAAAACCATCTTCCTGATTATTTAAGTCAAAACATTGGGATATTACCGCTAAACTTATTGTAAATGTACATGGAATCAAAAAGTATGGATCTTGTTAGCCAAAGCCATGGGGTTTGAGTGATGACATTCTTTTACAAAAGGCATAATGATTTATAAAAAATAAAGGTTGAAGCTCTATTCAAATATGTCTTTTGAGGAGTCAATTCATTTTTTTTCTTTTTATCTTGTTGAAAAGCGTGAAGTGAAGTGCTACGAAAAATTAAAATCATCACTTGAAGAGCGTCACAAGTATGGTGATCCTCCAACTAAATCGTGTTATCACCGTTTGAACTCTATTTCAGTTGATACTTTGCTAGAAAAGAATGCGTCTTATCATTCAGAGTGTTATAAAGACATAAACAATAACCAATATGCACAGATATGTGTAAATGCTTTCAGAACTGTCAAAATGACAGTAGCAATGTTGATGGTGATATAAGTTAACTGTTTATACATGTATGGTAATTTTCCACAGAATAAATTTTCTTCTGCCGCGAAAATTTCTTATAATAAGCCACTTTGTATATTAATTGAACAAATACGTCACATAAGTACACAATCAGATGTGTGCTATCACATAATTAAATTTTTTCATCCTGGTCTTTAAAATTCAAAGGTTTATAACTCTAGGGGGACAATTATCTGATTTATACAAGTTTTCACATTTGGTCAGTAAAATGTTGGTCTGTGTTTTATACAAATTTAAAACGTGAATAACTTGATAACGAAAAATATTCAAGCTGTAGTTTTTATATAATTACAGCCCACACATGAAACAAACAATGAACTTTTTTCAGATAAAATCCCAGACATTTCAAAAACAAAAAAAGCATTTATACCTTTTTCATTCTCTGTTTACAAAACGATACGAAAAGTCACCATTGAATCATTACAAGATAATAATAAATTACTGCTAGAGATTTTATTCTTCGTTTTCAGCTTTGGAAACGTGCATCTTCTTTAATTATACTGACTAAAGATCCTTTGGGATCCTTTTGGTTGGTTCTTTGTTGTGAATTTCTTCGACTGAAATGCGTGACTTTGGTTTCGTGTAAACATTCGCACGAGATTTCAAAAAACCGCTAGGTTTGGACAGTAAGAAGAAGAAGAAGAAGAAGAACAGAGCCGGTTTTAAGGTGTTTCTTGCTTTCGCAGAAATCCAAGTATAATAACAATTATTTCAGATATTTTTAACCAGATAAGATTCTGATGAATTTCCATGAATGAAAATTCATTTTACCTTAATACGGATGGTAAATTGAAAATTAGGGTTTGATTGACCATTTTTTGATTCACTCCTCTACCCACACCCAAAATAGAGAAATTCAGTAATTATCTTCCTTTCAAATATAATGGTACTTTGAGTATTTCAAGTTAAAATTATGACTCTGTATGCAAGTTTCTTTAAGGTCAACATTTTGTTAAATGGGCATTTATTGGTAATTTGTGCAGTTATATAACTGTTTACACTTTTATTTTTAGTAATCAACAGCTTGGCACTAGATCTTCATTGAATTGGTAGAAACGAAAACTCACTTGCGTGATTAACCAAGCACGTATGGTTTTAAGCACGTAAAGCTGGAAAGTCCAACTAGTAACTGAAATTTGAAGTTGAAATAAAATCGATTAAAGTAACAAAGTTGCTTCAGTTGCTTTCTTGCCCATATGATTTCTGTTAATGCATAACGTATAACCATATGTTTCCTATGCTGCCGGAAAAATCTTTCGGCTAATAAGAAGAAGGATCTAATTGTCTTGGAAACGCAAGGAGATCTTTTTTATTAAGACGTTTACCGATCACTTATTCTTAGCTTCCATGTTTTTAATGAATTTGTCCTTGACCTTTTAGCTGAGACGACTTCGGTTCAATGAATTTATTGGAAAACAATATGCGCATGTAATACGTTATGATTGATTTGTCATTCGGCTCTTTAGAATTTGGGTTTATGGTCTTGATGGCACATAGATCGGCTATCAATGTTAGAGAAAATAATCTGTATGAAAAGTCAGGTTTCTCCGGTATCATTCATTCGACATCTGACCTATTCCATACTACTGTGAAACACGGCATCATCACGAGCAATTTAAATTTTCTGCATTGTGAAAATATTTGGGAGTCCTTTCATCATAGTGGATTTTACGCTCCCTGTAAGGCGAGTGAATTTGCATTTTCGATTCGCATGTCCACCAACGAACCGTTATGACTTTTCCAGAAACTAATCAAGCTGTATTTTAGAAATGCAGGTTTCTTTGTCGCAAGCTGTATTCGTGTGATATTTTAAGCATCCAATTTGCGCTGACCTTAAGGCCTGTGGGCCTCTTGTTGTTAGTTTTATATTCCACGTTGCCTTGGCTTTGAAGTAGTAGGAAAGTGGGGGTTTTGCATCACTATACGCACTGTGAGTGAGGAACCAATCAAAACTCAGAGTTTTGCATCAGCATGCACACTGTAAGTTATGAGTCAGTCAAAATTATAAAATCAAAATCATAACACTATAAAGTAAATCATAGAAAAGAACATGGGAGATTATCAGAACTTTCTTCCTGCCTGTGAACTCATTATTGACGAATTTCATTTAAATACTCAACAGTCAGCGTATCGTCGATCATTATGTGAAATTGTGGCATTGCAAATGAAAAAGCTATTTCTGAATCAAGTGAGATGTTATGCTTGTGAGATAGACCATCCATCCCAATATCGACACGATTGTATGATGAAAACCATTGAAGAATTCGTATCAGAAAATTTCGTAAAATTGTTCAGTAGACTTTGAAAGGTGCAACGAGTTATTTCAAAAACGCTTTACACAAAAATACGTATTTATACATCAAGACGTATTTTTCCACGATGAACAATGTATCGAACGAAACTGAAGAACTTTTATGTAAATTTCTAAAAACTTTTGTATATGTTAATAAAGAGTGGATAAGAATAAATTAATATGAAATTTTTATGTTCCTTTCATTTGTGTTTTGTCTACATGTCTCTCCTCAACCTGAGTGTTTACAATGACAGCATTATTCAAGAAGAAAAAGATCGTCATCCGGAACTGAATATTCGTCAAATTAAATCTACCTTAACTTATCAATTTCTCGGATATGGTTATTTAAATCAAATTATTCCGTTTGATGAAATTATATCGAAACATCCAGATATCGGACTTATCGGACCTGGCCACGGTTGTGCCACACAATTGTTAGAAAGATGTTTTAATCGATATCGAATATTTTGCATGCATGCGATACTACATGTTGCGTATGGAAGGTTTTACAACGACTATGAGATGGGACTAGGTTATTGTTACGCAATGACATCATCATGGATTCCACGATGCGCACGTGCTTCACCACTATTTGGACATGTATCGGGACTTTTGTTTTGTATTTTTAAAAAGATTTGACAATTGTTAATAATTGTGTTGAATTTACTAATTACAACGGTGTATATTGCAATTCAATGTATGAAAGAAAAAGCAATTCTTTAAATTTTCTTTGTATTTTATTAACGTGATGAAAAGATAAATACAGATGTTAACACTAGAGGATGGAAAAGTTCTCACATTCGACCATCATGCCTTTCTCTAAAGACTATAACAAAGACATCTACATGACACACGTGTTAATTTGACAATTTAAGGTAGACTATAAAAAAGACTTCATTTCAATTTCTCATTCCACATATTGTTCTGAAACGTTGCGTTTCATCAAAGATGTATAACAAATTTATCAACACTTTCGAGTTTTTATTTGGTGTCAATTGGTTGGCACACTATCTTTTTTAATTTATAAATAAAAAATGGAACGACGGTAGAAGCAACCAGCTAGACTTTTTAGTAGACTATGTTAAAAAGCATGGCTGGGCCAGTGAAGCCTTACTAGATAACATACACTTGGATAGCAAAGAACAGATAAATGATTTTTGCAAAATGGAACTGCAAAAAATTACATGTACTTGCAATATTTGCAATTAGTAAGTTATTTCTAACCATTTTACTCTATACAAGCATGATCCTGTACTACAATCTTAACCTTTTTATTTATTATTTTGTAGCTTCCATATTGCCGCTGAAGAAATTGAAGAAGAAGAAGTCAATGAAATGTTAAATGTATTGCCGTTGTATAATTTCAATTGTGTTATTTGTTTTGAAAGTGTACGTAATGTTGTGTTTGTACCTTGTGGACATGTATGTTGTTGTGCAACTTGTGCGTTTCAGTGTCGTCATTGTCCTATATGTAGAAGTCCGTCTAACTCGTATATGCATATCTATGTTTCGTAATTTAGTGCATGTGTATATGTATGTGTGTATATGATGTGTAGTTTTATGTAGATATTTTTATATTTTTTATGTAAATATTTTTTGGAAAAAAAACATAAAAGGCAATGCCATGCTTGCGAGTTGTTTTTTATTCCCAAACTCTGAGAAAATAGTATCTAAGTGTAAAATTTCACACATAACCCTCAACATTATGTTGTTTCGTGTATGCTTTTTTAGAAAAGAATCCCAAAGATTTGTGTATGTTTTCACACCTAACTATGAGAAAAAACTTTGATTGAGTAAAATTCTCTCTTTTCATTCAAGACAAATGAAAAATTAAGACGTGTTCAGGTAAATGATAATTCTTTTCTAATACATATACTATTTTATAAAATGCCCTGGAAAAACTTTATGAATAAAATTCACAATCTTACCATCGTTTACATTTCTATCCTTTACAAAATAATCAAGAATTTGTGTAAGACATTTTCCTCTAGCAAAATGAAAACTGAAAAAGATAGTGTAACCACCACACACGTTTGAAAAAGCGGACTGTAGTTGAGCAGTATTACATAAAACTGTTTTTGTAGAAAGTTCTTTTTGAATGTTGTAAAATTCAGGTGGTCTACCAAAGGAATCAACGAAACTAATTTAACTTTCTTTGACATAAACTAAAATCCAATGTTCACCACTTTTTGATGGCTCTTGATTATTTACAACATATATACCATTTAAAAGTGTATTTCTTTTAACAAACGCTTTAAATTGATCCAATGCAAAAACGTCCACAAGTAACTTTCGAATTTTCCAGTCACGTGTTAACATGCAATGCAGTTCATTGGTGTTTATTTTTGTTAATAATTCTTCAGCACGTTTCGAGCTTTATCCACAGTTAAGATGTTATCAAAATCAGCATACAATAGCACTGTAATTGTATTCGGTAGCGGTACAGCAAATTCAATTTCCACTCGAAGTGCTCCTCTTTTCACAATTTCTTGATGTCCTCCGTGACACGCAGCTGGTGAAACATCAAAACCAAATAACGTATATCCGTTTTTGTAATCCCTTCTATTTATATCAATTCCTTCATCACGACCAGATTTGCCAGTTGTTGTAAATAAACTTTGATAGCCTTCTAAATAATGATCTTGTTCAAAAGTAAATTTCATGGGTTGTGCAGATAAAGATTCTGCATTTATATATACTCCCAGTTTGCTCACTGAAAAATGTTTGAAATTAAACGGATTACGATTATAACGTCCAGTATAGCTAACACTATCTGCCATTTCAAAAAACACGCGATTAGGAAACTGTCCTCAAAAGGCATTATCACAATTGAGTGAGGTAAGACCAGTGGTAATAGAGTACATGCGTACATCAGCACGATTCAATAGATACGTGATAGGTTCTTTTTGGAGTTTGTGTTGAATTTCCATAAACTTGTGTGGAGTCAATTGGACTTTTCGTACATACAACACAGACTCTATGATCACTATTTTATATTTTATTTTATGAAAACCTTCTCTGCGATTAAGCTCACATTGATTAAAACTGGTAAAAAAAAAAAATTACCCGGGATATAATAAGTACAGGAACACGATTGAATACGTGAAATTTTACTAGAAGTCATTGATATAGATAAAAAACAAGAAGTCTTGCTTTATTGCTGTTTTTGTTTTCTGTTTTTTATTTCTTTTTTGATATCTTTATTTTTTTCCGAAATACTTTTTATTTATTGCCCCCGCAGCGAGCGTAAGCGAGCGAGGAGGCATAGTAGTTTCACGAGATAGGCGAATGTCAGTTTCCGATTTTGTTCTTCATCCTCATCATCATCCTCATCATCATCTTCCAACTTTCGTGTTGACGTTACACGGTGATATACAATTATTAGCTGACTTTGCTTTTTTTACCGTTTCAAAGCATGGTACTGTAAGGGAGGTGGGAGACAGAATGTTTTTTTGTATCTCTTTTCTAATTTATTATTATACTATACTATGTTATTTAGGAAGTTCGTATGTTAACATTGCTTAGACATTTTTCATATTACTTTTGTGTTGTTTTAGTGAAATGAACGATAAGGATTTTGAAGCACAGCTTGAAATCTGAAATTTTGCCAACCATACATTTTATTTTTGTATATGTTTTAACTCTAAACCTTTCATTCAATTAATTTTATTCAATGCACTGATTATTGGCGGATCTTGCCTTAAAAATATTAATTGGATTTCTGTGTATGTAAGAAAGCCATATTTACAAACTATCGTTCTTCGTGTTTTTTTAACTGTCCTCCAAACCTAGTGTGATCATGATCAATAAAATCTTTCTGTATTTTTTCTTGTTTTCTTATTTAAACTTTGCCTATTTTTAGTTTTGAATCAAAGTTTGAAACAGAGATTTCTAATAGATTTTTTTTTAAAAGTTTTTTTTTCTTTTGGCTCTTACAGAATCTTATTTTGATTATAAAATACGTATTTGATTATAAAATACGTATCCATGGTTTCAGTTCACACATTTCTTTTGTTTGTAGCAAATACTTTCTGATATTACTTGTTAAGCCTTATTTACACTTTTTAAAAGGTATATTAGCATCAATTATCGAGTTTGTCTTGAAGTTCAATTGATGCCATCATGTCAACTCTTTGAATGAAGGGTGTTATTGTATGCCTGTTTCGATGCATTAAAAGTTACAAATTAAATGTTAAATGTTACTCATCTCGTGATCATAATGCGAGACAGTTCTAAAACGATTGAGTGTTGAGTAGCTTTGAGGCTTCTTAAAAAACTGGGTTTGTCGAAATATTTAAGCATATAAGTATGCCACTTACCAGGCCCACAATAAACCAAAACATTTGTTTTCGAACAAAACTTATTTTTATTTCCATTGTATAGCTTGCAATGTATAGCTTGCTGTGTATACAAATTGAAATGCTTGAGTGCGGGGGCATTTTTTAGCTAAAGCTACATGCTAGTGTAGATTTTTATGAATTTAGAAAAGGCATGCTCATACTTGTGAATTATTGTTGTCTCTTAAGTCTGAGAAAACGTTATTTAAATGTAAAGTGTCATGCATTAGCCTTAAAATGAAGTTATTTCGATAAAAAAAAGATAAATGCGTATGTTTTCACACCTAATTATGAGAAAATAACAAACTCATCATCGTGTAAAAAAATAATGGAGAAAGGATAGTGCTAAAATGTTATGTGAAGGAGTGCTGACCAGAGGCGTAGTTAGGGTCAGTCAAAAAAAGTGGAGGAGTTCAACATTATGATATTTCTTTTCAATCTTAAGTGGCGATTACGTTACTTGCACGCTTTCCTTTTCTACCCTACATGACTAAACTCTCCTCCACAAATTTTGACTGACCTCTGGCTACGCCTCTGCTGACATTTTGATAATAGGAGTATGAAGAATTTTGTCGATTTTCAGCAGCTTATTTTACTTGCCAAATGAATGTTTTAATGTTATTTCCATGTTGGTTAATATTCAACTGACACGCATGAGTGAATTTCAAAGATAGAATAAATCATATTTCGGTGCTTTTTACACGAATCAATAAAATAGCGTATAAAGCAAGTCAATGCGTTTTTGTTGTCTCTCATTTCTTGAAATATTTCAAGTGAGTAACATCTCGTTTCAGATTACAATAAAGATGGCTGCTATTCAATGCTATGTTTGTGGAATGGAATTTGGTAGTGAAGAAATGTGTAATGAACACTTTACAATTGAACATGATACTGAGGTAATTGTCTTCAATTTTGTAAAAACTTTTTCTACTTTTCTTTCCATCTTCTAACTTTTTCACTTTCAAAAAAAAACAAAATCAAAAACAAAAACAAAAGCAAAATAAAACTTCCCCTTTTATATTATAAAAAAACCTTTCCCACTTTAAAAGACAGAAATGATAACAAAAACTTTCCACTTTTATTAAAACCTTTTTCACTTTATATAAAAAAAACTTTTCCACTTTAAGAAAAAAAACAAAACCTTTTCCACTTTAAGAAGAAGAAAAAAACAAACAAAAAACAAAAAAATTTTCCACTTTAAAGGAGAATTAACGTCAAAATTATGTAATGTTTTTTTTAATGAATCGTTTTTAAATTGTGGAAAACGACTTCTTACAAAGTTTCATTCATTTTACACAATTCTTTCGTTAGTTATTTAAGTTTGAAGTTTAATCAAAACTCAAAAATATGACGTCACAGTTGCACTTGGATATCCAGCTGTAGTTTTTACGAAACACGTAGTGAAGACAACTCGTGATGAGAGAATGTATTTTCGTTTTCCTGATCTTGTCAAAGAAAAACAGAGAGCTGAAAGATGGCTTAACAACATCGGCACTGGGTTTACTGTTAAAACTTTTCGATTTGGAAAAGATAAAGTAGTTTGCAGCGATCATTTTCATGAAGACTGTTTCGAAGCTGATAATATGGCAAACATGCTAGAACATTGAAAGCTGGTGCGGTACCAACAATTTTCCAACATATAGTATTTAAAATGATAAATATGAATGGAGAAAACCGTGAGCTCTAAAAAACTTTCAAGAGGTGCAACGAAGTGATCCAAAAGAAGTAAGGTGTTTTTAAAATTACATTTCCGTAAATGCTCTCTTTATGCATTTTTCTAAAACAAGGCATGGTTTACTCTAGTATTTTTCAATTTTCCTAAAGAATCTTTTAAAAAATAACAAAAAAAGACACGGTAATGTGTTCAGAGACTTGCGCATTCTTAACAGATGTTCCTTGAGATTTTGTTTTCTTCAAATCTACTATCAGCACATTTTTCTTATGAGAAAAAAAACTTACTTTGCCGTCATTCTTTTTTTACTTTGGAATAATTATTTTTCTATCTGCGATATCTAATAAATGACGTTTCAAGGAATTTTTATTCAATAACAAAACGTTAAAATCTGAAGAATCATGTCGCCAATCATGATTTTCTTTTATCATGAATGGTTCTGACTTTGTGTATGAAGAAATTCTAGTGCAACTGTGACGTCACAGTGAATTTTTTTAATCCTTTATTATAAGCGAAATATGGTATTTTATAAAATTTTATTATTAACCCTTTATTTAAATACACATAACGAACAATTTCAGCCAAAGTTGTATTTTTGACGTTAATTCTCCTTTAAGAACAAAAAAAAACTAAAATAAAAAAAATAAAAAAAGTTTTTCACTTTAAGAAGAAGAAAAAAGCAAAAAAAAAAAAAAAAGTTTTTCACTTTAAGAAGAAGAAAAAACAGAAAAAAACTTTTCCACTTTAAGAAGAAGAAGAAAAAAAACAACGAAAACAAAAAAATAAATAAATAAATAAAATAAAATAAAATAAAATAAAAAAATAAAAAACGCAAAACAAAAACCTTTTCCACTTTAAGATTAAAAAAGAAAAGAAAAAAAAACACAAAAAAACGTTTCCACTTTAAGAAGGAATAGAAAAAAAACAACGAAAACAAAAAAAAAATAAAGAAATAAATGAAATAAAATAAAATAAAATAACATGAAATAAAAAAATTAAAAACGCAAAACAAAAACCTTTTCCACTTTAAGATTAAAAAAAAGAAAAAAAAACAACAAAAAACAAAAAAAAAACTTTTCCATTTTAAGAAGAAAGAAAGAAAAAAGAAGAGATTTTCCACTTTATAAAAAACTTTTCCACTTTAAAGTAATAACAATAATAATAATAAACAAAACAAAACAAAAACAAACCTTTTCCACTTATAAAATCTTTTCAAAATTTATCATTTCTTTTAGGACATTGACGTAGATGAAGTTTTAAAAGACCTCTTTAAAACATGCCTACAAATAATGATGTTGTCGATAATTCATTCGATATTAATGAATTTCTATTGGATAGTGTTTGTCCAGTTGATTTTCAAACATCGTCACCTGATTGTTATGTTGTTGAAGAAAAAAATGAAGATGAAGAGTTAGAGAAGTTGTTTCAAGAAACCGATGGAGAAATGATCTTGGAGTCCGAATTGGAGAAGCTGTTTCAAGAAACTGATGGAGACATGGTGTTGGAGAGTGAGCCGTTTGTGATGTTGTGCCGAACGATGAACATCACAAATGTGAAACATGCAATCGCACGTTCCTGTTAATGGAAAATTTTGAGCGACACACAGCAATTTGCGAATCGAGATTAAAACGTTATCAATGTGGTCGATGTAAGAAACTTTTCGAGCGTGAAAATACCAAACGGTTACATGAACAAAGATGCATGGAATTGCCATCAACTTCTGGGAAAAGGAAAATGAAACAAACAACTTTGGAAAGTCCTAAACGCGTGCGCGTTGAAACAATCAATCAACAAGGTGGATCCACTGAGCATCCAGAATTGTGGAAAGCACCTGAGCTCGTGCAATCAACTTTGAAACGTACAGCTATGACGTATCGAAAAGAGTTAGACACAAGTAACCACCTGAACTTGCTCGATCGTCTTCTAAATGCCATGAAAACCTTTAATTCAATCGTTCATTGAGAAATTCAACGCACGAAAGGCATCAAATGTGACTGTCCAGGGGATTTTGATAACAAACCATAAAACGTTTTTCAAAAAACGTTAAAAACGATAATTAAACAATGGAAGAAAACGTTAAAAAACGTTAAAAAACGTTTTTATGAAAAAATAAAAACGTTTTTATGGAAACGATAAAACGTTACAAAATTCGAAAGCAAAAACGTTAAAAACGTTTTTTGTTAAAAACGTTTTTTCGTTAAAAACGTTTTTTACGTAAAAAAACGTTAAAAAACGTTTTTTAGTTAAAAAAGATTACTTGTTTTGCCTCCCCGATACAGATAAACTTTGAATAATAACTTTTATGCTACCTAGGAAACCTGTTTAAATTTTATTGATACTAACAATAATAATAATAACAAGAATGCCTAAAGTGTGATACGAATTATGTTTCAAAGTATTTATGTTTTTTTATTTTTCTGAGACATGCGACCTTCAATCGGAGCTACTCGGAAAAGAAACGGGTTTTATCAGCAGTTTATGAACCCAGCGATTACCGAAACGGTAAATCTTCTGTTAGTTTTCCGTTCCGCTTCGTTCCACGAGAAGCGTGGTGTTCTGAGAGAGCGTGGTAGTACTGAGAAGATCTTCATATCTGTAGATATCGTTTTTTAAAAACGTTTTTTGAAAACGTTTAAACGTTTTTGATATGTTTTTTTAAAAATGTTTTTATAAAAAACGTTTTTACATTAATCCATTTTTTTACAAAAAAACATTTTCAACTTAAACCGTCCAGTGGATTTTGGTATCGTTGCATTTCTCTGCAAACGTAAACAAGTTTTGTTTGAAGAAGTGTCCAGCGGTTTGTTTATAATCACATTTGTATGCGCCATTTTAGGAAAGTTCGTTATTATTGGTCAGCGCCGTAAGGTAGCTGATCTTTCATTTCCCCGTGTCTGTCAGTCCGTCCGTGTGTGTGTTTGTTATGTTGCAGTTCTTCACGCCCCAGTTATACGCCCGTAGTTACCAATTTAAAATTTTTCAGTTAAAATCGGAAAGTTTAAAGCACAACGTTGATTTTCGGAAAATGTATCACTTGTGTGTGACGAAGTAAATATATTACAATACAAAAAAAGTTCTTTTCATTCGAATGAATAAGTAAATTATTTGTTTTAATGCGCCCTCCCTCCCCACCCTTTATTTTAACGTAGTGCATTTTGGGAGCGAAACTTATCAAGAAGAACCAAGAAGTACATTTATGGTTCCTCAGTCGAATTAGGTTTTACAGATGTAAATATAAACAACAGTATAAACTTATATTGAAGTGTATTGAATCAAGACATTAGCAACCACGCTTCCTAATTGGATGGGATAAAAAGTTAAGAAGAAGAAAAAGTCAGGCAAGTTGCAATATAGATTATTTATCTCTCATCATGTTACTCAAGTTAGCTATATGAATTCTTTTTCTCCAAAACGTTATGTATATTTAAAGATAAGATGTTAGCTTATACCTTAAGGGAAAACTAGGTGATTCTTACTGAATTATTTATTTTATTGTGTTCTTGTGCTATTAAACACTTTTTTGTAGCTTGATGAAATTTTGAATGAACTAAAAGTTAGCAAGATTTTTATGGCACAAATGTTAAATATTTTAGAAGTTAAATTAGAGAAATTGTTATATAATTAACAGTAGCAATAACGCACATCAGCTCATAAGAAGACAAAGATGAAGAAAATATTACAAAAACACAAACAAAAACGAATATATATACAATTATAATTACATATATATACCTTATTCGTACTTATAAATGCTGGAGAATTTCTTTCAGTAATTGCGGAATTTATTTTTGTAATTTAGCCATGAAATCACGAAAATTTACCCTGCAATTAAAGCTTTTTCCCATTCATAAAGAGGAAGTGGATTGTACTGCGAACCTCAGAAATGATAGATCCCGAAACAAGAAGACATAATATTTAACTTTTCAATCTATCTCTATTACATCTATATTATTACTATACATTCAGAACTATACATTTTTTCTTTGGTTCAGGTAAAAATGAGAAGGGATTCTTAAGATTGTATTATAGATATATATAAGAATATTTTTGATATTCTAGATATATAATGAAAATGATGATGAGTATATAAAGGATAAAAGGAAATTTATTTTTTCACGTCTTTGAGTAAGTTTGTCCCACAAATTCCGAATTATTTTGAGGCTCAATTCGCAAAAATTTGTCACGTAATTAATTCTCCCGCAAACAATTTATACGAATAAGGTATATAACACATTTTACTTACCCATTTAAATCAGGATAAATATTAATACCTTAAAGGTATTAAATTTCGTGGGTACTTAATTTCGCGTTTGCAAAATTTTTACTTTTCGCGGGTATTTAATTTCGCGATTTTCGGCTTTGGAAATTTTTCGCGGGTATTTAATTTCGCGATTTTTGGTTTCGGACATTTTTTCGCGGGTACTTAATTTCACGATTTTTACCCAAAATCGCGAAAATCGCGAAATTTTCTACTTGCGAAATTTAATACCTTTAAGGTATTGATATTTTCATTATCTGTATGGAAACCATCACCAGCGAAATTACCATCCCTTGGTGCAAATTCTTTCCCCATCTAGGAGTGTCTCTCATTAAGACAGGTTACTTTTTTTATTCAGCCTTGTGGAATTTTGAGGCATCATTTTACAAGTGAAAACTTTCATGCCACAAGCTGGAATTGTTTGTATACTTATTGCTGCCTCTGCCCAAAATCTTGCAACTGTGTGTAGTGAACTTGCTACCAGAGAGAAAGATACTTTAAGTGTTATTTGTTGGTAAATTTGATTAACTCATTCAGGCAGCGATATGCCTGATAACCAACGATGACCAGAAATTTTCCCAATTCTGAATGCGAAAAGATTCTGATCAATGAGCTACATCCATACTCACTGGCAGAAATGTCTTTTAGTTTGATTGACAGTATGAGTCATGCAATCAGTTAACAACAGTTGGGTTTGATTTGTGTTCGAAATTAGGAAAATTGACAAATATCAAAAGCACTTTTAGTTGTTGTCACACTGCGTAAACGACTGTAAAATACGGGTCACTTTTATAAACGTACTTTACCGTATTCGGAAAGAATACGTGCAGAAACGGTGAATTTATCTTCCCGTATTCAGTATTGTTCACGACACCGTATATTCCTGTATAAGGACTACTTGAGAACGGGATGCCCGTACTCAGCGTGTTCTTGAAAACGTGAATACCGTTCACAGCCCGGATCAATGAATGAATACGGTGATAACCGGGACTACTATTCGAATACGTATATGATTCTTGTACCGTATTCGAAAATGCTAAATCGTATACGTGTAGGGTTTTTGTTCCGTATTCGCAAAAGGTAAATGGTATACGTGTATGATTTTTATACCGTATTCGAAAACGCCAAATCGCTTTCATCCTGCATCAGTTTATTGTGCACGTCAAATACTGGGTCGTAAGCGGGTTAGGGACGTAGTACAGATAACCCGTTAATAGCCCGTTTTATTCGGGAACTGTAGGACTGCCTGGGATTTTAAAACATGTATAAACCATTTGCAAATGCGAAATTGTTTATAGATCGCAATGTTTCGAATGTTAAGAAGCGTTTATACGGGAATTATTTGAAGCATGAGAAGAAAAAAGTAAGTATACTGGATGGAGAATGATTTTCAATTCACTATTATACACACACATGATATACACACTATATAAATTTACACTATATACATTACAACCACTATAGTTCATCATCCTCTTCTTCCTCTGTTTCGGAAGACTGTTCGGAGAATTCTTCCACTTCAATATGTTCCTCGTTTGCCATTGCAAACGCCTGGCAACACTCATTTGGTTCTCTTTCCGAAGGAGGGCCATATGTCCGAACGACACCAAGAGCATCATCAATTCTTTTCAATAATTCAGAAAAACTTGGTTTCCGCCAAGGCAGTGTTCGGAAAAATTCATTTCCTTCTTCATCGGACTCATGGTCGCTCATTCCATATCGATTGAGTTGTGTCCAATATTCCAGGTCACTCCCCTCTTTCTCAACCTTGTCTCTTGCATGATCTACGGCCATTCGTTTTCTAAAATTTAAACAATACTGTAAGTTATTATTTTTTTATAAAGATTTACAGAATGATTTAATTTGACTTATTATTAACTTACGTGAATTCTCTTTTGATTTTTGGCTTTTCCCACTTACTATTATTCAAGAAACTACGAGCTGAATCATAAGCATATAAACAAGAATTTTCTTTTATAAATGTTAAGAAACAAAAATTAAACGTGTTAAAAAGTAATCAAAGGAAATGTTATAAAATATATGAAAGGTAAGTGTGAAAATTATAATTACAGTAACAATAACACACGTCGGCTCATAAGAAGACAATGACGGATAAAAACTGAAAACAAACCACGGAAACCACAAAACACAGAGAACGCGCACGCAAGAAATGATAAGAAATTATACGGAGCGAGTTGCCAATCAATCAAATTCTTACAATTTAGTGCAAGTCTAAAAATAATTATTTTTGGCGAGTTATTTAAAAAGTACTCCTAAATTACTCCTTGAATTAAAAGAAACCACGTTAAATCAGAGGCTTTTTAATTACTTTCCCCACATCCCACATAATCTGCATTATTTAATTCAAATTACAAAATTGATTTCAATAATCTCCGCTAAAGTAGGGGCTCATAATCTTCTGTAATACATTTTGGAAGTGGCTATGGGTTTAACTTTCATTGCCGGATTTCTATCCATACATATATCATATATATGCAATTATGCAAATGATACAACAAAAAGGATCAGAAATCTCCAAAATTGTAAAAACATCATGTTGTAAGCCGAAAACATTTTTACATAATGTTTGGATTTGTTTGGATAAGCAGAAACATGAAGTAGGAGAGGAAATAAAAGTGCCAAAACATCAAAACATTGAAAAAACATGTTCTCCATATCAATATCAGACAGCATCAAATTTCATGGAGTGACAATAAAACTGCCTATAGATATCAACGCGAATAAGTTTTCCGTCCTAATAAGGCTCGCTCGTGCTTTTATATCAATTTTTCATAGGAAAGTTGAGTGAAAGACATAAAAAGCTTCTAAATATTCATACGGGAATTTTTACTTAGCAAAAAAAACTAACTGTAAACATTTGCGTCTGAAACTATAAAAGCACACTTTTAAGATTTTACAATTGAACACTGATAAACAGTGTTCCGGATAAAAAAACACATCAGAAATCTTTTACGCACATCATTAATATTTTACGTTTGGACACGGGTAAATAACGGTGTCCCGTATATAAAAACACATCAGAAAACGTTTACGCACATCATTAATATTTTACGTTTTTGTGTCCGTTGTGAATACGAGGAATCAAAATATTTACACCAACGGTATTCACCCGTTCACGAGTGCGAACCGTCACGTATTCAACCGTACATGTGAATAACATTATCTGAACGTGGTGTATTCAAATACGTTTCACACGGTTCACCGTATTCCCACACAATCCCGTATTCGACCGTAAACTCTTTTTGTGTACGTTTCCGTATTTTACCGTATTATATGCCTTTTTATGCAGTGTCATGTTCTACATTTTTGTGCCATTATGAAAAATATTTCAAAGAAAAATTTATATGAATTTCCATGAATTGAATCCTTTGAAACCATGAATTTAACCTTTTTCGGAATGCTAAATTTATTTTATATACTGAGTTTTGTTGACCAATATTGACTCACCTGCAGTGTCTGATCTCAGTGGTGGCCCAATTGTCTGAGACAGTCAAAAATTGGTTTGGGCCACCAAAATTTTTGAAAACCAGTGTTGTAATGGCCTGATTGGACAGGCGAAAAAAGTATTTAAATTGTAAATATGATTTAAGAATTTCCATAACAAGAGAGTTGAGTTTTATAATGCAATTTCAGATCTTTTTTTCTATTTTGTAAGCACTTCTAAGCTTAATGAAATTGTAGAGTGTTATTGATTATTGGGCCATTAAAATTTCCTTCTAGTCACCAAAAATTTTAAAAGCAATATGTCAATGGCCCGGCATGACACCTAGGTAAAATCTTACAATTAGACACTGACCTGCCACCATGAAATTGAGAAATTTTCCCTTCAGGTATATATAATATTAGAGTTAAAATTATGATCCTGTAATTGAAGTTTCTATAAGATCTGAATTTTGTGAAATGGAATAAATTACAATTAATTGGTGCGTTGTGCAGTTATACATAACTTTTACACTTTTGTTTTTAGTAATCAGCAACTGCTTGGCATTGGATCTTCATGTAACCTCATCTGAGGACCACTTAGTTGGTAAAAACGAAAGTTCACCTGCGTGTTTAACCAAACACGCTATCCTGTAAGAACGTAAAGCTACAAGGTCTAACTTGTAAAACTGAAATTTGAAGCTTAAATAAAACCGAATAAAGTATCAAAGTTGCTGTAGTTTTTCCTGCCCATATGATTTCTGTTCATGCGTATCGTATTACTGTATGTAGTTTATATGCTGTCACAATCTGTCGACTAATAAGGAAAAGGATTTAACTGTTATGGAAACACAAAGTTTTCTTTTATAACGTTTACCTTAAGATTTAGTTAAAGCGACTTCCGTTAGAAAAAATACCAGGTACTAATCCAACTATTTTAGAATGCTAGTCATTTCTTTTGTAAAGTGTTCATGATCTTTAGATTTTTGAGCAGACAGTTCGCGCTGACCTTAAGGCCCAGGGCCTCTTGTTTTAATCTTTACTTAATAATACTTTGATTTTATTTTGATTTTTAATGAACAAGGTGCGTTCTTTTGTTTCGATTTATTTTAATGACGTCAATGCTCTTCAAGTGTGTACTTTTTTAAATATGCATTTGCAGGTAACACATGTTAGTATATTACAGTACATTGATTACCTGGTTCTCATTCATTTAAAGATTAAAGAAACAACAGCTGTTTTCAAAGTTTCCACAAATAGAAACCGTCCGCTATAATTCTATTGATTCCATAATAGAACAAATTTGATAGAATTGCTATTTTAGTAAATCCTCGGGGAAAAGTTTTATGTTTATTTTCGTAAAGATGTATTTTCACTCAGTGAAGGTGAAAGAGTTGAAAACGGCTAATTTTTATAGAAACAGATCTGGATAAATCTTATTTTCTCTGTTTTGAGAAACATTTCACTTTCACAAAATTAAGATGCACTGTTAATCACTGTTAATTGCTTGGTAACGTTTTTAGTTATATTTATGGACTTTATTTTGATAACGTTTTCAGGTTCTGGGGCGATTGGCTGTCATATGATTTGATTCGCCCAATCAACGGCAGCTATGACTTGCTGAAGTTAAAACCTCCCGAAAATTTTGACTAAAGGCCAATTTCCACTTTATTCAACTCAACTCAAATCTAAATCAAAAATTAGTTCGCTTATACGTGCGACGACAGTGAACGATGTGAAAACCGGGCTATAGTTCCGTCTTCCTTGCTAAATAGCAGCCGAAGCAAGAGCTCTTTAGCTCTTTATTATGAGGCATTGTTTAACAATAAAAACATTTTTAATAATAAAACGTTTAAATGTTATTTTGCCATAGAATGCATGGCTCCAACCTCGATCCCAGCCCTGGGATCGAGGTTGTGCATGGCTCTCCACGTAGTTTGCCCGCGCAGTAGGTCTAAACATTCCGTTTCCGAAATCGTTTTTTAAAAACGTTTTTTTACGTTTTTGAAAAAACGTTTTTAGAAAACGTTAAAACTTGTTAGGGTTTTATTTTTTTCCAAAAATAAAAAACGTTTTTAACGTTTTCTAACGTTTTATCGTTTGTTATCAAAATCCCCTGGACGGTCACAAATATTACTACACATTAAAGTTGGTATTTTACCAGGCGAAAGAGAAAACCGATCACACAGATCCACCGGTCACATTTCGATCAGAAGTCTTTACAGCGTTGAACAGTGATGACTTGAATTCTTATGTTAATACAGCTTACACACAGTTGATGCAACAAATCGACGAATTTCAAAAGAACGGTAGTGGATGGGTTGTTCATCATTTCATGCATGTTGATTTAGGTACATTTCAATCTTTTTGTATTTGTGTGTTGTTCGGTAGATAGGTCATTTCTTTTTGTTCTTCCTATAGGAATTGTACATTACGATCCATTGAGAGCATCTTCATGGTTACCATTACCAAAGCAGCTTAAATGAAAGAGAGCTGTTCTCAATATTAAAAACAACGATGAAAAGTGTTTCTTATGGTGCATTCTTGCAAAGTTATACCCTCAGAATCGAGAACATAATGCGAATCGAGTATCCAAATATACAGCATATGAGAAAGAATTGGATATGAATGGAATCAACTATCCAGTGTAAATCAAGGACATTGAGAAAGTGGAACGACAGAATAACCTGAGTGTGAACGTTTATGGTTTCGAGGAGAAAGTCGTGTTTCCGCTTCGCATTAGCAAAAATATCGTTCCAAATCGTCATGTGGATTTGTTGTATTATGCGGAAGGTGAAAAGGGACATTATGCACTGATCCGAAATTTAGGAGTATTGGTAGGATCGCAAATCACCAAGCACACAGCCAAAAAATTTATTTGTCCTTACTGTACACATGCTTGTACTTCACAAGACGTGCTTGATCGTCATCTCGAACGATGTCGGTTACATGGAGCGCAAAAAGTGTCAGTACCAGTACAGGGAAGTGGGAAAGACATTATCAAATTTACAAAAATTGAGTATCAGTTACGATTACCCTTTGTCATGTATGCAGATTTTGAAAGTTTGTTGGTAAAATGTGAACAACAACAACAAAACGATGATATGCCGTGGACGGAGAAACATCAAACACATGAAGCGTGTGGTTATGCGTTACATACTGTGTGTACGGATAAACGATTTTATGAATCTCCAAAATTGTATTGTGGAAAAAATGCTGCAGAGCACTTTCTGGATACGGTGCAACTTCAAGCTACAGAAATACATCAAATCCTACGAAAAAAGATACCGATGGAAAGATTGACACCTGAGCAATGGAGAGCACACAATAGATGCACCACTTGTTATTTATGTCAAAAGGAGATTAAACCTGATGAAAAGAAAGCTCGCGATCATTGTCATCTCACTGGAAAATTTAGAGGGACTGCTCACATGAGATGCAATTTACAATACCGTATCGATCCTAAACGTGTGAAAATACCTTGCGTGATTCACAATCTGAAAAATTACGATGGTCATCTTATCCTCAGTGCCGTAAAACCTCGTCATGGTGATGTATCGTGTATTCCGAATACTGACGAAAAGTATACCTCATTTAGTGTTGGAAGTGTCACGTTTATCGACAGTTGTCAATTCATGCAGACATCATTATCGAAATTAGTGGACAATTTGAGCGATTATCCCGAAACGAGAAAATTCCTTGAGAATGACGTACGAGATGCATCAAAAGATACTGACATGGAAAGTTCATCAAACTTAAAAGATGTTGAAGTGGAACTGGATGATGCGTTGGATCAGGAAATTTTGGAAAACCTAGTTTCCATAGCTAATCAACAGTTTGGCGAAACACAAAATGACGAAAGTGAAGATGATGATGTTGAAAATCAAGTTGATGATGACGATGGTGATGACGATGATGGTGAAGAAGAACAACATGATTATCGAAATGATCCTTACATATCACCGGAACTCGATGAAGAAATGAAAGAAGCCTTTAATGAACAATTACCACTTCTAACACGTAAAGGTGTCTATCCGTACGAATACATGGATTCATGGGAAAAAATGGAGGACAACAAATTACCTGACAAAGAACATTTTTATAGTAGTTTGACAGAAGAAGGGATAAGTGATGAGGATTATGAACATGCACAAAATGTTTTCGAAAAGTTTGAATGTCGTGATATGCATGATTATCATAACATATATCTCTTGACAGACGTTCTCCTTCTTGCTGACGTGTTTGAAGCGTTCAGAGACATGTGTATGACGTATTATAACTTGGATCCGGCGCATTGTTTTACATCATCTGGATTGGCTTGGCAAGCTGCTTTGAAAATGACCAATATTCAATTGGAATTGTTGACCGATATCGACATGCATTTGTTCATCGAGAGTGGTATTCGTGGAGGTGTGGCTGTCATCAGTCATCGTTATGCGCATGCGAATCTTCCCGAACTTCCGAATTATGATTCCAGTAAACCGAACGAACATTTGATTTATTGGGATGCTAACAACTTATATGGATGGGCTATTTGTCAGTACTTACCGACTGGAGGATTTACGTGGATGTCAGAGGGAGAAATTGAAAGTTTAGATTGGTGGAAAGTGAAAGAAGACAGTGATCAGGGATATATTTTGGAAGTAGATTTAGAATATCCCGAGGAATTGCATGATGCTCACAGTGATTATCCGTTGGCGCCTGAGCGAATGACTGTCAAGCCGGAGATGTTATCAGCGAAACAGCTGGAGATTTTAGAACAGCAAGAACGAGAGTCAATCAATAAACTAAGAATAGTGAATGGACAAGATCCGTTTATTGGACCCATTAAACCAACCATAAAAGAAACTGTACCGAAACTGATCCCGAATGTAAACAACAAGGAAAAGTATATTGTTCATTATCGTAACTTGCAGTTGTATGTCGAATTGGGATTAAAGATTACGAAAATTCATCGTGTTCTAACATTTCATCAAGCACCATGGTTGAAAACGTACATCGATTTCAATACAGCCAAACGTACAGCTGCTAGAAACGAATTCGAGAAATACTTTTTTAAATTAATGAACAATTCTATGTTTGGGAAGACTATGGAGAATTTACGTAATCGTCGAGTTGTAGATTTAGTAAAACAAGATCATCAACTGAAAAAACTAGCTGCACAGCCAACGTTTAAGTCATTTAAGATTTTTCACGAGAATTTGGTAGCAGTTGAACGTGCGAAAGCCAATTTAATGTTAAATCGACCGATTTATACTGGTCTGGCTGTTTTGGATTTGAGTAAAGTGTTAATGTATCAATTCCATTATCAATATGTTAAAGTGAAATATCCTGATGATCAATCAAAACTGTTGTTTACCGACACGGATTCACTCGCTTATCGAATTCAAACCAATGATTTATATGCTGATATGCTGAAAGATCAAGATCTGTTCGATTTTAGTGGCTATGCAAAGGATCACAAATGCTTCTCTACGAAAAACAAGAAGGTGATTGGGAAGATGAAAGACGAATTGAATGGATCGTTGATGCGAGTGTTTATTGGTTTACGTGCAAAGATGTATTCGTTGGAATTTGACAACAAAACAATGACAAAAGCGAAAGGTGTGAAAAAATACGTCATCAAAAAGTACATATCACATCAGGATTACTATGATTGCTTGTTTGGAAATGTGAAATATATGCATAAAATGAATGGTATAAGATCACACAAACATCAAATTTTCACTATTTGTCAAAACAAAACGACATTGTCAGCGTATGATGACAAACGCTATCTGTTAGAGGACGGAATAAGTTCAATTCCGTATGGGCATTACAAAACAAGATAAAAGACAAAATTTATTGACTATACTTTCTATATTTGTAAATAATATGTACATAATCAAAAAAAGTTATCCGCTGCAAGTTCTTTTCTTTTTTTCTCGCTGAATTTTAGTAATTCTGAAGGATGAAATTGAAATCGAGTATTCAAATACTTCAACAATGTTATCCCTTCGCCAATAAACAAGTACGCAGATGTAATAAATTTCTCGTTCTCATCAAGATTGGTGAGGATGATTTGTGGAAAATCTGCTTTGATTGTCAGCTTGATGCAAATGTCTCATTCATAGCTAGTTTGATAAAGTGAGTGCCATTCTCGTCACTGGATATTTGTAGATTCTTTGCGTCTTTTCCAAGTAACGTGAAGAGCTCCTTTACTTGTAACCAATCCTCTTTTTTAACAGATCGAATTCGTCTTTCCAATTCTTTTAAGTTCCTGTTCCACCAACAATAGTTGCAGTTGTAAAACACCTTTCAAATCAAATACTTTATTATGTTCTTTTAAGTTTGCATAAAGACAACGTACAATCATCGTATCAACAGGATCTTCCTCTCGCGCATAAACTACTTTCTCAGTGGATAAACTTTTGTAATACCATTTCGTGGAGTAACGTTGTTTTTCTACAGCAATTACATCAGCTTGTCCAACCTCCATGTTTTTGGTCAGCGGCGCAAGGTAGCTGATCTTTCATTTCCCCCGTGTCTGTCAGTCAGTCCGTCCGTCCCGGGTATGCGTTATTTGGATTTGATGTTTCACCAGCTACGAGGACATCAAGAAATTGTTAAAAGAGGAGCACTTCGAGTGGAAATTGAATTTGCTGTACTGTTACCGAATGCAATTACAGTGCTATTGTATGTTGATTTTGATAACATCTTAACTGTGGATAAAGCTCGAAACGGTGCTGAAGAATTATTAACAAAAATGAACACCAATGAACTGCGTTGTATGTTAACACGTGACTGGAAAATTCGAAAGTTACTTGTGGACGTTTTTGCATTGGATCAATTTAAAGCGTTTGTTAAAAGAAATACACTTTTAAATGGTATATATCTATATACTAATCACGAGTGTGCATCCGCTTTTTTCACGCTTTCACTCTCTAAAATTTCGGGTCGTTTTTGCGGTCACTTATTCATAATGAAGTGTCAGACCACGGCGGTTAATATTTTTCTACGATTAGTATAGGGGAAAACATTGCATTGCATTTAATCGTTTCAAATGTTTTGATTATTCGCGAGATCAAGAAACAATAGACAACAATGAAAGTATTGCGCGAAGATTTATTAATGCTTTTAGGGTAAGTACGCTTTAGAACTTTTTTGTTTGTTTGTTTTGTTTTCTTATAGTATGAATAGAGTTTCTGCGTCATTACTTTTCAAATAATACGCGATTGAAGAAATGAATATCATGGTTTTTAATCATGACGGTCTGGGTTCGTAAAGAAAATCCCAATTGTTTTTAATTCACATTTCGACACTTTTACGACTTTCGCGTTTGGCTTTTATTTACGTTGGGGTGTGGATTCCATGAACAGTTACAGCGATTTTAATCTTTTTGTTGTTTACCTGTACGCACAATTTATTTTGCTACTGTATATATCGTATCGTGAAAGATCTATTATGAATATTTTGATGTGTTTCAGATCTTCTGATTAAAAATTGTTTCTGTTCATAACTCCAGTGTTGAACTAAATATGCTTAAGCCGGAATACCTAGAGATTTTTACTTAAAAGAGTGAAGAGTTTTTCTGTATTTCTGTATTTTTTCATCACGGGGAACCATTGCATTGCATCTTCAATCGATACAATTTATTTTTACAAATTGAAAAAGCGGATGCACAGCGCGTGTTTTTATTTTTGATGGGTTTCAAATCTTCCAAGTAAAACGATTGTTCTGCGCTCCTATATTTAAAATTCAAAGTACTTACAGCACTGGCACCTTTTCTGTTCGTCATGCTATGATTTCATTTTTCGAAACCATTTTTGAGACGTCACTTTCAGAATTAAAACCCGTAAAAACTTTTTACACGGGATACTAGTGTTGTAAATAATCAAGAGCCATCAAAAAGTGGTGAACATTGGCTTTTAGTTTATGTCAAAGAAAGTTACATTAGTTTCGTTGATTCCTTTGGTAGACCACCTGAATTTTACAACATTCGAAAAGAACTTTCTACAAAACAGTTTTATGTAATACTGCTCAACTACAGTCCACTTTTTCAAACGTGTGTGGTGGTTACACTATCTTTTTCAGTTTTCATTTTGCTAGAGGAAAATGTCTTACACAAATTCTTGATTATTTTGTAAAGGATAGAAATGTAAACGATGGTAAGATTGTGAATTTTATTCATAAAATTTTTCCAGGGCATTTTATAAAATAGTACATGTATTAGAAAAGAATTATCATTTACCTGAACACGTCTTAATTTTTCATTTGTCTTGAATGAAAAGAGGGGCTTTTACTCTATCAAAGTTTTTTCTCATAGTTAGGTGTGAAAACATACACAAATCTTTGGGGTTCTTTTCTCAAAAAGCATACACAAAACAACATAATGTTGAGGGTTATGTGTGAAATTTTACACTTAGATACTATTTTCTCAGAGTTTGGGAATAAAAAACAACTCACAAGCATGGGCTTGCCTTTTATGTTTTTTTTAAAAAAAAATATTTACATAAAAAATATAAAAATATCTACATAAAACTACACATCATATACACACACACATTAAATTACGAAACATAGATATGCATATACGAGTTAAACGGACTTCTACATATAGGACAATGACGACACTGAAACGCACAAGTTGCACAACAACATACATGTCCACAGGGCACGAACACAACATTACGTTGACTTTCAAGACAAATAACACAATTGAAACTTGGTACAGTACTATTTAACGGTAGTAAATTTAACATTTCTTCGACTTCTTCTTCTTCTTCTTCTTGCACATTGACAACATGGAAACTACAAAATAATAATAAAAAGGTTAGGATTTTAGAACAGAATCATGCTTGTATAGAGTAAAATGATTAGAAATAACTTACTAGTTACAAATATGACATGTACATGTAATCGGTGCTAGTTCTTTTTTGCAAAAGTCCATGATGTCTTGTTTGTTGTCCAGGTCTAACTCGTCCAACAAAACTTCACTGAACCAGTCGTGTTCTCGTGCGTATTGAAGCAAAAAATCTAGATTTGGTGATTCATTCCACTTCTTAATTATAAAATAAAATAAAAAATGGGCCAACCAGTCGGCACCAAACAAAAATTCGAAAATGATATCACGATACATCATAAAACACTCTTCAGGACGATATGAGCCAAGAGAAATTGAAACGAAGTCTTTTTATACTCTACTTTAAATTGTCAAATTAACACGTGTGTCATGTAGATGTCTTTGTTATAGTCTTTAGAGAAAGGCATGATGGTCGAATGTGAGAACTTTTCCATCCTCTAGTGTTAACACCTGTATTTACCTTTTCATCATGTTAATAAAATACAAAGAAAATTTAAAGAATTGCTTTTTCTTTCATACATTGAATTACAATATACACCGTTGTAATTAGTAAATTCAACACAATTATTAACAATTATTAAATCTTTTTAAGAATACAAAACAAAAGTCCCGATACATGTCCAAGTAGTGGTGAAGCACGTGCGCATCGTGGAATCCATGATGATGTCATTGCGTAACAATAACCTAGTCCCATCTCATAGTCATTGTAAAATCTTCCATACGCATCATGTAGTATCGCATGCATACAAAATATTCGATATCGATTAAAACATCGTTCTAACAATTGTGTGAGACAACCATGGCCAGGTCCGATAAGTCCGATATCAGGATGTTTCGATATAATTTCATCAAACGGAATAATTTGATTTAAATAACCATATCCGAGAAATTGATAAGTTAAGGTAGATTTAATTTGACGAATATTCAGTTCCGGATGACGATCTTTTTCTTCTTGAATAATGCTGTCATTGTAAACACTCAGGTTGAGGAGAGACATGTAGACAAAACACAAATGAAAGGAACATAAAAATTTCATATTAATTTATTCTTATCCACTCTTTATTAACATATACAAAAGTTTTTAGAAATTTACATAAAAGTTCTTCAGTTTCATTCGATACATTGTTCATCGTGGAAAAATACGTCTTGATGTATAAATACGTATTTTTGTGTAAAGCGTTTTTGAAATAACTCGTTGCACCTTTCAAAGTCTACTGAACAATTTTACGAAATTTTCTGATACGAATTCTTCAATGGTTTTCATCATACAATCGTGTCGATATTGGGATGGATGGTCTATCTCACAAGCATAACATCTCACTTGATTCAGAAATAGCTTTTTCATTTGCAATGCCACAATTTCACATAATGATCGACGATACGCTGACTGTTGAGTATTTAAATGAAATTCGTCAATAATGAGTTCACAGGCAGGAAGAAAGTTCTGATAATCTCCCATGTTCTTTTCTATGATTTACTTTATAGTGTTATGATTTTGATTTTATAATTTTGACTGACTCATAACTTACAGTGTGTATGCTGATGCAAAACTCTGAAATTTGATTGGTTCCTGACTCACAGTGCGTATAGTGGCGTGAAACCCCCCTTTTCCTACTACTCTTTGAAAACAGTACATCAACTAAATACAAAGAAACTAACTGATTAAACATTTTGGACAAAAAGCAGCCGTGGCAGAACGTGGCAGCATATGTTCGGTTTGCCACTGACTCTTGCCTGACTGTCTGAGACGGGTGAACTTTTTTTTTGAGCAATCAAAATGTTTAAAAACCGATAGGTAAAAAAAGAGTATCTTATCAAAACAAAATGTTTTTGTTTTTGTTTTTTTTGCTTTTCTTTTAATAAATTAATTTCTTCTTTTAATTGTTAAGCGTTCTGATCGAACGTTTTTTTATTCTATTTATTCATTTAGCACGTGCACCCATGTTTGAGCGCGTAACTTTTTTAAAACAAAAGCTAATAAAAAGTTGAAGTTTTCTCTCTCTACGTTTTGAGTGTATTGTTACACTGATAAAAGATTGGTTGATAAACTCCACTGTGGTTTACTTATGTCTCTCTTTTCAATCATCGC
Organism: Turritopsis dohrnii; assembly: GCA_027922465.2. Lineage (NCBI taxonomy): Eukaryota > Metazoa > Cnidaria > Hydrozoa > Anthoathecata > Oceaniidae > Turritopsis > Turritopsis dohrnii. Next base: position 398,362 of record BQMF02000319.1, read on the forward strand.
TTTTTGTTAGTTAAGAAACACTTACCAAACACTTTTGTAAGTCTTCAGATTACGTCAATAATAAGCAATTTCCATGATGATGTTGTCGTTCACTGTGCTCGGGAAGTATAAACGAAGATTTTAGTGACCAACTGAAATGTTGCCCGGCCATGTTCTTCTTATGTGCAATTTTAATTTAAATATATAGAAATATCTTCATGAACATTTATATTCAATAATACTGATTGCATTTATGTCGTATATTGTTGGTCATGAGATCCGGAAATACTTTTCCTAAACAGCAACACAATTGATTAAATTTACAGTAAGAATCAAAAATGTTTTATTGCACAACATTTAGGCGAAAATTGTCACCGAAAATTTGTCCAGCGAAATTAGAAGTTTCCCGCCGAAATTTTTGGATTTTATCCCTTTTTTGTTTTTGGTGTAACTGTTATAGGAATTTTGGGGCAACTGTGATTAAGTGACATAAATTATTTGGTTACATTCATTATGACGTCACTTGTTCAAACATTTTGTACTGTCAAGCTATATAAAACTTAAAAAGATTTTCGATGCAACGAAAAAAAACGTTCGACCTTTGAATGACGTCAATCTGTGAAGCATTTCTTTTTTACGGTAGCAGCGAAGCGAATACCGTATTAAAACACCCTTGGACTACTCCTCCTCCTCCTCCTCCTCCTCCTCCTACTACTACCGACCGAAATGGCAGTTTAGCCTGTGCAGCCTACCAATGTCGCTTCCGAAACTGCGTAAATTGCAACTAAAGAACGGAGGCTAATAATTTTTATAACTATCAAAACATTCTTTATACGTTCTTTTAGAATTTTACCATAGAATCGCCATTAAATAAACATTTTCCTATTAAGCATCTGCGATATTATCCGAAAAAAACATTGAGAATTAAATAACAGGTATATTACAGTTATGTTTCAAAAACATTGATAGCATAAATTTTAGCATAAACTTACATTCAGTTTTAAACATCTCTGATAACTCCTTCCAAGCATTTGCTTTTCTGTTTCTTTGTTTGTAAGAAGGATCCTTAGTGTCCCAAAGACATCGAAAATGTCTTATTGCCTCTATGAATGCCTCTCTATCCACTCCTCCGTCTTGCTGGCTCTCATTTTCAATTGTACTTTGCTCAAGAGTTACAATGCTCCCCTCGTCTGATACAGTACTTTGTTCATTTACCGGAATGCTTTGCTGTGGCTGAAAAAGTACAGTATTTTGCTGTTGCTGCCACATTCTTTGCACAAATTCGTTGAAGTTTGCTTGCATGTGAGCATCTTCACACGACGCCATTTTGAACATCACGCTTGCACAAGAATTTTTTGTTTGTTTACAGTTTTAAGCATTTTGATTGGCTGGATTTAACAGCGACCGGCGAAAAAGTAGAAACTGATCGAACTACTGGTTGCTCGACATTTTCCGACGCTACATTTCTCATCTGCTACAACATTACGTCATTTGATTCTACTACGCATGTGTAGCGGCGGAAAAAATCGATAGCGCTACCTTTTCCGTCTCGTGGAGTTTCGGCTTTAAGCTGTCATTAAACTCGACGATTACGCAGCCGTATAAAGTGATGCCGAATTTATGTCGAAGATTGCCTTTTAATTCGACAAATTCTGCTGAACTTAATTCATTATTTCTCACTTTACTAATTTTTCAGTTTATAAGGTCGAACTCTTGTCGCATTTAATAAAGAGTTGAATTCGACCCGGCGATTATGCGGCTGTTTAAAGCTGTTCTTAGGAAGTTTTATGAGCAGGTAAGCTGATCACGTTTTGACAAGTGTTGGCATTTTTAATACAAATTCAGATTTTGCATTCTATTTTGTATTCCGTGTTTTTTCAAAATAAATTCAAAATTAGTTCACTACATACATATGATTTGAGGGTTTGTTTAAAAGATTTTAAAGTATAATAACATCCACTAAAGATGAAAAATCAACCTGAAAATAAAACAAGTTTGGAAATGATCTTGTAAAGTAAAGAAGCCCGAAAACATATTCACCTTGCGTAAGAGGGTACTTATTTACTTATCTTTTTTCTAGTTAAAAAGAATTAATGTCATGGGAGAAAGGAAAGTAGTAGTGGCTTTTTGCTAGATATTAAAATGTTTTCTTTCCGATTCTTACCTCATTAACCCAAACCCTATACACAAGAATAACAACAAAATTTCAGTGCATTTTGGTATATATAACAGCATATCGCGCGGTAGAACCGTACATGGAAGTCCACATTAATGTGTACAAAGCAATAACCTTCCTTGTCGAGACTACATCGAACAAAGGTAACTAATAGAATCCGGGCGATAAAACTGTGGACTCTGATATTGCCAAAGAAAAGTCAAAAGGGAAAAACCGTGATCCTATAGATAACTTTGATTGAATGAAGACCGGCTTAAACTTACTACACCTTAACATCGATTTTCTTTCTCTCCGATTGATGTCCGATAGACCAATTCGATGTGACATAAAATAAAAAGAATAAAATAATGAGCTAAATTTACAGAACACTTCCCGCATACGATATGACAAAACCAAAAACGATACTACATCGTCCCTCCTTTTTATACGCATGCTAGGCACATTTGCTAACATATACAGCAAACTAGATATCGTCCAGAATTGTGAAAGAAACTGCATTTCCGCCTTATCTGTGAACCGGCGGAAATATCGCAAATGTTAAAATAAGTTTAGAACAAGCCCAGTAAGCACAAAGACGTTGTTTCGACGTTGTTTCGACGTCGTATTCCATCGTCACTTGACGGTCGTGTAAAGGTCGAAATGGAAACAGCAAAACAGCGTCGGATTTTGACGTCAAAACGACGATTAAGAAAACAACGTTGCGTTGCTGTTGTAGCATAGCCAAATTAACAAGGAAGGGTAATGACCACAAATGAAAAGTCACCAGTCGGAATCGAACCCTGACCTGTCGCATGAATTCTGAGAGTGATAACCGCTACACTACGGCGCCTTTTTTCATTGTTTTCAAGATGATTACCTTAAGAACTTAATTGCATACATAATGTAGGAATACAAAATGCAACGTTCTTTTGACATCGAAAGAACGTCAGAATTCACTGTAAGTAAATAAATGATTTTAATAGGATAAAATTACGGTATTATACCACTCTAGTTACGACATAAGCTTTCAATCATTGTAGGATTTTGAAATGTCTTTTTTCAGGTCACAACTATTTGCGACCAGCCGTGACGTTTTCTTGACGTCGATTAATGGTCGTTTTTGGTTACGACGTTAAAACAACCATAAAACAACGTTGTGTTGACTTCGTGTGTTAACTGGGAGTGAGTAAAAATTTAACTTCGCTTTACAGAGACCACCAATAAATCAAGAGTCAAACACGTGGCCCTAACAATCAATTCTGCTTCCAAAATGAGTGGCAAACTGAGCAGATCGATTCACACTCTTATTGCTGGTATAACTCGGTCAGGGATCAAACGCACAACCTCCAGAAACAAAAACAGGCACTCCAAAGCCAGCTAGCGATATCGACATCACAATGACTGCGCATGCGCGCTAATTTGGTTAATGAACACCAGTAAAGTTAGTTCAATCACATTTTTATCAAGATTGATGATTCTGTTTACTTCTACAGCAAAAGGAATTGACATTCATATTGCCCAATGTTAAATCTTGTTATGGTCGACCTAAGATGTAATTAGTAAAAAAAAATGCATAGGTCGACCAAAAAATTTGAATGTCCCATTTAGCAATATTATGCAACCAAAACGTATTATTTAACATTATCATTGCCAAAAACCTCACTCATATTGGCAAAAATGATATATTTCATGAGTTATGACTGGTCGACTTAAGTATGCAAAATTTGGTGGTCGACCTAAGTCCCTACTAGGATTATATATATATATATATATATATATATATATATTATAAACGAATTTTGAACATGCTCTACATGTCACCCCATCACCCGTATCGCTGACCCCAAAAAACGTCAGTTATCCCTATTGGTTCTTGAGATATTTCCCCAAAAACGTCGCGTTCGATTGGGGATGCAATGCAATGATTCCCCGTGATCATCATAAAAAAACTGACGTCAAATGATGCCAAGTGCTTTTGGAATGATCGTGAAAAAAGTGTCTCTCGCATCTACGTGGTTTTACGCGCGATGAGGACGATGACCGTAAAAATTAAACAAATATATCACTCTCTAAAATAAAAGTGGTATGCACAACGCGAGTTAGTATAATAAGACTAGTAACCCGTAAAAAAATTTTTTAATTCGGGTTTTAATTCTGAAAATGACGTCTCAAAAATGGTGTCAAAAAATTAATTTACAAAATGATAAACAGAAAGTGCATTAGTGTTGTATTCACCACAATGCGATGGTTCCCCCGATTTTAAACACCCACTTAAACAGACACAACCTAGATAAAACATTTTCCAAGTTTGCAATCATCACTGGAGTGCGTTCAAAAAAATCGTTTTACTTGGAATATCTGAAACCCATCAAAAATAAAAAATACGCGCTGTGTATCCGCTATTTTAGCTCTATAAAATAAATTGCATCTGGTGTAAAATATTTTACGTGTTTTGATTTTAAAATAATAACGTCTCAGAAAATGGCCACAAAAACTTTAATCACGGAACGATGTTGAGAAAGTACATCCAACTGATCTGAAAAATACAGTAACCGTTACCGAGATATCGGCGATCAAACATCACAGCCCTGTTCACCAATGTTGCGCGGACCATCAAAATGTAGTTCTCGAGATATCTTCCGAAAAGCGCTTTGCACGATTCGAGATGCAATGCAATGGTTCCCTGTGATTAAAAAATGTAACGTCAATATGGAAAAAACTCCTCATCCTTTTAATTAAAAACTCTGTAGGTATTCCATATAAAGCATTTTACCTGTTCATTATCAACACTGCACATCATAAACATCTTTTTACTCGGAAGATCTGAAACACATACTCATATTAAATCCTTTCACGTTATGATCTAGAAATAAATTGTGCGCACATGAAAACAACAGAAAGATTAAAATCCAAGATCCAAGGTAAACAGAAGCTATTTTGCTACTTTGAAAAACCAAAACCGTAAGTCGTAAACGTGTCAAAACAAATTAATAATACCTTCGAACCAATCCAGAACGTCATGATTTAAAATTCATTTCTTCAAAGTTCATTGTTTTTATTGGTCTTCCCTAAAGGAGAAGTAATGATGCAGAAACTTTATCTATATATTAATAGCCGATTCTCCGTCTGTTTGTTCGTTTGTAAGTCACGCAAAATGGTAGATTGAGTTGTGAGCGAAATTATTTCTTTTTTTGTGTGCGACGTGATTTTGAAGCAAATACATTGCAACCCCAATCGAACGTGACTTTTTTTGGCTGATGAACTAATAGGAATAACGTTTTGTTTTTATTATTATTGTTAGTTTTATATTCCACGTTGACTTGGCTTTGAAAACAGTACATCAACTTAATACAAAGAAACTAACTGATTAAACATTTTGGAAAAAGAGCAGCAGTGGCAGAACGTGGCAGCATATGTTCGGTTTGCCACTAACTCTTGCCTGACTGGGTGAACTTTTTTTTTGAGCAATCAAAATGTTTAAAAACCGATAGGTAAAAAAAGAGTATCATATAAAAACAAAATGTTTTTTTTTTGCTTTTGTCGTAATAGCTGTCTTATCGATTTCTTTTAATCTATTTTAATCTGATCGAACGTTTTTTTATTCTCTTTATTCATTTAGCACGTGCATTTTTTCTCTCCTCCCGTGTGAACATTTTAAGAAGAGAAACCATTTTCGACCTGTTTGATAGCACCCATGTTTGAGCGCGTAACTTTTTTAAAAAAGCTTTTTTACAAAAGCCAATAAAAAGTGGAAGTTAATCTTCCTACGTTTTGAGTGCATTGTTGTACTGATTAACGATTGGTTTTAAAAAATAAATAAGTCACACATAATGAAAAACCTGAAAAATAGTTAATGTAACACTGATGTAACACTGACTGCACACCAGAGGTTGTGACTTCGAATCTTTTCCAAGTTGTATGAGCCGTTTATAAAGTAATTTGCCGTTTATTGATACAGTGATACACAGAGCAGGTGGATATGGGCGGCGAGCGACGCCGCCTTGGCGGCTAGTCTATATATTAATAGCCGATTCTCCGTCTGTTTGTTCGTTTGTAAGTCACGCAAAATGGTAGATTGAGTTGTGAGCGAAATTATTTCTTTTTTTGTGTGCGACGTGATTTTGAAGCAAATACATTGCAACCCCAATCGAACGTGACTTTTTTTGGCTGATGAACTAATAGGAATAACGTTTTGTTTTTATTATTATTGTTAGTTTTATATTCCACGTTGACTTGGCTTTGAAAACAGTACATCAACTTAATACAAAGAAACTAACTGATTAAACATTTTGGAAAAAGAGCAGCAGTGGCAGAACGTGGCAGCATATGTTCGGTTTGCCACTAACTCTTGCCTGACTGGGTGAACTTTTTTTTTGAGCAATCAAAATGTTTAAAAACCGATAGGTAAAAAAAGAGTATCATATAAAAACAAAATGTTTTTTTTTTGCTTTTGTCGTAATAGTTGTCTTATCGATTTCTTTTAATCTATTTTAATCTGATCGAACGTTTTTTTATTCTCTTTATTCATTTAGCACGTGCATTTTTTCTCTCCTCCCGTGTGAACATTTTAAGAAGAGAAACCATTTTCGACCTGTTTGATAGCACCCATGTTTGAGCGCGTAACTTTTTTAAAAAAGCTTTTTTACAAAAGCCAATAAAAAGTGGAAGTTAATCTTCCTACGTTTTGAGTGCATTGTTGTACTGATTAACGATTGGTTTTAAAAAATAAATAAGTCACACATAATGAAAAACCTGAAAAATAGTTAATGTAACACTGATGTAACACTGACTGCACACCAGAGGTTGTGACTTCGAATCTTTTCCAAGTTGTATGAGCCGTTTATAAAGTAATTTGCCGTTTATTGATACAGTGATACACAGAGCAGGTGGATATGGGCGGCGAGCGACGCCGCCTTGGCGGCTAGTTTATATTATAAGAAAAACAAAACAAACAAAAAAATTCAAGAGCGTACTTACCCTAAAAACATTAATAAATCTTCGTGCAATACTTTTATTACTAACTTAGACGTCCTGAGATTTCTTACACTCGTATGTTTCATTACCTCTTTTTCAAAATAGCAAATGAAAATTTGCAGGCAAACGAACATCAACGCTATATCGATTCTTGATCTTGCGAACAATCAAAACATTTGAAACGATCAAATGCGCTGTGAGGGTTTCTTCTGCTTATACTAATCGTGAATGTGTCTTGAGCGGTCTAACTGCCGCTATATGACCACGATTAAGAAGATTTTGACCGTGAAAAACGACCCGAAACATTCACTCTGTAAACTAAAAACTGGATGCACAGCGCGTATTAGGATATAGACTAGTTTCTCGCGTAAAAGTTTTTTACGACTTTCATTTCGAAAAGAATTCGCTGAAATACGACGCGTTCCCGTGTGCAAACCCCGTGAGGAAAAATTAAACCACGGAATTGTAAGTGAAAAATGTTGTAGAGCTCGAAAAACTAAGCAAAAAGGTGTATGGGATCGTTTCGCTACGATCAACCGTTGCAGAGATAACATCTACCAAAGATTTTAATGACGTCATATCCGCAGTACCAAATAAAATTTAGTCCCAAATGATGCGTCATCCCATCACCCGTGTCACCAACCCCAATACAGCGCGTATTAGGATATAGACTAGTAACTTGCGTAAAAGTTTTTTACGGCTATAATTTCGAAAAGGATGTGTCGAAAATAGGTGACGAAAAATTAAATCACAAAATTGTGACTGGAAAGTGTTCCCATGTTGTAGAGCTCGAAAAGCTGATCAAAAAAGTGTATGGGATCGTTTCGCTACGATCAACCGTTGCGGAGATATCCTCGATCAAGATTTTAATGACGTCATATACGCAGTACCAAATAAAATTTAAGCCCAAATGTTGCGTCACCCCGTCACCCGTATTGCGAACCCTAAAAAACGTCAGTTATCCCTATTGGTTCTCGAGATATTTTCCCAAAAACGTCGGGTTCGATTGGGGATGCAATGCAATGATTCCCCGTGATCATAAAAAAACTGACGTCAAATGATGCCACGTGCTATTATACTAATCGTGAATGTGTCTTGCGTGGGCGAACTGCCGCTATATGACCACGATTAAGAAGATTTTGACCATTAAAAAACAAAAAAAAACACTCTCTAAATTAAAAGTGGGATGCACACACGCGGATTAGTATAATAAGACTAGTATCCCGGGTAAAAATTTTTTACGGGTTTTACTTCTGAAAATGACGTTTCAAAAATAGTGTCGAAAAATTAAATCACAGAACAAAAAAACAGAAAGTGCATCAATGTTGTAAGTACTGTAAACGGTCTTTAATTCCCTAAAAATGTCGAAACCGCCACCCATGTTCAGCATGCGTCCAGTTCACGAAAAGTAAAAGTAGTTAAGTAAAAGTAGTATAATAAGAATGTTTTCTGGAAAGAACCAAACATCAACATAATAACTTTATACTTAGGTATATACAAATTAGCTTTTTATAACTACACCTTATTCTTAAATATACAAAAATACAATGATGAAGAAATTGATACCTTCCAGTGATGATTCTTTCCACTAATGCAATATCAGAATAACAAATTCTTTTTCTAATGATCTTCACCAACAAAACCAACATCATGATTTAAAACCATGACATTCCACTGTAACCATTTTATTAAAATATTAACCTAAAAGAATATATTAAAAAGACCATAAAAATAAGGTTCTGGCAGTGTCTGAGGTAAAAAGAATGGTTTAGATTTCATAGAATAGCAACAGAAATTCCCATGAATAATTCAGATTTAATAACCATAAGATAACAAAAATAATATCTTAGTATCACACATCCCACCACAACTTTTTCAAAAACCCTGTTAAAAAAGACCTGCACCCAGTGTAAAAGTTTGTTACAGGTACTAATAAAGAATGCGTGTCTGTTGTAGTCAGCAAAAGCATATATTTTATAAATTATTACTTATTGTAATACAAAAGTACAATAAAATATGTTCATTAGAAAGGTGTATTAAATAACGTTTTGATTAAGCATTAACCATTTGCTACGACATTTAAACAGCAATTTCATACATCATCGAACTGCAAAATAAGTTGGTGAGGTAACGATAACGATATTATTTCGAACTTCGCATAGAGAAAATGTTTGATGAAATAAATATCATGAGCAATGGATAAGGACGTTGCTTGCAATCTTTTGTTGCTGCCAATCTGTAAATGCAATCAAAAAATAAGTTGTGAGTAGCAACAAAATAAGCTTGAATGATGAGTTTGAATTTGACTCACCATTGTTTCCCTTCACAATCTAAACTAACTGTAAACATCTGAATATCTTTATAATGTCTCTAAACCTATAATCATCTACTGCATGCAGAGAACAAATAATCATGTTAAAGCAGCCTTAAAAACTGATTGGAAACTAAGCTGTTAATCTTTATTTACGATGACAAAAGCCGCAATATGTAAAAGAAAGAAGAAATACATATGAGATGGCACTCCATCAATAAGATCTGTAACTCACTGAGCAAAATCGTCAAAAAAATAATTGTGACGGAGAGCATTCTTAGTGAAATTGTGTGTAGATTTCTATAGAAATGCACTCCTTCGCAGATATTTTTTAATAAATATGCTGACTGGGTAAGAACTGAAAGTATATTTTTAGATTTGTAAAATTTCTGTTCGACACTAATTCAACACTAATTGATACAGTGACAGACATACTTAAACTCAAATTTTAGGTTAGTAAATTGACAGTGTGAAAGCTAGAATGTTAGGATATTGTGATTAAAGAGGTAATGATAGAGCAAATGAAATTGGAGAAAATAACTTTATTCTGATCAAAACTAAAATAAACTAAAATACCCTCATCAGTTTTCTATTCATTTTAGTGAGTCTATGTAAAGAAAGTCAAATGAAAATTTCGTAATGCTCACGCAAAGGTCTAGGAACTCACTTTAATGAATAGAAAACTGATGGGGCAAAAGCGTTAAAATTATACTGGTTAATTACAGGCACTGCAGTTGGCACTGTAGTTGCCAGTGTAGTGCCCTGTTGTGGAGGAGTTGTTTTTTTATTTGAATTTTTCCACATAAATTTGGGATGGTCCCGACCCCCAAATCTCTTCCACGCTTTAAATGCCGCATTAGACCGGGGGCCGGGATGAATCTTCCAGTACTCCCGAAAGTCTTTGTACAAATCTACAATATATAGTTGAAATAATTTTTATTAGTGAAGAAACAAACAGGCTTATATTAGAATTGATGAAATACTATATAAGGGAAACTTACATTTCCTTTTATTTGCCAGAACAGCAGCTAAAAAATTGCAAAATGTACCTAAGATACAATTCTTCACCCATGTTACGTTAACATTGGAATCGGTAACATTGGAATTACCATTAGGCTTGGCTGATGATGACGGTAGTTCAGCTAAAAGAAATGTATAAGTAGATTGTAAAAGTCATAACATATAGAAAGAAAACATTAATGTGTATTGACTCTTACTATCAGCTGTTGGTAAAGCATTATCTAAATAAAGAAGGTTTAAAAAGTAGTTGCCATACAAAAGAAAGATAAAAGAAATTGAAACTACGAAGTAATGTCATTGAAAGCCCTTACTCTTTGCCACATTCTGCACGCTATTTCTATCTAATGAAGGAAATCACGAAGTTATAATTACAGAACGTCCAAATGCACACATCATAGACAAAGGAGTATAAGTAAGTAGATTGTGAAAGTCATAACATATAGAAAGGAAACGTTAATGTTTATTGACTCTTACTATCAGCTGTTGGTAAAGCATTATCTAAAGAAAAAAGGTCCAGGAAGTAGCATACATTCAAAAATGTCATACACTGTAACTCAAACAGCCTGATTCAGCAGATGAAAAAACCAAGAGAAAATGAATTGAAAACTCCTTACCTTTAATATTTTCAATAATTTCACTGCCATCTGTATAAAGGAAGAGAAGATATTATAATGGCAGCATGTAAATCCAAACTATATAAGATGAAATATGTAAAGCAGATAAAAAAATGTTATTGAGAAAGAATTTTTACCTTCACCAAGTAATTCTTTTTCGCGCTCTGAAATGAAATCAATTTGCTTTGAGTATTTTGACTACTTTCACAGAAAAAAAACATATTGCAGACAAAACCGTAGAAATGAAAAAACCACAGATATTTAAAAACTAATTTTCACCTGCACTTATGAATTTGTCTTCTGACTCTGAAATGAAATCAATTTGATTCAGTATTTCAACGTCTCTTACAGAAAGTTTAAAAAAGTAATATTTTACCCTTGCACACATCCATAAGAGTTGACATTATATTATTTATATCACTAAATGAAGAGAAACAATAGTTACAATCATGGAAAGATAATTACGGAGCATGCCCTGACTTTCTACCCGGTTTTCTAATGAATCATACATGACTTGATGATATTTTGAAGTTCTGGTTCCTGTTCAGGATCTGGTATTTCAGCAGAAATTAAGCTGTCAATGTCATCAGCATTACGTAGTTTGTCCTCTTGTGCTAAATGGATAAGAATATGAGCATGAGGTAAAGAACGTTTCTGAAATTCAATAACATACAAATGAGAAATGGCTTTTCCCAAAAGCGCTTTTAATTTCAAATTGAAAACACGTGTAATCAAGTCCGGACGATAATGCGCAGGCTCATTATCTAAGTTTTCTGTGATCTCCTTCCATTTCGGATTGCACGTAAATGTACAAAAAAAATCCGGCTTGCCCATTTTAGTTACCATAGCCATAGCATCTTGATAATTCTGTTGCATGGCCCTAGGACCACCCTGAAAAGAAGAGGGAAGAATAACGGGTCTGCCTGCATGAAGGCCACGATTTTATGCAACATTTTCAAGATAATCAATGAGCCCTTGATATTGCTCAACACGGAAATTGGCCTGGTTTTGACGAATATAATTAAGACGGTCAGATTCAACTTTGCAGTAACAATCTACAGCATATTGTTGAAGTAATCTTTTACCTTTTAAAATGGGACTAAAAGCATCTCTAAACGCAAACCTATAAGTATATTACTGCAACATAGTAGTACGACAATGCCGGCCTGTTGTATATTCTGCTACATGAGGAATGTTGGAACTCCAACCCAACTCGCCTCTTGGAAAAAATACAGGATATACCATTGGATCGAGATTAGGCGAATGTACAGGCAAATCCTGCAATGGTCTATCTCGAGGGTAAACAACGATGTCCCGAGCCAATGGTGGTGCACCATCTTCACCAAAAAAAACAGCAGCTACTTCATCATGGTGAGGTAGATTGTATCGACGCCGGTCACCACCACTTCTCAAATGCATTCTGACCTGGAAAACAATAGCAATGATCTGTAAATATGACTTCAAAGATTTTTAGTTATTAATTTTCATACATTCCATTTACCTCAGATGGGCGACGATTTTGTTCATTTGCAAGTTGAAATTCCTCCGCTTCTACCTCACCCATGTGTTTGTAAGCAGCTGCATATGGACTCTCCCTTAAAATGATGTCTTGCAAAGTTTGCATGACTTCGGGAGAACAACCTTAATTTTCTGGTCTTGCCATTCTCTCATTGAATGCATCCATGCCATCATAGATATATAATTGACCAAAGGATGGAGGAATACTCGGTGGTGGGTGTAAATTACCTGTTTGATGACATACCTGGCCATTAATACGAAAAACTGGCGGACCACGACCTTGTGGAACAAACAATTTTGCGCCCATCGAAGCAAAAGCAACCGAACTATTGAACTTTCGAATGTTTTCTTGAAAGTTCTTTGCTTGATTAGAATCACCTACTAAAAATTCTTTAAGATCATTAGGATAATAAATGTTATCTAAATGAACTTTACCATTGTGACAGCACTTAAAATTTGTCTCGTCACCAAACATTTTAGCACCACAAAACTGGCAGACCTTGTCCATGGCGCCAAGGTAATGTAGTTCAGGCATTTGGTCTTGTCGAGCAGCACGATTTGCATTTCGTCAAACAGCCCGCCTAGCCCTCATCACGTTGTGCATTCTCATTTCGCCTGACTAATCCTTCAACTGGCTCTTCATCTTGACGATATTCAACACGCCTTTGAGCATCATTGATTCTAAGTCTCTCATTTTGAGATAATGGATGGATATTATTTGCCTGAAGCTGTTGGCGCCTTGCTTCAGCCACATCCTCATTTGCATGCCTACGCTGAATAACAGAGCGAATTTGTTGTTGATCAGGTGGCTGCAAAACAAACTGACCATTCCTAAAAACTGCTTGGAAGCCAGGAATAATATTAGTGCCTCTTATATTAAACATCACAACAGCACAGAATCACATTATAGACAGAAGAAAGAAATATATATCCCCCCGTGAACCTGGTGGAAGCGAAAACAAACCTTTCTTTCTACAACCTAACAGACACTGAAGGAGAAATAACACCAAACAGATAGCAAAGCAACCTAGGAGAAAGTGAAAAATTGACTTGTAAAACAAGTAACGGAATTACAGTTGTACATGTAAGTTTTTAAGTGACAAACCTTTCTTTCTACTTTCTGTCTTTCTACTCTGTCTCTATACTTTACAGCAAGGAGCAAATGAACCTGAATAAATGCAAATATAAAAGTTCTTAGATAGGTAGGTAGGTAGGTAGGTAGTCTATTCGGTTAGGTTGGAAAAACCTTCGTGGAGTTTGCCATCTTTAAAATATTAAACAAACACAATTATTACCTCGTTACGTAATGCTTTCGCTTTCGAAACTTTCAAACTTTGGTAAACTTGATTAACTGTCAAACTTGATTGATAACTATAGATATTGATTTATATAGACAATTTTATTGTTTATTATTTCTGAAGCGTAACCGCAATGAATAAAAAACTTAATTTGTTAACTTTTCCAGCGAACGTCGTCGCTATAGTTTTTCCAATTTCGGCAGCAATCAAAACGGTGAAACGGTGATCACGTGTCAAAACAAATGATGAAAATTAGGCATTTTGAGGGTTTCTTCACTGGTCGAACTGCCGCTATATGACCACGATTAAGAAGATTTTGACCATTAAAAAAACAAAAACAAAACACTCTCTAAATTAAAAGTGGGATGCACGATTGCGAATTAGTATAAGTAGACTAGTATCTCGCGTAAAAGTTTTTTACAGCTATAATTTCAAAAAGGATGTATCGAAAATAGGCGACCAAAAATTAAATCACAAACACTCTCTAAGTTAAATGTGTTGCACACAACGCGAATTAGTATATATAGATATATAGACTAGTATCTCGCGTAAAAGTTTTTTACGACTTTAATTTCGAAAATGTTGTCACGAAAATAGGTGAAGAAAAATTAAAGTACCAAATCTCGCAAAAAGAGACCGTACCCATATGTTGTAGAGCTCGAAAAACTGATCAAAAAAATGTATGGGATGGTTTCGCTACGACCAACACCGTTGGAGAGATATCATCAATCAAAGATTTTGATGACGTCATAGCCGCATTACCAAATAAAATTTAGGCCCAATTATTGCGTCACCCCATCACCCGTGTTGCCGACCCTAAAAAACGTCAGTTATCGCTATTGGTTCTCGAGATATTTCCCCAAAAACGTCGCGTTCGATTGGCGATGCAATGCAATGGCTCCCCCGTGGATACGACAAAAATAACTGACGTCACGCCGCGTGCTATTATACTAATCGTCAATTATCAATGGTCTAACGAAAAAATGACCACGATTAAGAAGATTTTGACCGTAAATTTAGAAAAAACACAACACTCTCTAAGTTAAATGTGTTGCACACGATTGCGAATTAGTATAAGTAGACTAGTAACCCACGTAAAAGTTTTTTACGGCTAATAATTTCGAAAACGATGTGTCTAATGCCACGTTCCTGTGTGCGTACCCTGTGACGAAAAATCAAATCACACAACTGCGACTGGAAAGTGTACCCATGTTGTAGAGCTCGAAATACTGATCAAAAAAATGTATGGGATCGTTTCACTACGATAAACCGTTGGAGAGATATCATCAATCAAAGATTTTGATGACGTCATAGCCGCAGTACCAAATAAAATTTAGGCCCAAATGTTGCGTCACCCCATCACCCGTGTTGCCGACCCTAAAAAACGTCAGTTATCGCTATTGGTTCTCGAGATATTTCCCCAAAAACGCCGCATTCGATTGGGGATGCAATGCAATGGCTCCCCCGTGATACGACAAAAATAACTGACGTCACGCCGCGTGCTATTATACTAATCGCCAATTATCAATGGTCTAACGAAAAAAAGACCACGATTAAGAAGATTTTGACCGTAAATTTAGAAAAAACAAAACACTCTCTAAGTGAAATGTGTTACACACATTGCGAATTAGTATAAGTAAACTAGTATCTCGCGTAAAAGTTTTTTAGGACTTTAATTTCGAAAAGAATCTGCAGAAATACGATGCGTTCCCGTGTGTGTACGCCGTGACGAAAATTTTAATTACGGAATTGGAAATGGAAAGTGTACCCATGTTGTAGAGCTCGAAAAACTGAGCAAAAAAATGTATGGGATTCTTTCGCTACGACCAACCGTTGCAGAGATATCAGCGATCAAAGATTTTGATGACGTCATAGCCGCAGTACCAAATAAAATTTAGTCCCAATTGATGCGTCACCCCATCACCAGTGTCACCAACCTTAAAAAACGTCAGTTATCCCTATTGGTTCTCGAGATATTTCCCCAAAAACGTCGCGTTCGATTGGGGATGCAATGCAATGGTTCCCCCGTGATAAGATAAAAATAACTGACGTCACGCCGCGTGCTATTATACTAATCGTCAATTATCAATGGTCTAACGAAAAAATGACCACGATTAAGAAGATTTTGACCATTAAAAAACAAAAAAACAAACACTCTCTAAAATAAAAGTGGTATGCACAACGCGGATTAGTATAATAAGACTAGTATCTCGCGTAAAAATTTTTTACGACTTTAATTTCGAAAATGTTGTCACGAAAATAGGTGACGAAAAATTAAAGTACCAAATCTCGAAAAGAGACCGTACCTATGTTGTAGAGCTCGAAAAACTGATCAAAAAAATGTATGGGATCGTTTTGCTACGACCAACCGTTGCGGAGATATCGTCGATCAAAGGTTTTGATGACGTCATATCCGCAGTACCAAATAAAATTTAGGCCCAAATGTTGCGTCACCCCATCACCCGTGCCACCAACCCTAAAAAACGTCAGTTATCCCAATTGGTTCCCGAGATAATTCCCCAAAAACGTCGCGTTCGATTGGGGATGCAATGCAATGATTCCCGTGATCATAAAAATAACTGACGTCAAATGATGCAACGTGCTATTATACTAATCGTGAATGTGTCCTGCGTGGGCGAACTGCCGCTATATGACCACGATTATGAAGATTTTGACCATTAAAAAACAAAAAAACAAACACTCTCTAAATTAAAAGTGGGATGCACACACGCGGATTAGTATAAGTAGACTAGTATCTCGCGTAAAAGTTTTTTACGGCTTTAATTTCGTAAGCGTTTTGCGTAAGTCCCGTGACGAAATGAGGTGACGAAGAATAAAACCATGGAATCGTATATAGAAAGTTTACCCATGCTGTAGAGCTCGAAAAACTGATCAATAAAATGTATGGGATCGTTTCGCTACGACCAACCGTTGCAGAGATATCGTCGTTCAAAATTTTGATGACGTCATAGCTGCAGTGCCAAATAGAATTTAGGCCCAAATGTTGCGTCACCCCTTCACCCGTATCGCCGACCCCAAAAAACGTCATTTATCCCTATTGGTTCGCGAGATATTTCCCCAAAAACGTCGCGTTCCATTGGGGATGCAATGCAATGATTCCCCGTGATCATAAAAAAACTGACGTCAAATGATGCCACGCGCTATTATACTAATCGTGAAAGTGTCTTGCGTGGGCGAACTGCCGCTATATGACCACGATGAAGAAGATTTTGACCATTAAAAAACAAAAAACAAACACTCTCTAAATTAAAAGTGGGATGCACACACGCGGATTAGTATAATAAGATGGATAGATTAACACATAATGCCCAGAAGAGCGTCATTTGATATCAACGCAATGATGCCGTGAAGGGAGTCATAGCGGATTGAAGCTCTATAGGTGATGAAACAAATGACTCTTGCTTGAGCATTAATTCAAAATGATATTCAAACGGGAGTCACGAATTGAGAATCGTAAGAGAGTCATTTTGAAACGACTCCCTTTGGAGAGTCAGAAATATCGCCATTTTTGAGAACTGCAAGGGAGTCATTCATGGTAATGAGAAGCTAAAGGGAGTAAAAAAAGATACTTGTAAGGGAGTTATTCGAACGATTACGGTAAGGACATTTCTTTATTATAAAAATAATTTACAAAAGTCTTCATAACAAAACTGTCACATGATGACGTTTCACACAAATATTAATAGAAACAAATATTCAGTATAAAAATAAGCAAAAACATGGTGTTCTGCAGTGTTGAACAAGACGTTTGTCGAAAGTTAACATGAAACAGTAGGATCAGATAGATCTTTCAAACCTACGCAAGCAATAAAAACCGTGGCTCGTTGCTGTTTCTTGGTATACAACTCATGAGTAGTTCTCTTTTTTTTCATCAAGAGGTCACGAAACCTTTTGTTGCTTCACACATAATTAGAGAGCTTAAGCAACTGCAACGGCAACGTAGAGGACGACGTAAGCAAAAGCAACGAAATAAATAATTACTACCAAATAAAAGTTTGAAAAACTTATTTTTGTTAGAGTAAATTTACTATAAAATCTATATAAGAGAAAACGGCTTATCTCTGTAATCACGTTTCTGTTCTCAGCACGACTTGAAAACATGACTTTTCACGTTGAGCATAGAACGTGCAAACATGTTTATGATGTAATTATCTTCCCAGTGGTGTCATAAGCGGTAGACTCTCTTTCTAAACAAATTCCACATAGAAAACCAAGCTTTTGTTTTAGACACGTCGCCGTCTTCGTTGCCGTTGTGATTGCTTAAGCTCCCTATTATCAGTTTGAAACCGAAACGATTGCCAGCAATTTTTAGGGGATTCTTTTCAGCTGCATTATGAGAAGCTCACTGCGATAATTCATCACATAAATAATACACAATTCCCCTTTAAAAATAGAACAATAAATGCGTTCACGAAAAAAACTGAAAATACTGGGTTTCATTAGAAATTCTTAAGCCTCAAATTATATAACCGAGCAAGTTGATAAGGTAAAAGTTTTGGAAATTAAATGTGCGTACTTCTGCTTAACAAGTTCAAAAGAATTTATGATCAGAACAAAATAAAATTGCTTTATCAAAATGTCATTAAGGAACTGTTTTTAAGTTTTTAAGAAATTAATGATTCAAATCTGTGTGTTTTTCTTCAATAACTGTCCGAAGAATAATCATTTTCTTGAAAAGTTTATATCAATGGAAAGTAATAAAAAAGAGCTTTCTTGTGATGTAAATTTCGCAATACTTTGACTAGTAATTGTTGAGCAATTGACACTGAAAGTTTGCGGATACCTTATTACATGAAATGTGAAGCAAGTAAATTTGAAAATTTCGCGTTAATGTACCGTTAATTAATGTATGGCGTAATTTTCTCCTACGTTAATTTTATCAAACCTTAACTTTCTATGAAAATTATTTCCAGTGTTCCAGCTTTCCCTGGATACTCCGTAGGCTCATGGAAAATTAACAGTTGATTGGTCTCACTTTTTGATCTGCCACAATATTAACATATTAAAATGAGAATCTACTGACAAGATTCACAATTAACACAAGCCACGCAGAATGATAATAAACTTGAAATCGAGATAGCAATAATGACTGCGTCGTAGTGAATTGAATGTTTTTTTGTGTATCACTCATTGATTGATCATCGCTTGTTTCTATCTGAAAACGTAAGACATTTATTCATTATTAAAATAATTACAAAGAAGCCTTTGATTTTCAGAACTACATGTACATATTTCTAAAAGGAGAGCACTGTTCCAGGACAAAGAAACGCTGAATCAGGCGGAGTTTGCAGCATTGGCATCATTTGTGTGCTTTCTGTCCATCTCTAAAGACAAGAATTTCGTTACCCGAGAGTTAAAATATTTGAAATACCGTATTACCTCTAATATATTATTACAGATTTTTCGCCAGTACAGTGGAACCTCTAATAGCGGCCACCTCTAGGGACCAAACCTCAATGGCCGTTGTGTGGAGGTGGCTGGTGAATAGAGGTTTTGTGAAAAAACATATTTTTTAGCCTAAAAACGTGTTTTACAATAGGTTTTTCAATGCAAATTTGTCATTTAAAGAAAACAACCAAACGTTTTAGATGCTCAATATGGTTTTATCCTTTTTGCCTTTTAAAGAGAAAAAGAATATGTACAATGTTAATTTATATTCGTTTTTACTGCCAAAAACCATATGTGGCTATTGAATAGAGGTTAACTTGTCCACGAAAAAAGTGGCCGTTAGTCCGTTGTTGAGGTCGACTAGGAAAACAGCAGGTACTTTTTTTACTGGCCGTTAAATAGAGGTGGTCACTATTAGAGGTTTCACTGTACTCAATAGATGTTTATGGGTTTCTTTACATAAGCCTTTGTAGTTCACAATCAGGCGGCCGGACAGCGGGAGAACATTGAACAATTTCGAGGCTACATGATCGGGTTTTTGCTGTCGTAGTTTGATCATTATGCTTTTCACATTTCTTGTACACCGAAGGGGAATGGTGAAAGTATTCAACTTAGCGAATGCCCCAAAGCTTTCTGCTAGTCTAACAGCTTGTTACACGATTAAGAAAAACGAATGCTTTGTATGGTGTTTCAAAGCCGCATGTAACATGCTTTGTTCAAAGAAATTTTCACGGAAATTTAGTTTCGTGGTTGATCAAAATAATTTTTTTTAAATCCCAAATCAGAAAACACTATTTTGCGAGAATTTAATTTCGTGAATTTGAACAAGTAAAATTTATCGCGGGAAACACAGAACACAGAAAAATATTTCCTGGTGACTGCTGAAAATAATATTAGAAACAAATTAAAAAATTTATCGGAAATACTATGTTTTAAAGTAACTACGTATCTACCTAAGCTAGCTACGAAGGATTTAAAAATTTTACTTTTTAAAGTTAAATATGAGCCACTTCGATGAATTTTTGTATTTCTCAAGTTTGCCTCAAAGCTTTGCTTGGTCAGCTAGGATTATCTAGGATAAGCTATGATAGGCTAGGAAGCTAGGGTACGATAAGATCAGCTAGGATCAGCTAGAGGCTTGCTGACAAACCTCACACAGACCTCACTTTTACTCCGATGTACCCAGATATAAGCCTACAATTAAGCAAATGGGAAGATAAAAAAGCACTAAGAAGAAAGCTTACCAAAAGATAGAAGTTTCAAATACCGATGTTAGAAAAGAAAGTTTTCGATTTCTGTATTACCGCCATTACAACCAGTCGCCAGAAGTTTCTCGTGGAAGAAACTTCGTGCTACGAAAAAATGGCTTTACGCATAGATGTAATGAATCCATGTAGGCGCACGCACGAAATTTCAAAAAACCGCTAGGTTTGGACAGCAGAAGAAAAACAAGATGCCCTACCGGGCAGAAGGATTTCTGCAAGCTTTGCTACTGAAAATGCCACAAAAATGCAACACTAGCACACTAGTCCTGCAAGACAGTCACATCATTCAGCTCGAGAAGCATCAGCATTAAATAAACAAAAATATTGATGCGACTGACAATGTTCGTCAAGAAAGTCAGCCTACCATAACATAAAAAAGGGGCTTTTCTTTATGCTATCGCGGAGATCATTTATGAAGATCCGTTTTTTTGTACGAATAAGCTGAATGATTGTTACTGGATATTTGCCACCCACGTACTCCAAAAAAGTGCATCGACACAATACGAAACTTTAATTTAACCACATTAAATATAACGAATCCTATAAAAAGATTGTGTATACTGGCGGTAACCAACATATCCTTTGGGCAGCACAAACTAATATATAAAGTTTCTATATTGATCTCCTCAGAATGAAAAATATAAATATCACAATAATAATTACTTAGAAATTAAAGATCATATCTAATCTAAAAGTTAAAAAAAATACAACATACGTAGGGAGAAAAGAGATAAGCTGATATAGCCAGAATATATCCAAAAATTGCTACTAAATATAGTATAAATAGCTGTATAAAGAGCATATGTTGGTGATGTTTGGGAGGAGCTGAAAGGAAGCTAAGCTGAGCTTTAAAAATCCAAAAGCTTCTAAAAATTGACTTCAAACATGCATACACATACAAAATACACGAAGGTCTTTCATATTTAAAAAGGCTTGGAGCAAAAATAAAACAAGAAATACCTTTTCTTCCACACACCATGTATGTATTGGCACTGTTTTCATATTTTAAACTTCAAGAAAACTTCTTTCAAAAAACAGAATAACCACACTGTAATTTAATTTTGTGAACATGATAAGTTCCCAACAGTAATGCAATTCTTTATATAAAATTATAAGCTGTATTAACTTCTTTTAAAGCCATATTCCCATCAAAGAAACTTTTAGAAAACTACACACGTTCTTTCGCTGCCATTTTTAAAACGTTTTGTGGACGATCATCACATGGCATGGCGAAAATCAGCCAATAAACTATCGCTATTGAAGTTAAGGTGGCTATATTAGCACCCTTTCGTAGAAATCGGGAATTATGCACCAATGACAATTAAGACGGCTTTTTTATGAACCAATGAAATTTAAGAAACAAAAATGCGTAGGTTTGGACAGTAAGATGAAAAAAAACGAAGAAAAACACGGACGATCGTAAAGTATTTCTTGCTTACGCAGAAATCCAAAAAAAAAACACAGAAAAACACGGACGATCGTAAAGTATTTCTTGCTTACGCAGAAATCCAAAAATCAGAAAAACACGGACGATCGTAAAGTATTTCTTGCTTACGCAGAAATCCAAAAACCCAGAGCCGGTTTTAATGTATTTCTTGCTTTCGCAGAAATCCAAAAAAAGAAACAAGATGCCCTACCGGGCAGAAGTATTCATGCAGATGACTGGAAGACTTTCTGGAAAGATTTCAGAAAGAACTGATGTTAGTTCACGCTTTAAAAAGATATGCATAATGCAGAATGATGTTGCGGTATTTTACATTTTACCTTTTAACAACGATAACAATTAAACTTTGTTGTCTCATATAAAACTTTAGTCTTGCTTCAATTTAGAGATTTTTTAAAAAAGATTTTAATTCAAAGTTGTATTCCCTAAAGAATCTTCAAGAAGTAATTAAGTAATAAAAAGCTTGTCGCGTCAAGAAAAGTCTGTGCTTAAGAAAATCAACATACATAACTGAAAACAGAAATTTGTGCTTTAATTTGAGTAACATTATGTCATTGCCATCTTTTTAATTTAAAAGCATGCATTACCAGAACTAAATTTCATGAAAAGATTATAAAAATTTATTCAGAAACTTAAAAAAAAATAAATTTTTAATTACGTATACACGCCAGGGCATCATGAAAGCATAACTGACACAATACGAACCTTACATTAACTTCTAATAAACATAATGAACAAAATAACATCAAATTCATATGCTTTCAGATATCACAGTGATTACGTCTGTACGGTCAATCTTCCTAATTACGAAAAGACTTCCCAAACACAAAAAGTAAACAAAGATTAGGATTATGAAAAATATGACCTCAAGTTATACCAAAATTAGCAAACATAACTGAAAGCAGAAATTTGAGTTAAAGGATGTCCAGTATTTAAAAAATTACAGACAATCAAGGTAAGTTTCAATTTGCTATCGTAAATAGTAAGTCCCCATTCCTAATTAAAGATATTGGTATGCACTGATTTCAGCTTTTGTATAAAAACCAGGCTCAAGGGAATTTATGTAATTTGTTAAATCTGGTTTCCACATGGTAACTGAAATTAGTGCACATATTTTTTGAACAGACTTTCATATAATTGGCAGTGGAAACAAATTACCTCATAACTTTTGATACCCACTGCCGATTCCAAAGATTTTTTTGCATGTTTTAGATAATCAAAAGCACTATATTTGACTATATTTTTGGTCGAAAAATTTGCAATTTTTAGCGGCTAAATTTGCGATTTAAAAAATAAAGCTTTTTTTCTACTTAAACTATAACTTTCATTTCTGCACCAGTGGTAGGCCTGCCTTAAGCAAAGATAGTTATAAAGTTTGAGGGCAAACTGATGGGTCGTTTAGAAGATATGGGACCCGAAGTACCCTTCAGTAGCAATTTTACGTGAAACATCAAATCTCCAACTTTCAACAAAAAACGGGGGTTATCTTTTCTTTCATCAACAGCTCAATTTAAAGTTGAAAAGTGTTACAGTAATGGGTTGATGTTTGTTGACCATTAACCAAAACAAAGGGAAGCAACTTAAATATTTTTTATTGTTAAAACGATGTGGAATAAAAAAGTCACACAGATCTTGAAAGCGTTTTTGTTGAACACAATGAGATATCTTTTAAGGACAAAGCTATGAAACCGTATGATACAATAGAAAGTAAACTTTGATTATTCCCAAAACACGAATGACAGTTTCTCAAAAGATAATTTAAAAGATCGTTGAATGTGATGTGTTTAAAAAATTGTTCCACCATCATTGCCCCCACCAATTATATTGAGACAGACTTTAGTAATAATTTCGAATTCATTTAATTACATTCCCGAGAGCATCATAAAAATTAAGAGACTTTGAAAAATTTTGCCGGAGATCAAGCTTAAAAAGGAACACCGTCAGTTTAAAAATCCATTAGAGAACACTCATTCGTGGATGTTTCAAAATACTCCTTTTAAAACTATACAGTATGAAAATCTTTATGTTGTTTGTACCTGAAGTTCATAATAAAAACTTTTACTTGGCCTTGCGAAATAATAAAAACTAGCCGCCAAGGCGGCGTCGCTCGCCACCCATGTTCAGCCTGCGTTGTATCACCACCTGCTACAAATTATTGCACTTAAAACCAGCGATAAGTTTTCCTTTGCTGCTGGCTTTATCGTTTAATAAAGCTCGTTTGCACGTGAAGAGAAATACGTTCCTGGTGTTTCAAATCTTGCATGTTCTTAACTCAGCCGTTCATTGTCGTGGTCGCATTTAAAATGTCAGTAGACTTTTTTGCTTTACACAATGCATTCCGAACGTGAACTTCACGTGGTTTTTATTTACCATTTTAAACTAATCAAATATCAGTTTAAAAATACACTCAAAACGCAGAGAGAAAAAACTTTTCAACTTATTATTAGCTTTTGTTTTACGCGCTCTGACATGGGTGCAGTCAGAAGTAGGTGAAATGGTTTTATTTCTTAAAAAGATCACACGGGAGGAGAAAAAAAATGCACGTGCTAAATGAATGAAGTGAATAAAAAACGTTCGACCAGATTAAAATAGAATAAAAGAAATTGATTAAAAGAAATTAAGACAACTATTAAGACAAAAGCAAAAAAAAAATTTTGTTTCATGATTCTCTTTTTTTTACCTATCGGTTTTTAAACATTTTGATTGCTCGAAAAAAGTTCACCCGTCTCAGACAGTCAGGAAAGCGTTAAGGTACACTGGCAAACCGCACATGCTGCCACGTTCTGCCACTGCTGCTTTTTGTCCAAAATGTTTAATCAGTTAGTTTCTTTGTATTTAGCTGATGTGTTGTTTTCAAAGCCAAGTCAACGAGGAATATAAAACTAACAATAATAATAAAAACAAAACGTTATTCTTATTAGTTCATCAGCCGAAAAAAGTCACGTTCGATTGGGTTTGCAATGTATTTGCTTCGAACTCACGTCGCACACAAAAAAGAAATAATTTCGCTCACAACTCAATCTGCCATTTTGCGTGACTTACAAACAAACAGAGAATCGGCTATTAATATATAGACTAGCCGCCAAGGCGGCGTCGCTCGCCGCCCATGTCCACCTGCTCTGTATCACTGTATCAATAAACGTCAAATTTCCTTATAAACGGCTCGTAAAACTTGTGTTCAACCAGAAGCATATTCGAAGTCACAACCTCTCGTAAAACCAATCTTTTAGCAGTGTAACAAAATACACTCAAAACGTAGAGAGAGAAAACTTCAACTTTTTATTAGCTTTTGTTTTAAAAAAGTTACGCGCTCTAACATGGGTGCTATCAAACGTAAGGGGGAAATGGTTTCTCTTCTTAAAAAGATCACACGGGAGGAGAGAAAAAAAGGCACGTGCTAAATGAATAAAGTGAATAAAAAAAAACGTTCGATCTGATTAAAATAGATTAAAAGAAATCGATTAAAACAAATTAAGACAACTATTATGACAAAAGCAAAAAAAATATTTTGTATCATGATACTCTTTTTTACCTATCGGTTTCTAAACATTTTGATTGCTCGAAAAAAAGTTCACTCGTCTCAGACAGTCAGGCAGTCATACGTTAGGATACACTCGTAAAACGCACATGCTACCACGTTCTGCCACTGCTGCTTTTATGTCCAAAACGTTTAATCAGTTAGTTTCTTTGTATTTAGTTGATGTACTGTTTTCAAAGCCAAGTCAACGTGGAATATAAAACTAACAATAATAATAAAAACAAAACGTTATTCCTATTAAATCATCAGCCAAAAAAAGTCACGTTCGATTGGGGGTTGCAATGTATTTGTTTCGAACTCACGTCGCACACAAAAAAAGAAATAATTTCGCTCACAACTCAATCTACCATTTTGCGTGACTTACAAACAAACAAACAGACAGACAGACAGAGAATCGGCTATTAATATATAGATATCTGTGTTTCCTTTTTATCGTCAGCTTGATAGTATACAAATTTTAGAATCATACAATATTTTAAATTCGACTAGTCAATTAAAAAAGTGGTCATCTATTGATTAATAAAATGGGTACAAGCTGATGAGGAAGATGAGCTGTGCTTCAAGATTCCAGAGCTTTATAAAAACAGGATAGCTTACCTAGGAACATGAAATAGAAAATTGTATTATATTTAGAAAAAAACTAATAGAAACCTTACGCATTTTTTTAAATCGATGTAAGCATACCGTTTTGTAGTCGTTCATATCTGATTTGAAGCATCAAAAACTGCTTATTTATCACGAATAACTACTAAGAGTATTAGTTTCACGTAGATTATCAGTTTGGATCATAAATGTTCTTGATTCTTTTAAGTTTGACAGCCGTATAACCTCTTCTATATCCATGTATTCAACCAAGAACTTTTTCTCAGATCTACGCGTGCTTCTTCGCTTCCATTTTTAAAACCACTACGGAAAACGTAAGAACGTTGCATAAGATTCACATGAAACAACATTTCTACCTTGGCATCTGCGATTTAGCCATATGTTAATTATTCCTTTCACTGGAGCTTATATTTTACATTTTTTGAGTCTTTTCAAGCAAAGTACTTGTATACAATGAATATAGTGTGAGTTTAGACTGTTAAATCATAAAAAGAATGTAAGTTGGGAACATTAATGATTTGAGTGGCTATTTCCCATCGACAAAAATTGGTCTAGGTTTGGACAGTGAAAAAAAAAAACAAAACAAGATGCCCTTGCAGGCATAAGGATTTCTGCAAAACCAGCTGAAGCATGAAACCCTAGAAATCTATGAAAGCATCAATGATACATACTATAGATCCAAAAAATATTAAAGCTCCTCTTTCCTGTTGAGCATTTTGAACACTTTACACACAACGTTAACAAGATTTTATACTACTTTTATGGTTATGGAGAGACGATTGCTTAATGAATGAAACTTTAAGTATCAAAATGAAAGTAGTTTTTTCTTGAAAACAAACATATTATATACTGTAGATCAAAAATAGATAAAGTGTGAATAGGGCTTAACTAAAAACAACATAAGCTATTACATACAAAGAAAAGAAAGGTGCGAATCGTAACCATGGATACGCAATTTATATGACAGTTTTTAAAAAAAGAATCTATGTATAAGAACGAAAGAAAAAAAACACAAACTTTTTCGAAAAAAATATAAATATAATATGAACAAGAGGCCCTGAGGCCTGAAGGTCAGCGCTTTCAGGAAAGTTGAACAGTGATGGACTTTAAAGCAAAATCGAAAACCTTTTTGCTCACCAGGAAGCTCGAAATAGGAATTTTTGAGATACAACTAGTGTGACAGTGAATAAGAAACCCCAGTTCAAATGTGAAACAGATATTGAGTTCATGAAGCAACATAACATTGTAGTAAAATTTAATTCAAAACAATCATAGATATTAAATATGCAACACATTCACTCAAATACTTATGAATGCACCATTAAAGTCTACACATAAAACTAATAGAAACAACAAGAGATGAGGCCTGAAAGTTAGTGATTTCAGCAAAGTTGAAATATGTTGGACTGTGAGGCAAAATCGAAAAACATTTGCAGCTGGAAGGTCAAAATAGTGGCAGCAATTCGGAGAATAACACATTCCAGTTGAAAAAGCAGACAGGTACCCTCTCAAAATTGATTGCATATACCAGCATCATTACAAAAAAAGTTAATTCAATAAAATCTTTATCAAAGAAATTAAAGATACGAAGCATTCACTCGAATATTTATTAATGTCTTATTTAAGAGAAGACACATTCAGTTATGACATGTTCATGTATTACAAAGCTTTCGGCTGACAACAGCCATCTTCAGTGCGAGTACATACAGCTTTGTAATACATGAACGTGTCATAACTGAATGTATCTTCTCTTGATCAATTCACGTTTCGTCGTCTTAATGTCTTATTTGTATATAACTGAATATGTAAAATTAAGTTTATATAAAAAAGACTTTCATGTAGGGGTTTTCTCTAAAGTAACTTAGTTTTCAAATAAGCTGTTTTTGAGTATATATACTTCAACAGATTTTATGTAGACCTTGTGTTATATCATCACAAAAAGTTCAAAAGTAAACCTCTCCCTGTGCAGATGACTCCGAAAAGGAATGACTATAGATCATTAAAGATTTATGACAATAATTAAAAAATACCGTGTTCGTATGCGTGACAATGTGTCTTTCACACATTTTTGTTGTACTTCATTGAAAATAAAAAAGTAAGCAAAACAACTGTTTATTATTTGAGAATAAGAAAATAAGAGATTGCTGGCCAAGCAGATAAACAGAATAAAACATAAAAAACAACAGCAAAATCGCAAAAGCTTTCGATTTAAAAAAATGATAAAATGAAATTTATCTATGGTGAATAATAATTTTTTACATACATGAAAACATAAAAGATTATACGAAACATGAGTGACAAGACAAGACTATGAAAGAAATAAAACATAAACTTATAATGATTTCATAGGGAATTTGTTCATTGAAATACTGAATAAATAGACATTCCGGATTTCAAGTGATAATTAGAGTTTGTAAACATTATGCGTCCATTGCTTGATAATAAGTGCATTACATTACAACTAACACAAAATATTGTTGATTAATTCAATTTTAAGTAGCACATAAATGCACCTTCACAGAGGTAATATAAAATGTCTTACACTTTGGAGATGTTGTCTGTTTGGGTGACTATATATTTCTACACACACACACACATTGAAAACTCTTCTAAGTTGACGGATGTAACTATATAACAGATTACAAAAAATAACATCGACAATGAAATGCATCATAGCATAGGCCCTTGCTTGGCTTGGAGGTAGCAGAGCTCTCATATCTCCTGACCAATTTAATAACACAAAACACAAAATCAGAAATAAGTAGCTAGCAAGGAAACTCAGCAGTATAATCACAGTATCACTTCTAACGATCATAATATTGAAAATTGCATTGCTTCCCTGATAAGCATTATAAATCTGTGTTTCCAGAAACGTGAACTCCTCTTTATTTTTATGGAGGCCGCACTCACCCTGATAAAGTAGTTGTAATTATCAATCAATAAGCAATTCTTAATTAAGCCACAATCAACAAATAGCCTCTATTGCAGCCTTAAAATTAAGGCTTGTGTTTTTAGTGGTATCAGCCTACAACTGGGGACAAAAATTTATGGACTTACAGACGGACGAACACAAATGCTAATGAAAGATCAGCTGCTGCCGCGCTGACCAAAAATATGACCTAAACTTACCAAAATTAGCAAACATAACTGAAAGCAGAAATTTGAGTTAAAGAATGTCCAAGTAAATAAGCTAAAATGGCTAGAGAAACATCAAACATAAAATGATGATGCACAGGCAGAGGATAGACATTCTTGTATGTTGTTGGAGCTGAAGAGGAAACTGAGCTGAGCTGTATGTATCCAGAGCTTAAAAAGCACTACAGCCCACACATGAAACAAAGGATCTTTGGTATTTAGAAAGGCTTAAAAGAATCCCAGACATTTTCCAAAAAAAAGGATTCCTTTTCACACACTGTTTTTATAAAACATTGAGAGCTTGTTTTTAGAAAAGAATGAACACAGTAGAATCATTGTAAGATAGTTATAAATTTCTCCCCTTGTCTCTTAAATGTTCTTTTAAATCTGTTCAATATTGATCAATCAACACGTGGTGGAAGTCTAAGTGGGTTTCTTCGGTTTCTTCTACCATTATGCGAACGGCGTGCAAATGTGAAGTCGAAAAATACCCGGATGATCACATGGCGGAAATTCAAGCCAATAAACTAGCGCTATTAAAGTTAATTAGCACCCTTGCGAAATAGTGGCGCTTAATGCACCAATGAACATTAAGACGGCTTTTGTATGAACCAATCAAATTGGAGAAACAAATATGACTAGGTTTGGACAGTAAGATGAAAAAAAACAAAAAACAAAGACGATCGTAAAGTATTTCTTGCTTACGCAGAAATCCAAAAACAAAAAAAAACACGAACGGTTTCAAAGTATTCCTTGCTTACACGCAGGAATACAACAAGATGCCCTACCGGCAGAAGGATTTCTGCAAGCTTTGCTGCTGAAAATGCCACAAAAATGCAACACTAGCACACTAGTCCTGCAAAACTAAGACAGTCACATCATTCAGCTCGAGAAGCATCAGCATTAAATAAACAAAAATATTGATGCGACTGACAATGTTCGTAAAGAAGGTCAGCCTACCATAACATCAAAAAGGGGCTTTTCTTTATGCTATCGCAGAGATCATTTATGAAGATCTGTTTTTTTGTACGAATAAGCTGAATGATTGTTACTGGATATTTGCCACCCACGTACTCCAAAAAAGTGCATCGACACAATACGAAACTTCAATTTAACCACATTAAATATAACGAATCCTATAAAAAGATTGTGTATACTGGCGGTAACCAACATATCCTTTGGGCAGCACAAACTAATATATAAAGTTTCTATATTGATCTCCTCAGAATGAAAAATATAAATATCACAATAATAATTACTTAGAAATTAAAGATCATATCTAATCTAAAAGTTAAAAAAAATACAACATACGTAGGGAGAAAAGAGATAAGCTGATATAGCCAGAATTCATCCAAAAATTGCTACTAAATATAGTATAAATAGCTGTATAAAGTGCATATGTTGGTGATGTTCGTTGGGGAGGAGCTGAAAGGAAGCTAAGCTGAGCTTTAAAAATCCAAAAGCTTCTAAAAATTGACTTCAAACATGCATACACATACAAAATACACGAAGGTCTTTCATATTTAAAAAGGCTTGGAGCAAATATAAAACAAGAAATACCTTTTCTTCCACACACCATGTATTGGCACTGTTTTCATATTATAAAGAAAACTTCTTTCAAAAAACAGAATAACCACACTGTAATTTAATTTTGTGAACATGATAAGTTCCCAACAGTAATGCAATTCTTTATATAAAATTATAAGCTGTATTAACTTCTTTTAAAGCAATATTTCACTCAAAGAAACTTTTAGCAAACTACACACGTTCTTTCGCTGCCATTTTTAAAACGCTTTGTGGACGATCACATGGCATGGCGAAAATCAGCCAATAAACTATCGCTATTTAAGTGGAGGTGGCTAATTTAGCACCCTTTCGTAGAAATCGGGCATTATGCACCAATGACAATTAAGACGGCTTTTTTATGAACCAATGAAATTTAAGAAACAAAAATGCGTAGGTTTGGACAGTAAGATGAAAAAAAAAAACCCCAGAAAAACACGGACGATCGTAAAGTATTTCTTGCTTACGCAGAAATCCAAAAAACAAGATGCCCTTCCAGGCACAAGGATTTCTGCAAAATCAGCTGAAGTATGAAAAAAGAAAGACTATGACATTCTTGAAATTTAAGAAAAATTTAGTCCGCAATATATATTTATTAAATTTCTGATCATGTACTCCCCAAAAATCTGGAAAAAACATAATTGTCACTATGTAAAACTTTATCTGAATGACATGTTCTTCATTTTGTTGGTACGACATGATATTAAGGATTCAGTGATCAATTCAGATAAGACAATAAGTATGCACGTAAGTCAATGTAAATGTTATGAATTCAATAGGTCTTGTAAATCTTCCTAACAGAATTCCTAATTCAGAAGGAGAAAAAGGAAAGCATAGATTTTAATGATATGAAATACATCTATATACATACAAAATCAACATACATAACTGAAAACAGAAATTTGTGCTTTAATTTAAGTAACAATATGTCATTGCCATCTTTTTAATTTAAAAACATGCATTACCTGAAATAAATTTCATGAAAAGATTATAACAACTTATTCATAAACTTAAAAAACAATAAATTTTTAATTACGTATACACGCCAGGGCATCATGGAAGCATAACTGACACAATACGAACCTTACAAAAACTTTTAATAAACTTAATGAACAAAATAACATCAAATTCATAATGAAGTTAAGATGGCTATATTAGCACCCTTTTCGTAGAAATTCGTAGAAATCGGGCATTATCCACCAATCACGATTGAGACAGCTTTTTTATAAACCAATGAAATTTAAGAAACAAAAATGCGTAGGTTTGGACAGTAAGATGAAAAAACAGAAAAACAAAGACGATCGTAAAGTATTTCTTGCTTACGCAGAAATCAAAAAAAAAAAAAACACGAACGGTTTCAAAGTATTCCTTGCTTACGCAGGAATACAAAAAATAAAAACAAAGCCGGTTTTAAAGTATTTCTTGCTTTCGCACAAATCCAAAAACGAGATAAGAGAACAACTGGGTAGGAGAGCCTCGCATCAGGTAAAGATGCTTGTCGGAAACAGCAAAGTAGGCAACGCGAAGATACAAAGATACAAAGGTAGGACGTGCGTGATTGAGTTTTTGATCAAAAGTGGAATTTATTTTAGATGCATAAAAAAAGTCGTAAAAGATGAAATTTGTTTGTTTAGAGAAACGAAAAAGAATTAGCGTATCGAAGAATATATTTTTGGTACATGCATATGAAAGTGTGCTGGAATGTACAAATACAAAGTAAGAATACAGAAGATGATGTTTAAATACGTTGTAACGAATGATTTATATAATGATTTCATTCTTTTTAGGTTGAAAAAAGTTTCGAAAAGTTTGAGTTAACATGTGCGAGAGAACTTATTCTAAACATGCTGGATGGATTCAAAACGAATTGTTTTGTTTCAGACACAATTCCAACAATTATTAGTATTCTAAGAAGATTGATTTATTTACAAAAATTAAAAATGGTGCCACATTTGTGAATGTTTTCTTTTCTCAGAGTTGTAGAAAAAAGAAATACTGCTATAATATGATTGGCTCTCTTCTATCCACTGCTGCCTCATTTCAATCACATATATCTTTTTATTAAATATTTCCTTTATAATCATGAATTTGGTTAGTGGATTGATGATGTTTGGTGCTTTGTCTGCCCTGTCTGCAAGCTACTTTGTGCCTGTTTTGTTTGCTTCAATATGATTGTAGTATGATTAGCTGTCACTTACTGTTATGCATTGAAATCATTCTTTTTTAGGTCAGAAAATATAAAGTATACAGATGCCATTAAAGATGAAATGCAACTGTGCTTTATATTGTCATGGTTACACATTATATATGTTGTAATATGTGTTGTGTAATGATTTTCCTGCGCATATATAAGTTTTGCATGTTGTTATTGTTGTTCTATAGCTATACAAATTCTGTCATTAAATTTGTGCTTTTGATTATTATTTTCAGGATATCAATAGGTATTCGAATTTTCATTTAGTTGTTTATGGTTTTTTTTGGATCTATATATTAATAGCCGATTCTCTGTCTGTCTGTCTGTCTGTTTGTTTGTATTGTGGCGCCGTAGTATAGTGGTTATCACTGTCGTATTTCATGCGGGAGATCGGGGTTCAATTCCCCTTGGCGGCGATTCACCATGCGCAAGTGAATGTACCATAGCGCCGGGTCGACCCATGCCATGTGAGGGAAATTGGGTAGATGATACATCGGGTGTTGCAGGAGGTCATCCAGAAGAGCACAGGCCCTTGATTGGATTTGTGTCACTCGTGAGAGTGTCAAATACTTCGGAGCCTCCAACCAAAGCCGTGGCCCCTCCTGGAAAGCAGATGCAGTAGCAACTGAGTGAGGCTAGCCACGTAAAACAATACCAAATAAATAAATAAATAAATAAGTCACGCAAAATGGTAGATTGAGTTGTGAGCGAAATTATTTCTTTTTCTTGTGTGCGACGTGAGTTCGAAACAAATACATTGCAACCCCCAATCGAACGTGACTTTTCTTCCAACTGCCTGTAAATGCAATACACCAGTACATCTTGAAACACACAAAGAAAATTTTCCTTTCAGAACTTAAGAAAATTAGGGGGTATAAATCTAAAGCTCCTCAACGAAAGAAATGTTGATGGCAGCAACAAATTGTAATATTTTCAATTGAAATATATGAAAATGGGTAATATAAGCAAATATCTAAGTTAATATTTCCACAATACTTAGGAATGACCTTGAATAAATCCACTTTTAAGCATTTGTTAACCCTCATTCAATGTCATGGCAACAATGAGAAACTGATCAAGTTCGCTTTCAACACTTTTGGTCTTATTCGTGTGAAAAGAAAGTGAAGAAAGTTGAGAAAAAACGATCATTTTGTTTGCCTAAAGACAACAAAGGAAAGATCTGTTTGTGTTTTTGTTTATTTAGCTAAGTAAACTGACAAAAAACACAAGGCCTGTGTTATTTGTGGTGATAAAAAGTACATATAAATTCCTATTGTTCTTTTGAGTTTTTTCTCAACGAGTTATGAATTCTGATTATGACTATGCAATCCCTCAAAGGTTTGTTTTGCTTAAATCACAATTTGATAAAGACATAGTTGATGCACGGCAACATCAACACGATGACAGGCAACAACAACCCCTTCCTGACGACTCTCAACAACGTCGCCGAATTGGAAATGCTGAACATCAAAGGAAAATTTGTGCAAATTTAAGTGAAATTCGCTCTCATTTGACAAGGGAGAGAGATGCACAAAATCAAAGAGAGCAACAGCTAATGAGCAACTTCAGCAAGCTGCTGCTCGACATGTAGCTGATGCTCAACAGCACCAACGAATCAGAAGCAATATGCAACATAAACAAGCTGCTTCTCGACTTGAAGCACAATCCCAGCAAAACAATCGCTTAGAGATAATGAAAGACCCGAGCAAGCTGCTGCTTGACTTGAAGCACAGGCTCAACGTCAACAATTGCTGAGAGAAAATGAGCAACCCGAGCAAGCTGCTGCTCGACGTGCAGCTGATGCTCAACAACACCAAAGTGCATATGTCCGAAACAGACAAGAGTGCATGGCTCGGTTTTTAAATGCTGCATCAATTGACATTGAAAACAATAACTTGCTTGACATTCATTCTTTAGGAGAATTGTGGAGCAATCATATTCGATTTAGTTTTGCTTCTCTGTCAGCTAACTTATGTCCGCCGCCAGGAAATGGGCCTCCATGTTTCAGGATATGTGGACAACTGCTACATAGGTATGGAACACTGCATGCGAATGAAAACTAAGTCCTTATGTTTAGCCACTGTATATCATCGAAGCTGCTAATTCGCTTGACATACGTAATCTCGGTAGTGGATATGTATACCGGGTGTGCCAGAAAAAACGCCACTAAAATTCAATTTTTGATGTACGTTTTTCTAGTCGCTGAAATCACTTTAGATTTTACGGAAATATTATTCAGACTATTTTAAAACATCCGTAGTAATCTCAGAAAGATACGACAATCTTAACGGAAGATACGAGCATTTTGTGAAACCATACAGAATTTTCAATGTTTATAGAATTGACGTCAAAATTGCCGTCTATAATTTTTCTTGAAGTTTCTATTATGCTTAATCTTGTCATGCGATTTTGTTTTCGACCGCCTTTGAAGCTATTGCAGTGCTACTTCCTGACCTTTTTAGAAGACTTAACATAGTTTGTTGTTTTAACCACTGGTGTAAAAAACATGCGTGAAGATGAAGACAGGACGAGATACCATGCTCCACATAACGAAGTTGCTGCGATTTTCGTAGGTAACGATGGTGCACCTCCCACTGCTAGAAATATTGTAGTTTATCCAAGAGACCAGCCCTTGCGTAATATTTCTTACACATCGACAAACATTAACTCCATGATGTATTCAATGATTTTTCCTGGAGGTGATCCTGGATGGAGTCTTAACACGAATCATGTATAACATGCAACTGAAAGGCGGAATAAAATTACACAATTGCCATATCATTTGCTAGGGTAAATATTGCCAAAGAGGTGATTAGACCAATTTTGTCTTTTCTTTCAATCCCCATAGCCTTTTCATGAACATTATCGAATTTAATCAAAGAATCACGCAGGAATATTTTGTTCGGATTTTTTGTCCATTTTTCGAAGATTTTTACAAGGACCGCTTCCAGTTGTTTGTCCATAACTTTCTACTCAACCAAATCAAAAGAATGATACACCAAAATATACTTAACAGATGCCTCTAATCCAGTCTTGGAAGAATAAGGCGCGCTATTGCGCTCGCGCACCTCCATACGCTCCTAGAAAGACTATGGAGCGCTTCTTCTTGCGCGCCTGAACATCTGATACGTTTTTTCCCAGCAGGCAAAAACCTGTTCAAAGTCAGCAAAATAACGTTCATTCAAACGTTCTAATGTTAATTTTTACTGACTTTGAGCATGTTTTTGCCAGTTTGCTTGATATTTTAAAACTCAATCCACATAATTTCTTCGCAAGAAAAAGTTTCTTTGTAAATTGGCTTTCGAAAGTACGCCAGCAGTTCTTTATGTAAAAACATAAAACGCAGGAAATGTCTGTGTAGAGAAAATGTTGACTAAGCCGACAGCCTTTGGGAATACTATCGTGACGTCTGAAAATATTCATTCATTTTTTCAAAAGTTATTGCAGAAACTTTTTTGCGTTGTGCAAATCAAAGCAAACTAACTTGCAAACGTTTTAATGTGGTCAGTGAACAAATAAATAAAAGTTGTTCAGGTGTTTACTTCATCATGTTGTATTTTTATCTTCAACAATATGTTTTATCTTCAACAATATGTTTTCCAACGACAGACACAACCTTATGAATTATTAATGAGCTTCCTATCAATACAAACAACGTATCACTGACATAACTTTTCATAATATAAGTTTTGATATACAAGCGTCTTTATATAAACAGATTTTTAACTTATCGCGAATTTACTAACGACGAAATTGGTAGTATTTTATCATCATTATCACGCGTGATTGTACTCCTTGAATAAACGAAAACGATGCTAGCATTCTCAGTGTTTAAATGGCGCGTGATGGTGTGCAGAATAGGTGCGCAACGCGCCTAGAACAGGTTGAGGAGCGCTGTTTTTAAAAAATTTGCTGGCGCGTTTATAGCGCGCCAAGAAGGCCCTACGTGCTTCTTTGTTAACGCACCTACTAAAAAATATACTTCCAAGACTGCTAATCATAAATAAAAAAATGTTCCTTCATATTACTCAATCTAAAGATATTTCTTGTGAAACACCGGTACTTTTTTTTTAACTCACCCAGTATACTTGAGCGTAAGAACATGCATCAACAGCTCACCATGAAATAAATTTAAGTGATTATACTATACATTGTAATATATTATATATTGAGAATATTCGACCAGTATTTTCTTTTGAATATACTAAATTAGTATTGCTTCAGGAATTTTCTGTGTCTCTTTTGTGTTGTCAAAATGGACTATAGTAATGACAACAATGTCTAGCAGCATTGATCATGTTGTGTAAGTGCCTCATGAAAACTTCATTTTATTATTATGTCAATACTATTTTCAAGTTCAATCTGTTACATTAAATCTATGTTTTTTCTTTTAGTTAAGCAAAATGGTAGATGTGATATGTGATATAGATCAGGGAGTCAGCAATGTAAGATCAAACATAAATCATTTCTGTTCTTGTGCTCGATGTCATTGCAAAACCATTGCATTGAGACCCAAATTGAACGCGCCGTTTAGGGAAAATTATTTCAGTAACCAATAGAGATAACTTACGTTTTTTGGGGTCCACCATATTAGCCATGGAGCGACAAAAAAAATTGGGGCTAAATTTTGGGGGACAGGGGTTTTATGACATCATAAAAATGTTTGATCGATGACATCTCTGTAGCGGTTGGTCGTAGCGGGATTTGACACATCATTTTCGAAATTAATAGCCGTGAAAAACTTTTATGTGGGATACCATATATACTTATCTGCAATCGTGTGAAACACATTTAACTGAAAGTGAATTCAGAGGGGTTTTTTTAAATTCATGGTCAAAATCTTCTTAATCTTGGTCATTTTTTCGTTAGACCATTGATACGTGATGATTACTATAACAACATACGGCGTGCATCAATTTTCTTCATCTTATCATGAGGGAACACTTATCGTTTTCGAAATTAAAACCCATAAAAAAAACTTTTAAGCAGGGTACTAGTAAAGTATATAAAGCAGTAAACTAGTCATCAGAAGTGTAGGAGAAAATTGAGAAAATAAT
The DNA here is from genome assembly GCA_027922465.2 of Turritopsis dohrnii. Taxonomy (NCBI): domain Eukaryota; kingdom Metazoa; phylum Cnidaria; class Hydrozoa; order Anthoathecata; family Oceaniidae; genus Turritopsis; species Turritopsis dohrnii. The sequence goes on from BQMF02000319.1 coordinate 436,439, forward strand.
CTCGTTTCAGAAGTGTAGGAGAAAATTGAGAAAATAATCTCGTTTCAGAAGTGTAGGAGAAAATTGAGAAAATAATCTCGTTTTATCAGCTAGTTTACAAATTAAATAATATTTAGTTAATGTTCTTATTAACTGCTCTACAGGATTTTACAAGGTTAGAAGCATTCCGCAAAGACTATCCGTTTAAAGTCTTCCATTAATGTTTAAATTAGATGGTTTTATGCTTTGTAGTGTTGCACAAAAGATTTTCTGTGGTTATCATAATGTAAATGGCACAAACTGATACTACAAAGTGGTTAACAAGCAGCAGTAAGCATTATAATTTTACAAAAGTATGAGTGCATTCAGTTAGGATATTACAGTTTAAGATTTTTTTAATGTTACTGATGATGTTACTGATTACATTCCATAAAAAATTCCACTATCAAAAATCAAACCCGCCATCTCCAAAATTATCGCCACCAAAACCACCATCACTATGATAATGATGATGCATGTTTTCTGATATCATACTTCCCAAAAGATAACCACCCAATAATCCCCCTCCACCAGCGAGTAACATATTCCGTGTATTGTTGTTACCTTGTTGCTGTTGAGGCACTTGGTTAACATATACTGGATGTCCATACATTGGCTGTCCATAAACAGGCTGCCCATAAGCTGGCTGTCCATAAACAGGCTGTCCATGCATTGGTATTCCATACATCGGCTGCCCATAAACAGGCTGTCCAGATGTTGATTGAACATGACCTTGTGCTGGTGTTGATATCTGACCACCATTACCTTAAAAAACACTTCTTCCATTTTAAAAAACCATGACAATTAGTATTCATTAAACATCAAAATATAAAGAATAATGAAAAGATGATTTTTCTTGTTAAAATATGAAGCCATGGGAAACAATATATTTGAAACAGTTTAATAACTTTAAAATTATATTTCCACAAAGCTTTTCATTCTAATGAACAATTTCAAATGTAGTAAAAAGATGATTAAAAAATATTCTAACCTTGAACATCCGCTCTCAGTGGTTGACTATATTCAATAGGGGTATATGGTGGAGGAGCAATATAATTTTCCTGGATAGGAGCAATAGGTACTTTTTTAGGTGGACCCTTAAAAATGAATACAAAAACAGAGAGTAGACCAAATCAATCTATGTATACACATTACAAAGTTTCACGATTATTTACAAGTAATTATGTAAAGGTCAGTGTTTTCTTTTTTTTGGAAAGTGGTCTTTTTTATGAGCTTAAGAGCCATTTTCTGAGAAATTCATATCCTCATATTGTGTTTGTTTCCAGATATATATTGTACACAAAAAACAATGCTTTAAAAAAAGCGCATAATGGCAACGGCCTTAGGTCTGACAGAATACGAGACAGTATTTTACTTTCTTCTTTACATTCTACCTTACATTTATAAGGTAAAAACCATGTGCTCTGGTCATGATAAGGCTACAAAATCCTCAAAAGTAACTTTGGAAAGCCAAATTTTATGTTGGATTTTTACCTAGCAACCAACTGTTTTCACCTAGCAACAACCATATTTTTTAAAGACTTGTTTGAGCAATAATTGGTTTTTGGGCAGCTACTCAGCCCCAGGCTCTTACTTTCACACAGATCTTTTTCTATGAAATGAAAGCAGACTCAAACTAGAAGCCTCAGGGCTTGAACAATTTCCGCATCAGGCCTAGAGGAAAAAGCTTTAGGCTAATTTTTCAAGATATCTGAATGGCTATCCATTCTGTTCTTGTTGCGTACGTGAGAACAGGTCTATCACAATTCCTAAAGTATGACTTATGGTTCACATGAAGAATAAAATGATATTCGATAGAAGTGAACCAAAATCATTTGAAAATCAAGGAAAAATCAGGGAAAAATCTGCAAGTAACTGCCAACTTTAATATCAGGACCTTCCAATTGCTATTTGTGCACACCTTCCAAATTTTGTCAGAAATGTGAATTCGGTAATATAGTTAAGTAAACATTGTTGGTAATATATATTTAAATAAACATTGAAATTGTTCATAACTTGCATTAATACGAGCAGGAGAAACTAATCCATGACATTTAACAGGAATTACAAGAAGATAAAAATTATACATAACTTAAATCAACATAACATACAATACGAAAATCTATTTCTACTAAACTCGCCGGTGGCGGATCCAGAGGTAAGCCACAACTTGTGTAGGAGAGTGTTAGCAATTCAAACATAAAAGAAAAAGGTTCAAATAATCCCATTGATAACATGAACTGAATTCATAACTTATGTTCATGCGCTTCTCCACAAGTTGCGACTACACTCTAGATCCACCAATGTCTGCATATTACCACTTCTATGATGGAGTCTACAAATAACACCAATGTGCCCGAAGAGACAAATAACACAATAAAACTTTGTTAGAAGCTGTATGAAAATCTTCTTTTCAAACGTGATATACCTTAAGGGGATTTTTTTTGCGTGGACTAACTTTTGCGAGCCAAGGTTTGAGAGCGTTTTACGTGGATTAATATTTTTAATTCAGAGCTTCTCAAGGAAAATGTTTGGATTTATATTTGCGAATGGGCACAAAAAGTGCAATGTGTGTACTTTATAATATAGCTTAGAAGTAGCAGCAAAAATCACCATTTCCATGCCTGCCACATTGCAAAACCAATAGGTGCTTCATACGTATATACAAGGAAATAGTTAATGTATGAAAGGTATGCAGAGCCAAAAAATGAGCAAATAAAATCATGAAATTTTGCGTGGATTTATTTTCGCGAATCGTTTATGTCTTGACGTTTTGCGTGGATTTATTGCAAAACTTAATCCACGCAAAAAAAAAGTCCCCTTAGCGTATTGTGTCCTAGAACATATTACACTCCAAATTTTCACAAGGCTTTACTGATCTCATTGTATGTATATAATTGGTTGGAATCTAATCTTCATCCAAAAAGTTTGTTTTCCTCTGACATATATCCAAACTAAATCATTGTGCCTCCATTGAGCGGTTTGCAGGATTATTTTGAACGATTTCATCTTAAAATCTTTTAAACGTGAATTTAAAACTAATCAGTTCCACAGAAGTGATAACTTGACCGAGCATTGTACAGTGATGAATAATTTGATACACTGGAATTCCCCAAATTTAATTTATTACCGCTTCTCAATTCACTATGCATTTCGAAGCCAGAAAAACAGTTTTATAAGACACATCGTTCACCAATATCTTGCACATGTTTATACTTTCAGTATGTATATATGTTTGGGTCAATTAATTCACTGTGATTTGTGCTGCAATGATAATTTCATTTGTTTTTTTTTTTTTAATATCTTCAAATTTCGGTGTAATATTTATTAAATGAAATGAACACGTTTCATGCATTTATTGATAAGATGTATTCACCAGTAATGTTGATACTACATACTTCTGCTGTGAAATTGAAAGTTTTTTTCACAGCTAAGTTTCGTTTACTATCAAACCTTCACCTTTTTTTTCAAGAATTTTTCCCAGAGTCAGTTAAACATCAATATTTGTGACCGTCCATGGGAAAAGAATAACATTCAAATTATAGATTATAGATTATAGGTAATCTATAATCGATAATCTATAATCGATAATCTATAGTTATTACAGGTTATAGATTCTGAAATGTCATCGAAACCATTAAAGAAATAGACACTTAGTTATGCTAATCATGTTGTTGGCACATTAAACATGCTATAATTATAATTATGTGACGTTCCAGGGGATTTTGATAACAAACGATAAAACGTTTATCATTTTGTTGAAAAACGTTTTTTCATTAACGAAAAAACGTTTTCTTGTTATGTGTGCAACGTTATAAACGTTTTTAAAAACGTTTTCATAAACGTTTAAACGTTTTTTAATAACGTTTTTTGAAAACGTTTAAACGTTTTTAAAAACGTTTTTTTTAAAAATGTTTTTATAAAAAACGTTTTTACAGTAATCCATTTTTTCACAAAAAACATTTTTGAAAACGTGAACGTAAACAAGTTTCGTTTGAAGAAGTGTCCAGCGGTTTGTTTATAATCACATTCGTATGCGCCATTTTTGGAAAAATCGTTATTAAAACCAGTTATAAAAAAACTTTTCATCTTTTACTTCATGATTCTTTGATTTTATTTTGATTTTTAATGAACAAGGTGCGTTCTTTTGTTTTGATTTATTTTAATGACGTCAATATTCTTCAAGTGTGTACTTTTTTAAATATGCATTTGCAGGTAACACATGTAAGCATATTAGAATACATTGATTACCTGGTTCCCATTCATTTAAAGATTAAAGAAACAACAGCTGTTTTCAAAGTTTCCACAAATAGAAACCGTCCGCTATAATTCTATTGATTCCATAATAGAACGAATTTGATAGATTTTGTTATTTTAGTAAATCCTCGGGGAAAAGTTTTATGTTTATTTTCGTAAAGATGTATTTTCACTCGGTGAAAGTAGTTGAAAACGGCTAATTTTTATAGAAACAGATCTGGATAAACCTTAATTTCTCTGTTTAAAGAGACATTTCACTTTCACAAAATTAAGATGCACTGTTAATCAAATTACTTGGTAACGTTTTTAGTTATCTTTGTGGACTTCATTTTGATAATGTTTTCAGGCTCTGGGGCGATTGACTGTCACACGATTTTGATTCGCCCAATCAACGGCAGCGGTCGTATGACTTGCTGAAGTTAAACCTCCCGAAAATTTCAACTAAAGGCCAGTTTCCACTTTATTCAACTCAACTCAATTCTAAATCAAAAATTAGTTGGCTTATACGTGCGACGACAGCGAACGATGTGAAAACCGGCCTATAGTTCCGTCTTCCTTGCTCAATACAGTAAGTGTGTGTATAGTTTCTGCTCTTTTGTGATTCATTGAAGATGAACATCTTTTACGTTGTCGCCCACGTTGCCATCGTACTTTCGTAAGTTCCCTAATAGCAGCCGAAGGAAGAGCTTTTTAGCTCCATACTATGAAGCATCGTTTTTAACAATAAAAACGTTTTTAACAATAAAACGTTTTTAACAATAAAACGTTTTAACGTTTATAATGTTCTGCACAAAACGTTTTCTCTTTCGAATTCTTGAAACGTTTTTGACTTCTGGCAAAAACGTTTAAACGTTTTTATAAAAACGCTTTTAAACGTTTTTTTCTATTGTTTTTGCAACGTTTAAACGTTTCTTTAAATAACGTTTTATCGTTTGTTATCAAAATCCCCTGGAACGTCACATATGTGACCGTCCAGGGGATTTTGTTAACAAACGATAAAACGTTAGAAAACGTTAAAAACGTTTTTTATTTTTGGAAAAACGTTTTTTTAAAAACGAAAAAACGTTTTAACGTTTTTTAAAAACGTTTTATGGTTTTTAAAACGTTTTTTCAGAAACGTTAAAACGTTTTCCTAAAAACGTTTTTTCAAAAACGTAAAAAAAACGTTTTTAAAAAACGATTTTGGAAACGGAATGTTTAGACCTACTGCGCGGGCAAACTACGTGGAGAGCCATGCACAACCTCGATCCCAGGGCTGGGATCGAGGTTGGAGCCATGCATTATATGGCAAAATAACATTTAAACGTTTTATCATTAAAAATGTTTTTATTGTTAAAAACAATGCCTCATAATAAAGAGCTAAAGAGCTCTTGCTTCGGCTGCTATTTATCAAGGAAGACGGAACTATAGCCCGGTTTTCACATCGTTCACTGTCGTCGCACGTATAAGCGAACTAATTTTTGATTTAGATTTGAATTGAGTTGAATAAAGTGGAAATTGGCCTTTAGTCAAAATTTTCGGGAGGTTTTAACTTCAGCAAGTCATAGCGGCCGTTGATTGGGCGAATCAAATCATATGACAGCCAATCGCCCCAAAACCTGAAAACGTTATCAAAATAAAGTCCATAAATATAACTAAAAACGTTACCAAGTAATTTGATTAACAGTGCATCTTAATTTTGTGACAGTGAAATGTTTCTCAAAACAGAGAAAATAAGATTTATCCAGATCTGTTTCTATAAAAATTAGCCGTTTTCAACTCTTTCACCTTCACCGAGTGAAAATACAGCTTTACGAAAATAAACATAAAACTTTTCCCCGAGGATTTACTAAAATAGCAATTCCAAAAAAATTTGTTCTATTATGGAATCAATAAAATTATAGCGGACGGTTTCTATTTGTGGAAACTTTGAAAACAGCTGTTGTTTCTTTAATCTTTAAATGAATGAGAACCAGGTAATCAATGTATTGTAATATACTAACATGTGTTACCTGCAAATACATATTTAAAAAAGTACACACTTGAAGAACATTGACGTCATTAAAATAAATCGAAACAAAAGAACGCACCTTGTTCATTAAAAATCAAAATAAAATCAAAGTATTATTAAGTAAAGATTAAAATAATAACGATTTTTCCAAAAATGGCGCATACGAATGTGATTATAAACAAACCGCTGAACACTTCTTCAAACAAAACTTGTTTACGTTTGCAGAGAAATGCAACGATACCAAAATCCGCTGGACGGTTTAAGTTGAAAATGTTTTTTTGTAAAAAAATGGATTAATGTAAAAACTTTTTTTATAAAAACATTTGTAAAAAAACATTTCAAAAACGTTTTTAAAAAACGATATCTACAGATATGAAGATCTTCTCAGTACTACCACACTCTAATTAACAGAAGATTTACCGTTTCGGTAATCGCTGGGTTCATAAACTGCTGATTAAACCCGTTTCTTTTCCGAGTAGCTCCGATTGAAGGTCGCATGTCTCAGAAAAATAAAAAAACATAAATACTTTGAAACACAATTCGTATCACACTTTAGGCATTCTTGTTATTATTATCATTGTTAGTATCAATAAAATTTAAAAGGTTTCCTAGGTAGCATAAAAGTTATTATTCAAAGTTTATCTGTATCGCGGAGGCAAAACAAGTAATCTTTTTTAACTAAAAAACGTTTTTTAACGTTTTTTTACGTAAAAAAACGTTTTTTAACGAAAAAACGTTTTATAACGAAAAAACGTTTTTAACAAAAAACGTTTTTAACGTTTTTGCTTTCGAATTTTGTAACGTTTTATTGTTTCCATAAAAACGTTTTTACTTTTTCATAAAAACGTTTTTTAACGTTTTTTAACGTTTTCTTCCATTGTTTAATTATCGTTTTTAACGTTTTTTGAAAAACGTTTTATGGTTTGTTATCAAAATCCCCTGGACAGTCACATATATTGTATACCGTTTAGCCCTATTGTGAGTCAAAATGCTATTTCAGCCAGGCCTCTTGGAGAAACGTCTAGTTTATTAAAAGAGCGGTCATTTGTGACATAATGTTACGTGTAACAAAGTTCAAAATGTTGTGCGTTAATTTCGACAGCGTAACATACTCTTGATTTGCAAGGGAAAGTAATTACTTATCTTTTTTGAAGATAATCTTCAGGGCCTAAAGTTTAATCAAAAAGAGATGAGAACTCCTGGTGGAGGCCCACATCAGTGTATACCACTGTCAGTCCGAAGTACCGTGCAATGCATACGAACACCAGTTATGTTTATGTGTACACGTGCTTTTTTTTTCTTCCTTGTCAAACAACAAGCATAAAATGATGAATAATGAATGAGCTTTTTTGCACAACAATACAAACGATGTATGCTTCTTTCAGAAAGAAGTTTTTAATTCTTTCTTATTGTAAAATATATAATGGGAAAGAGAAATTTTCGAGCCTATCGAGGGAAAAAGCGTGCTGCAGTCGCAAATTATTTTTGTTTGTGAATTGTTTGAGTCAATTTTCGAAGCAAGTAATCATAATCTAATTAATAGGTTCTATGTAACCTATAATCTACATCGATGTCAATCTTTAAAAATTATTTTAGTGCTTATTTTATTCAGCTGACGTATAATACTCCATTGTACTGTCATCCGACCTGGCGTGAAGATTGTAAAAGCACTACTTTGCGCCAGGCCTCTTGGAAAAACTTTGTGAGTTTCGTTTCCCGAAAATTTATCCAAGAGGCCTGGTGCGAAGTTGCTATTCACATGCATACATCGCACGGCACAGGGAAACCCAAAGATTGGAGTGAGGATGGAAATTGAAACTACTGACCTCACCTGAAAGAATCACTGAAAATAGTAAATCATGTGAAGGACCTAATTAGTTTCACCAAGAAAATGTTTCTGGCAAAACTTTAATTTTTATTAAGGCTGACATTATTTCGCAAAAGAAAAATTGACTGATGCCTCTGGTCATGTTTTTATTAAGGCTAATATTATTTCGCGAAATAAAAGTTAACCTGCGTCCCTGGTCATGTTTTTACTCCCGAAAAATGGCGCATTGAAAACATAAAACATAAACAAACTAAAACGAAGAAACTTTTATGCGACAACAGTCAAATTTTCGCAAATAATTAAAGTTGTTATCGCTTGTTTCCTATGAATATAGCGCATGGACTACTCGATTATAGATATCGAGTAAAGATTTTCTATTATAGGTTATACGTTATAGATTATTGATTTCGAACGTAGGTTATAGATTATAGGTTATAGATTGTAGATTATCGATTATAGGTTATAGATTATAGATAATCTATAATAATCTATTATCTATAATATAGATAAAATTTTACCTATACATAGATTATAGATAAAATCTTATCTATAATATAGGTAATCATAGATTAATCTATAAATCAATGTTATTTTTTTCCCATGGACAGTCACATTTCCTCCATAAGTAATGTTCTCATGATTATAATTCGATTGCAATAGTAGATAAAGTCTTAAAATTCTTCTTCAAAGCTTCTTCTACATCTACATCTTTCTACCCTCAAAACATAAAACAAATCGGTTCGAGAACGTTTCACGTGTTCGGTGTGCATATTTTACTGACTTTTTAAAGAAATTTTAAAGATAATTGAATTGGAAAGTTTTAATATAAAATGGCTAAAATAACTTCTAAAAGTGTTTGAAAAGTATAAAAAGCTTATTATTTTTTTTGTGAATTATTATTGAAAGAGGCCTTTTTGTATTACATTTTGCATAGAGTTTTGGGTCTGTCATTAACTATTCTGAGTAAACAAACAATCCGAAATCCGAACGGACTTTCCGAAAACAGCAAAAAACTGTTACGGAGAGAGTTAGATAGATAGAATGTCTAAATCAAACAATTTCCTTCGCTAAGGCGCGGAAATTGAATGACTTTCAAATAAACTTAGAATACTATTTGCAAGTGATGGCCATTGGAGATATTCAGGCTCAAATTTCTGAGGGAAATGATAGGAATTTCCAAAAGAAAATTGGACAGGTACCTGTTTACATTATTGTGTACAAAATATCTGAAAACAAACACAATCTGAGGATATCACTTCCAGCCCTATTTTGTCTGAATTTCTCAGAAAATTAATTTTCATGTTATGGGTCAAGTGTTTGCTCAAAGCTCGAATTGTTTTTAATAGACAAAATGATTAAAAATTCCAATTTTATTTCCCCAAATTTAAAATCATCAATGGTTCCAAAGTAACATGACTTTAAAGTAAGGAGCAAAAATAATGAAAATATTCCCTCAGTTTAATGAAGGAGATATTCCACAAGAAATATCTGTCAATAGGCTGATGCTCAATCTTTTCAGAACACCAATAGTTATATACAATATGAATCATATAAACTGGTGCTAGATGTGCTAGAGCTTTTTGGGAAGGTGTATTCCATACTAAATATTTTATTGGCTACTTCATTGATGATTCAATTGTTAGATTGCTCTGCAATTTTTAGCACTTTTTAAATTTGGAAATGTGAATTACATTCTGTTAAAACTTTATTAGGACATGTTGTTTTGTAAAATTGAGCTTCCTGGAATAAAATATTCCAGTTTTTCTAGAAATTAGAGACTGCAACTTAGGAATCGTACATCTTCGTTGGCTCAGATTATTATCTATTTGAGAAGATTTTTCGATAATTTCCAAAGGTTTATGACTGTGAAGACCTTCCAAGGAAGGAAATGTTCCATCAATTAAAAGTCATCTTCAAAATAATTGAAAAAAGCATTTTTCAGAAAGAAATCCAGTTAAATGTCTATGGAATTTATCATCCTAAGGTGCACTGGCTTTCCACATAAGCAATGTTACTTTGAAATTACCTAGTATTTTACTTACACATAGTTGTACCACTGTATGAAAAACTTCAATTTGTTTTGTTAGTCTATTCCAGCAATGTAATTTCAACAACCCTAATAACGGAATATTTTATCTCAAAGTTCTCCCCATTCTGGAATTATGTTTCAAGAACTTCTTATCATAGAACTACGTTTTCAAAGGTCTTCCGACTAAACTAGCAGTCCAATTGAGTGTGAATTATATGTTTGACTTTTCATTTCAAATATATAAAGAAATAATTCATCCAAAAGTGCTCTTCGCAGCTGAATTCGAGAATTGAACCATCCAAGAGTTAAGTTAGCCACTTAAGAAATAACAAATCTTATATATTATTATATATTTCCCCATAGGGCGAAATATATGTTAAAACCAGCATTTTCCTTCTTCTCCTCCTCCTTCTTCTTCTTCTTCTCCGTTCACTTTTATAGCCGCGGTTTAGAATGAAATTTTCACCTAGTCGCCAAAGTAGATAAGGATAGAGGCTAGTGTACAGTCAAGTAGACGCCATGTTTTTTCAGTCAGTGTGGATGGGCTGTCGAAGATTTTTGATTTTCCCACTAGCTTTTAAAATGATTCAAGAGAATTCAACGTGAAGTGATGGAAATGAATCGTTTTAGTTCAGTATTGTCTTAAAAGGTTTCGTAAAAACTTTTGAAGAAGCGTGTAAAAAAACAGAAAAATATTGTTTTGTTTTTGTTTGATAACAAAAATGCTATGATTGATGATGATGATTGGTAATTAAATGCTTGGAACAGCAAACTATTGAAGCTGTGATTTCAGTGCAAAGGCGAAAATTCATTATCAATACAGGCTGAAGATTTATTTTTATTTTACGTCCTGATATAATGTGAACTGAAAGCACATGATGATGTACAGCGCTATATAAAAGGAAACCTTTTTTATTTGGAGAACAACCAGTTCAACCAGTGTTAATTCAAAAAGTAGATTAGTAAAAATGCAAGTAAAAATGTGATGTCGTATATGCAATAAGAACGTCAGAAAACCAATTACGTATAATAACATTACAGACAAGATTGAGACACAATTGAATTGAAAGAATCTGGTCGAAAAATGTGCTTCCCTGATGATAGTCATTTAATCTGACAACAGAAACATAATTTACTATGGATTAATTTCATGATCACCAGAGCCAGAACACGAAACGTCTACTTTCAGCTTTTTAGTGATTTGGTTATGGATGTGTAGTCTATTTTCAGTACCGAATACTGTTGTTTTTTTTCATTTGGGATTTACAATGGTCATTTTTATCAAATAACAAAATGGGTGTGCACATATTTTTTTAAACAGAGATGTTTATTCTGAATACTTGTAATCAATTTTATAAATTGTCACTTTAAGCCTATCTCTTTTTCGAAAATAACTCTTTTGTCCAAATTTGAAGTGCTAATTTGAAGTGCTTTTTATTGCTTTTGGTAGTTATTTGCTTCTTCATTAAAATTTAAAAACATAAAAATACATGACTTTAAGTTTCATGCATATCGCAATCATCAGATGTATAAAATTTTATACATATATTCTTTTAGCGACATTTTTATGTGAACGTGAATTAAGAATTTATACATCTATATTTTATACATACATCTATATTTTATACATCTGATGATTGCGATATGCATGAAACTTAAAGTCATGTATTTTTATGTTTTTCAATTTTAAATGAGTATTTACCGTCAATTTTCCTAACTTCGGACATCCTTCCAAACTTCGTACCCGCTAAATAAACAGACCTGACGAAATGTACATAATCAATCAAACCAAGTCACAATAAATACTAAAATATTAGATAAAGCTCATAAAATAATGTGTTCAAACGCAACAAAGTCAGCGTGAAGTGTAAATAAGCGTGCAGAAAATAAGTGATTTGAAAATAACAATAAACGTCATCCTCAAGGGATTGCAATAGCAATCCTGTCGAACAACTTAAAATAGTATTATAGCAGACGGTTTCTACTTGTATTAACTTTTGAAATAACTATACATTGAATCTTTTATATGTAACTGAATGAGAACCAGGTAACCAGAGAACCAAGCATTGAATATCATTGAGCGAAATATTTTGTTTATATACATTTTTTTTCAACTTTTTTCTTTGATACTAATCAATTGCGTATGATGATTTTACAATACTCTTCTCTACGTAATGAGCACCTGCGTATGTTTGTATTTATGTCATCAGATGTATAAAATTTTATACATATATTCTTTTAGCGACATTTTTATGTGAACGTGAATTAAGAATTTATACATCTATATTTTATACATACATCTATATATTATACATCTGATGATTGCGATATGCATGCAACTTAAAGTCATGTATTTTTATGTTTTTCAATTTTAAATGAGTATTTACCGTCAATTTTCCTAACTTCGGACATCCTTCAAAACTTCGTACCCGCTAAATAAACAGACCTGACGAAATGTACATAATCAATCAAACCAAGTCACAATAAATACTAAAATATTAGATAAAGCTCATAAAATAATGTGTTCAAACGCAACAAAGTCAGCGTGAAGTGTAAATAAGCGTGTAGAAAATAAGTGATTTGAAAATAACAATAAACGTCATCCTCAAGGGATTGCAATAGCAATCCTGTCGAACAACTTAAAATAGTATTATAGCAGACGGTTTCTACTTGTATTAACTTTTGAAATAACTATATATTGAATCTTTTATATGTAACTGAATGAGAACCAGGTAACCAGAGAACCAAGCATTGAATATCATTGAGCGAAATATTTTGTTTATATACATTTTTTTTCAACTTTTTTTTTTGATACTAATCAATTGCGTATGATGATTTTACAATACTCTTCTCTACGTAATGAGCACCTGCGTATGTTTGTATTTATGTCCGTGGACAATTATCCATAGTGGATATTCGCCTTTAAACATGTAGTGTAATTATAAATCACGTTCGTCTCAAGGGTACAGTCAACTAATGTAAGTGTTTCATTTTTGTTAAGTTTAGTTATGACAAGTTTTAGATTTATTGTTTAATTCACAGTGTAGTATGGACTTTCACTGATGTGGATTGTATTTTGCAGATATGTTTTTTTATGTCCGAAGTTTGGAAGGATGTCCGAAGTTAGGACGATAGACGGTTCTTAACTCTACCAACTGGTAGTGAGTTCTTTACCAATATCTTTCTTATGGTTATAGTTACTTGCTTATATGTCTAACTCAAAGTATTCTTTTCTTCTTTTGTAAATCTGTATACAAATTTGATTGTATAATGTTGTAAGATAATTTTATCTGAGTTACAAAAGGCAAGTGCAAGTGTCTTCTGTTGAATTACATTGTTTTGTCGTGATTTTATGGTATAAAGGATGTTAAGCTTCTGCAACAATAAAGATCATATATATGTTTTCTATGCTAAAATGGCCTTACACATTGGTGTGGTTGTTGATATTTAGTTGTTTAGGGAAAGTATTACTCAGCAAAATTTATAAGAGAAACCATGAACATCTTCATTTCTTAATTAGTTCAAAATAAGTTGTTTTGTGGTATTAAATTCAATTTTACCCTGATTAGTAAGGACAACATTTTTATCTGAGTATGACATTGATGGTAGTTATACCATTGTAGTTATTTTAATGATGCATATTTTTCTTATGGTTATCAATGTACACACAATAATTGGCAAAAGACTTTGGGGAAATATATAGCCGCATTTTTGCGAATCTTGTTTATTTTTTTTTTTAACGAGAAAACTAAAAATTGGATAATACTGGAATATCCCTTTCTTGTCAGCTCCTGGAAACCTTGAAATTATTTACAAAATGAAAAGATACTTACAATAATAGTTTGTGGTATGCATTGATTAATTGCTAGAGAGCAATTTTGGTACAGTCAAGTGGGGTGGGTTTATGAGTACTTAATTAATAATAATGCCAGCAAGTCATACTTTCTACAAAGTTTTTGACTATGTAACAAAATATTTTTGGTCTAATGTTTTTGTATGGGTAAAAACACATGAATAGTCCAAGGTCATGTGTATAATCAAATGCAACGAGAAAGCTAAGTAAGTACATACAACTGATTTTCGAGCATTTTCCAAGACACCAATCCACTCCCTAAAAGCAAAACACAAAAGAACTGAAAGAACCAGTATTTAATAAACCTGCACTTTTGAATCAAATGTAACAATAATTATAGTAAATCTTGATGACATCTATAAATCATGGAAACAATAATAACACAAGAACCAATGGTTAGCAAGGTGGAGAACATTTTATATCGTTCCTTGATGATAACATAAGTTATCATAAGTCTAATAGTATTTTAGTTTGTTGAGACACTAACTTCCTGAGGATTTTAGAGAGTTGTTGAATCAACCCTCACTAACATTAAGTTTAACTTTTTTGCCATCACCAGGTGTTGAAAAAGACATGGTCTCATTTGAAAATGAGAATAGTTTTGACCAGCATCAGGAACAAATCTTACAATCAATTACACTTTCAAATTGACAATACACAATGGTTTTAATCTCCTATTCACACACTTAATCTATTAAGGGGCTAAGACATCACTTTATTGCTGCTTATTTCCACTTAATTTTTATTGTATTATTGTAACTTAAATCTGGAAATGCAAACTTGGATCCTTCTAGGAAAGCAATTTTATCAAAAAAATACCTTGATTTATTCAAATATTAAAGTTTCACATTTTTTCTGTGTACCATCATAAATGCATTAGTTTCCATGTTCATTTTGACATATATAACATGAGTTACCTGCATTCGGAAATTGATGGAGCCAAGAAGATATGCGTTTTATGTTTAGTAACGATAGCAAACAAAGCATCAACATCTGATCTTCCTTTAGGCAAATTTATGTTTCCACCACAGTCAAAGCCAACATCAATTCTTTTAACGTCTGAGTTCATTTGTATCCGATTGTCAGCTGAAGCATCTACAGTCTTAAGATATGTAGAAAATTCACCATCATGGTAAAGTACACAATGCCTCTTTTTCCAATCTTTCCAAAATATACCAGGTCCTTAAAAAATAAAAAAATAACAATAAAAGAGACACTGGTCTGCAGGCACTTCCATCAGAGTGAATTATACAGTTGAATTTAGCTTACTCAGCAGATTCAATGGTTTTGTTTACTATGAGTGAAGTTGCGGGGATATGATTTAACTGGTGAACCCCAAACACTCGAGACTGATTGCCGTTTATCTTTGCACTTCACAAAACTTGAAATTAAATTTAAAGTTAAGTGTCCTGTATAAAAATATGATAATACTGCTTGTGGTGAAATATAAAAGAAAAATGAAATACGAAAGATTGACAATGTTCAACTGAATGAAGAAGAAGAAAATGACTCTTGTTTGTTTGTTACATTTATTTAAAGTTGATATAGATTTTGGAGTTATTGTTTTGTAAATCTTCAAGATGTTATTAAAAATGTGTTTTTCGTTTTTTGCTATCTTTCAGCTTTGGTCGACAAAACTCAAAAATGTTGCTTTTTTGACTTTGGTTTTTTTTTTCTAGCCGAGATGCACAATGCAACAGGGGACAAAAACCTGTTCAAAGTCGTTAAAAACGTTATAATGTTAACATGATTTTCTTGACTTTGAACAGGTCTCACTACCAAGGATAGTACTCCACTGTGCTAATAATACAGTTATTATATTTTGTTAATACAGTTCTTTACATAACCAATGAAAATGTGCCTAAAATAAGTAAGCAATACATTGGTGGTCATTTACTTACTTAAGTCGGTTTTCCACTAGACAAAGAATGTTGAGGTGGAAATATTTTCTACAGTTTGATTGACACTGCAACAATCTCTCGTTTTGGTGAACCAATGAGATTGCAAAGAAATTTTTCAACACAAGTTTTTGCCTAGTGGAAACCGCCTTAATGTTACTTGTATACGAGAAGCGCGAACTACCTACATAAGATAAGAAAAATTTTATATAAATAAATGTATAAATTAACATCACATAGAAAAATTGTTACACGCCATAAAAATAAGTTAAAGTACAACCACAAGGAATAGATTTTCAGCCCATGAACTTGTTGTAATGTACTTTTAGTAGGTGATGAGTGTGCAAAATCTGACCCTGCTGCGCAGACCAAATAATGCGAGCCATCACATGAAAGTGCCTGGTCTATGAACAGATGAAATATCATCAGTTTTGAAATGCAATAGGTTGTGTGCAAAATTTAATACTGTTTTTTTTCTAGATTTTTTTGTTCCTTTGATCTCAGGGATAATTTAATTGATGATGATATTGATGATATAATAAAGTAATAATAATAATAAAGTTCTTTTATCACTAAGTATATCGCTACATCTATATAATGATATGAACTTGTCAATTATAATCTCTGAATTTATCTCCTCCTTAATGCTTGCAGTATAATTACAGGTAGCACCCGTTAGTGTTTAATACTGAACTAATTACCTGGTTCTCATTCAGTTAGATATAAAAGAAACGACAATTACTGCTAAAGTTTTTAAGAATAGAAACCGTATGCTGTAATTCTTTTTTATTCCGTTGTCGATCGCTATTTTGGTAAACTCCTTCGGGGGAAAAAGTTTATTATCTTAAAACCTTTTAATGTGATCTTCTGGTGATTTAAAGGCCAACCTCCACTTGTGCGATTTTGCCTGTACGTACGTACGCAGCCAGTTCTGTGCATGTTCAGTGACAACTATTGCTCAACTTTGTTGGCCGTTGACGGCCAGATTTTGTGTGCCTGGAAGTTGGATTTGATTATATATACTTTCTAAGGCCACCGCGCGGCCATCTGGCATGCGAGTCAATCAAATTTCAAGAAAAATGCAAACATTGAAAAAATTGTAAACATTGCGAAAAAAAAAGAAACACTCAACATCTGGAGTTTCATTATTAACTGGAGATTCAAATTAGGTGTCCGCGCGGCGCCGAGCAGACGTTCGTACGACAACTGGAGGTCCGCCTTAAAAATTTTTTTTAAGGTTCAAAGGAGGAGAGAGACAAATGAAAATATTTTAACAGCTTTTGTTATACTCACCTTTATTTTAATGAAAGTATATAACCTGTTATATACGTATTATTTTATTATCATGAGACGAAGTCCATAACGGGAGCATTAGATTCAATAAAAGATCACTGACGACAGATGACCAGATTATTAAAACAAAACGATATAGAAATGTAAACTTGATGGATATTTTTCCGAAACTTTTTATTTCGATTTAGCGAAGTAACAAAGTCCCCCAGTCAAAAACCAAAATGGCGCATAGCGATGTGAAAAATATAAACAAAACTTTTTAACAGCGATAATGGTACTCCATTTAGAATTCAAAAATCGATTTTTTAGAATCTAAATTTTGATTTCGAATTTTAGAAGCTAAATTTTGATTTCGATTTTGATTTTTTGAAGCTAAATTTCGATTTAAAAAAATCGAAAAAAAAAAATTTAGCTTGTTATCCTTTTCCCATAAACTGTCACATTTCTACTTTTCGTCGAGAGAATATCTTCGCTGCGACAATCAGTTTTACTCTTCTGGGCATGTGTCATCGCGAAAATTTAAGATGATCGTCTTAAAAATCGTCTAGTGGAGATTCTGCTTAAGAAAAAAGAAAAAAGTTTGTTTTAAAGTTACTACCAATAGAAACCGTCTCTTACAATTCTTTTTTGAGTTGTTCGATCGATATTTTGGTTTATTCCTTGGGGAAAAATATTTATCAGAATTTTAATCAACACTTGATTGTGATATAGAATCAAAAAGGTGATTCATTAGAATCAGAAAAGGGAATCATTGGAATCGGAAAAGCGATTCATTAGAACAGGAAAAATTCCCATAAACCGTCACATATAAGACGTATATATTATAAGGTAATGATTCCAAAGTAATGGTTTAGTATATTGAAAGTAAAATAGTGACAAAATTGATCGAAGTCACCCAGCATTAGGGTATGACTTCATGTGGTTCCGATAAAATGCTGTTTAAAATTAACAATCTGTAAAACCAGCACCGGTTAAACAACCCTCTTTCACACTTTTCCTCTTAAGTAATATTCTGTTGATTATAGTTTTGATCTGGGAAAGCTAATTATCAAATAGTTAAATAAAAAATCAAAGAATGGTTATGTATGTAACTGTAAAGTTGAAACTTTAGCTATATATTTCTTCTAGCGAGTTTTTGGAACAAAAATATATAACTAGAAAAGATTAAGTATTCTACAAAATTGGAATATTCCTTTCTAAAAAAAGTAGACATATAAAGTTGTAATATATGTTTATACCTTGCTGCTCTAACCAGCCACTTTTCCAGGTACCCATCGTTCACAATATCGCTTTTCACATAAACGTAAAGGTCCACAAAAAAAAAGATTTGCATTGTTTTGCAATTTCAGCAAAAAGCCGTGTTCCACCCTAAGCTTGCCTTTCGTTTCAAGTTCATACCAAGTAAACGAGGTTTGGATAAAGATCATTCGGCACTCCAGAAGTTGTGTTGACTCAGCAGGGGCTGGTATCGCGGATCCAACTCGGAAAGTGTCCCATCTACGTATGAATGCGTTCCAGTCCTCTGAGGTGGCATTCAGCCCGATCCTTGGACGCTCCAGCTTGGGTGCTCTCTGTAGGTGAGGGGCGGCAGTAGTAGGTGTAGCAGTGTGGGTGTGTGCATGCAGGTTCAGGATAGCAGCAGCACCAACGACCTCAACATCATTTGTTTGGAATCCACAACCAGGTATGGGACAATCCAAGACAACCATTTCCACCAAGGCCAACAAAATATTCACTGATCAAGAGTTAAAAAGATCCAAACATGGATAAAGATCATTCGATTCAACTTTATTATGTTATTGAATGTTTGGATCTAACATACAAGCAGAATGAAATATAATTAAGATATAAACTAGGCAGTAGAGTTAATAACTGTACAAGGTTTGTCCGATTATTATTATTTTTTGTTTAAAGATTATACCGTGTGTAACACACAGTTGAGGACATGGCATTATTCCCAGTAAAATCTTCGTTTCTATTAAATTACCACAATTTTCATTTACATGTTTGATTTGACTTCGCTAGCCTTGGCGTCACCGGACAGTGATTCAGCCAGCTGGTTGTTGAAAGTTGTTCTGGCTACCCCGGATACATCATACGCAGACTGATTGCATCAATGAAAAGGCGATTTTTCTCTTGATCCACGATGCTATGAGGTCATAACGGGTTTTTCTTTTCTCTGAGATCAATTCTGCCCAGAAAAATAATAAACACCTCAGCAGCGAAGAATTATATGAAGATCTTCTCCTAGAAGGACCCACGCAAGAACTCGGTGAATATGCTTACGAGGCTATTCACGGTGGTAGTTTGATTCGGAAAATTGCCAGAGATAAACAAGGGGCCTGTGGACCCTAGGTGCTGATGGGTGGAGACGGACATTAACATCTGCATCATTTGGAAACAGGAATGAAAATTTATGCAATTCTGTGACTGCAATGACCAAGAAACTTTGCTCACATAAGAAATTGTCATGCTGATGGATAGCTCGAACCTTTTCTGACAAAAACCCTGGTGTACGACCAATAGGAATTGGAGAGGTTCTTCGCAGAATTATCGGAAGAGCTGTCATGCGAACCTTCAGGGAACATATTTTGAAAAGTGCTGGTCCTCTACAGCTATGTACAAGTCAAAAATCTGGCTGTGAGGCGCTGGTGCATGCTTTTCGTTCCATCTATGGTTCTCTTAGTTGATGCTGATAATGCATTTAATAGAATCAATAGAGTACAAGAGCCCACCACAGAAATTCCATACCATAAGGTACAAAATTTGTGTTCTTAACTTTTCCTCCTTTCCAGTCAGGAATTATTCGAAAAATCTAACGTACGTTTCAAATGAACTTCCACAGTTTTTATAAATGCTTGGCAAATTTGAAGGTTGTGAGATATTTCAATTCAAAAAAGTAAAATAGATCGCAAGATACAACCCTAAAATATGCGACCTAAGTGACTGTAAAGGATTATATCTTGTGATCTATTTAACTTTTTTGAAAAATTATTTCGCCCTTTGAACGATCAAAGATTGAAGTTTGTCTCACAAAAAATTGAGCTGTTTTGCTCTTTTCTATAAAAAGCTCGTTTTTTTCATCTTCGTTTTTCTTCTTCCATTTTCATTATTCTTTCAAATATTTTTAAATCATGACAAAGTGCTTTTTAAGCTTGACACAGCGCAAAAAGAATTTTGGAAATATCTCATAATCTTCAAATTTGCCAAGCATTTAAAAACTGTGCAAGTTCATTTGAAACGTACTTTAATTTTTCGGAGACAATGGATTTCTTGTATTTGGAACGCAAGGTTCGTAAAATAAGATATAAATACAATTGGTATAATAATAAATGATATATGTCTAGATATCGGTTTATAAGTTAAAAATAATGCGTTTCTTGTTATGCTGAGTGTAAGCCATTTAGTCTATAACTAGCGTAATTATATGGTTTATAAATACACAATATGACCTATCCGGATTAAGTGATCATCGCTTCCTGGTGCAACCGTTTTTGGTAGATTGTACCGCCGCGGGACAAAAACCTGCCTCTCCAATTGAAACAGGAGTCTGGACTTTGCCTAGTATTTTGGCAGGACAAAAACCTCTGGCCGCTACACTATAATCCAGAATACATTTACGTTGAAAAACGATCTGAATTATATTGATAAGCTGCGTTATTGAGCGTCTCGACGACTTCGGTTGTATGGAATCTTTTATATTGTCGTTCCATTATTGTACTTTGTCGTTTGTCGTTTTTCGTTGGAGAGTGGTTGCCTACCGTTTGGTCGGCTCGAAGATATTTCGCATGAAAATAAATGAATATAAATTAGTAAAATGATAATTTGAGACGTGTTTTTGTGTAAGTTTGACGAACCTTACGTTACAATACAATGCGAGAGGAAATTCTCAATTTTGAAACACCTTAAATATGTGTAGTTACTGCGTATGCGCTTCTGCACATGGATAACTTTCGTCCGGAATCGTTAAGAAATTCGATTTCCGACCATTTGCAAACGTCGGAAATCCCACATTCTCTAATGTAAAAGTACATAAGAAAAAAATTAAATTTTTTAATGTCAGCTGGTCTAACCCCGTATGACTAACAAATATGAAAGTAGCATACCAAAATTTCTATGACCGAGTCCCTTTCAGCTGCACCCAAAGATCCCCCAATGGCATAAAACCTATATCATAAGGTACATGGCTGAAACTTTCCTTGAGAAGTCTGATACGCAAGAGGAATCAAAATTCCTAAAGTTAAACCAATCTTCTTTAAGTCAGATGTGCCAAGAATTTTGCTGTAAACCAAATGGTCCTTGAAATATCTTAAATTTTTTAATTTCTAGTGAATGACAATTGGTTGAAGTTTGTAATATTCAGCACAAAAACTTTAAAATATTACAAAATACAAAATTCTTTTCTGCTATGCCAATCGAGGTATTGCTTTAGAAGGTAGCCTTGTCCTAGAAAGAAAGAAGAAAGCACAAGAAGGGTTACTCAAAGGGTTGCGAAATCACTTTATATTCCAGTGAAAATATTAAAGAACAAAAGCCTGAAAATGTAATTTTGCTTCGTTATAATACGTTCTTGTTAAATTCGCTGAGAAGTAATCAACATTCTAACAACAATTTATTCCAGATGTATACAAAACATAAGCTTATCTCGCAAACTTCTTAGGTTCATTTAATATAATAATAAAAAGGAATGTGGCAAAATTTGGTTAAGTAGTAAAACTCAGTACAGCTTAAAACCGTTAGCTTGAAATACCAAAAATGTGTGTCAAGTAAACAAGTAAAAAGCAACTTCGTTCAGAAGTGTTATGGTACAATCGGAAAGTATTTCTATAACGTTAACACGACTCGTTCAAAGAAGATTTACTTCATGTTGACACATTTACAAAAAAAGGACTGTAATAAACTATGAAGTCAACAAGGGATCTGGCAAAATGCTAAGGAAAGTCGGAAACGACCATAGAGTCATTCCGACAAATGATGCTAATAGGTTACTTTTTGGAGAACGCCGCAAGGTAGCTGATCTTTCATTTCCTCGTGTCTGTCAGTTAGTTAGCAAGATCGCAGTTCTTCACGCCCTGATTAAGCGCCCGTTATTCCTAAATTTAAGTTTTTCTGTTCAAAATATGAAAGTTCAAAGCACAACATTTATTTTGGGTAGATATATCGCTAGTATGTAACTAACTATTATTATATTACAATGCAACCAGGGTTCATTTTACTCAAATGAATAAAAGAATTAATCGTTTTAATGCGCCCTTTCGCCACCCCTAATTAACGTAGGCCATCTTGGGAGCGAAACACTACTGCAGGGCTAAAAATTAGTCGAATTAGTTTTATTTACACTAGGGAAGACTAGGTGTGCCGAGAATTATTCTGAATTATTCTATCCTTATTCTATTCTTGTGGTAGTACTTCCATTTTGCAGCCATATAGTGAAATTTTGATGATTTGAGATGATGGAAATAATATTTTTTCCTGCAGGAAGTTCTATTCTATTATATTATATTCCACTACATTTCACCATCAAAATATCCCTATGCAGACAACCGACAAATTCCCTTCGCATCTAGCAGACCGGGTCTACTTTTTTGGGTTCCTTTTTTCTGTCTTGTGGAAGCTCATTATAGAGATCTATATCTAGTATCACAATCTGCATACTGTGAAAAATTTCGTATAAAGCTGGAATTTTTTATATTTATACTTGCAGATGCCTGTGCCTAAATACTCTATACGTCCTCTTTCCCCGTACTATCTGAAAATTATGGTGTCTGTTTGGATTTTTGGAAGACTCTTAAGAAGGTCCCTTTTCACTTTACAATTTTCCGCTGATCAGCAAATATATACCTTATTACACGAAATTAAACCGCATACTTATTAAGCCGCACAGCATAGAAATAGTCTCAATTAAATGCGGCTTTAGCACGGCCTACAGTATTGCGGCTTGATTAATACTCATAACTACGACTGACAACATTTAAGCCTATCCATTTTGAGATATATAGTTAAAGTAAGTAAGTAAGTAAGTAAGTAACGGGAGTTTTTAGTCCTTGGGCTTCCATCCGTAATGGCTGGTTCTTCCGCCCGCCGACTTGCAACTATTAGTTGACTTACCGCCAGAGATACGTATAGCATTGCTCTAACTTGCCAGAAGGCCAGTGTGCAGTCAGTCGATGGCTCCTAATGGGCTGACACGCTGCTTTTAAAGCACATCGGAGCGGTGTATTGAGATACGACATGACTGGACTCGAACACGGGTCGCAGCGGTCGCACTCAAAGGTACCAACCACTACACCATCGCTGCACAAAAAGGTTTTTAGTTTCTTTGATACAAGAAACAAGATAATCATTTCTGAATTTCGATAAGCTGGTATTATCCAAGCCATCGAAAGCCATCACGTGTGGTAAACATTCTTTATTTGATCCATACATGTAATTTTTCATGAGTAACAGAACCCTTTCATTGCAAAAAATGAATTTATCGGTTGTTGTTTATAAACTAATTTTTCTTTAGGTGTGTCGTAATTAATACACATTTTTTCACAACTTAAGTATATTGCGGCTTAATTAATGTGCGGGTGAAATTTGACCGTCTTATAGGTATGCGGTTTAATTTCGTGTAATAAGGTATGTTTTTTCTCTAGCATTTATGCGTTCTAATTGTTTCAGTGAATCCACAATCAGTAAGTCCTGGGAAGGAGGTGATATTTTGTGAAAAACAGAAGCAAAACTAGAAGCCTATAAAGTGTCATTTTGTGTTTGTGAATTTGTTTCAAGGGGATATGGAATTTTTGCAAAAAAATAAAATCATAAAAAAGTGCTGGCTAGTACTTTAAAATTGGCAGCTGCAACTCATAGCAAACCCCTAGTCATGTCAAAACTTCACTCTGATGAAGCCCACGCAGGTTTTCTTTCTAAGGAGCAAGCAAAATTTGGCGTTTTAATCCCAGTCAATTTGTTTGCCAATACTGCATTCATGAATGGGAGTCCAGTGACACTGTCTTTGCCTTTAGTCTATATTAATAGCACATTTGCTTTTTGTCTGTCTGTCTGCATACTCCATCAGTTATACAAATCTTTTTCAGATTTTTTTTAACCATATAAAAATGAAAAATTTTCCCATGAATTGTCATGAACTGGGCCTAGAATTAAGTGGTGTATTGTGCAGTTATACATAACTTGATACACTTTTATTTTTCGTAATCAGCAACTGCTTGGTTTTGGATCTTCATTTGACTTAATGATTGACGTCCACTTAAATTGGTAGAAAGAAAAGTTCACCTGCGCGATTAACCAAACTCGTATGCTTGTAAGAACGTAAAGCTGGAAAGTAAAAATTGAAGCTGAAATAAAATCGATTAAAGTATCTGTAATTGCTGTAGTTGTTCTTGTCCATCCCTTGGGTGTTCTTGTCGAACACCCAAATTTGTTCGAATTAGCGAATGTTCGAATTATCGGATAATTGGGAAAAATAAGAATTCGGATAGAATTTCTTACGTCTTTCCTACACATCGACAGCAAAAAGTGGGAAGAAAGAATTAAAGAAAAAAACATTCAAATTTTCAAAATCGAATGTCTTAAAAAATCGAACGTTTCCAGAATCAAACACTTTCAGAATGGAAAACACACAACACTCTGCAAAGCCATGGATTTTGGAATAGAGAAGTTCTAGAGAGTCGAGTAAAACAAGAAAATGAATCTGACAAAATACGCTGCTGCAGTAATACAGAACAACGTTGTGGTTGTACATTAGGCAAAAATATTTTCATTTCTTCGCATCTCATCTAATTTTTTCTTCAAGCAAGAGATGACAATAGCTGCAAAGTAGTTCATCTTAATCTTAGTGATAACGAAGGACGAAAAAATAAATTTTACCACCATCAGAAAATTGTCTTCATTTTCACATAGTCATAAGAAAGACTATGATTTTCACTACAGTTTGAGATTAATAGGGAGCAAAAGTTTGAAATGGTGGTTTTTTAGCCCAGGGACCGAAAAAACTATTCGAATTAACGAAATGTTCGAATTAACGGAGTTCGAATTAAGCGGCACAAAATATAAGACTTTATTAGACCAAACTCAAGGGACTGAAGAATTTGTTCGAAATAAAGAATGTTCGAATTAAGCGGCATTCGAATTAACGGATGTGTACTGTATGTGTGGTCAGGGTTTCAAGTTTTCATTCGATGACTTACCTATTCAATAGTGCTCACGTAACGTAACGCATATGGTTTTAATATATCTTTGTTTTGGGTAAATAGATTTACATTTTCGATTTGCATGCCTACCAACCAAAAACGGGCGTACCAGGTTTTAAAAAGCAATTTTTCGTTTTGTAAGTAAGTGATTATAATCTTTTGATTTTTGAGCATATATTTTGCGCTGACCTTAAGGCCTATAGGCCTCTTGTTTTCTTTAATATCCGCGGACTTTGTTTTGAGTGTCATTGAAACATTGAAAAAAAATTACCTTACTTGATAATTCCAATCAGCTCCTTGAACGCTTCCTGATAAGATTTGCCCGAATCAAAATCAGTTAAATAGTCATTTTTAACTTGTTGGACAGAACACTTCATTCACTTAAATAAAAAAAAAAAACAACAGAAAAATAAAAAAACAAAAAACAAAAACAAAAAACAAAAAAAACGCTAAAAAAAACTTTGTAAATCTTGGAACTGAAATATAATCCATTATTATTATTATTATCCCTGTTTGGAACACTCTTCTGATGTCTGAATTAATTTTTGAAACATAAAATGAGCTATTAAGCTCGTGGTGGCCATACGAACGCCCATCTGTCAACTTTAACCAAATGGTCTTGCAAAATATCCCTCGCCTCTCAAACATAGTTCCAAACCGTCAGCGTTTGCCCTCCAAGTGTCTTGTGATAAGTCTAACTCTAAGACCATGCTCACATGTATCGGATAGATATCATTTCGGAACAATTTCGGAACAATTTCCATACCGGAAATTGAACGATACGTTCACATTGTTCCGAAGTTATCCGTTATTAAAATTGAAATGATTCCGTTCCGCTTCCGCCGATGTCGGAACAAAAGCTATCCGAACGAAACGTGTGAACATAGTCTAAAAAGCATCTCCATAAAATCATACTTTGAGGAAGAAAGATTACGTCATCTGAGGGTACCGATTATCTCAATTAATGATGGTACCACACATCATGTTGTACATACCAGATACAGATTGGCACTATACTCCTGTACTTCTAAATGGAGGATTTATGCAGCAGACAGAAAACTAAATAGATTTTTAAGTAAATTTATCTTTTCTTTAACTCTTTTGAAACTTTTTGTAACGTAAAATATATTGCTTATTGAAGATCTAGCCACAGTAACAAACTTTTAAATTCACTTGCTATACTTTAATTTCTCCTCCTTTTGAAGAAATTTCATGAAAAAACGGGAAAGAGGAACTTGAAAACTTGTGGTATCATGAGTTCAAAAAACCAAATGTCTCTCAGCAAAATGAAAAATAAAATATCCAATACATGTACCGTAAAGCGGGGTGACTTCGATCAGCGAGGTGACTTCGATCAGTAAAAATATAAACTGTTTAAATTCTGAAATTAAAGTGCATTTTTCACATTTTTTAAGATTTTTTTAGATTCGTATTGTAAAATATCATCAGAATCGTCTTCAAGCGAAACAATCAATTTCTTCCGAAATTAACTCCGAAAAACATCAAAATTTTTACGTCTCGCATTGGTCATCGCTCTACGTCGTATTCAAGAGTTTAGCCTGGACATTTTTGGTACATATGTGAAGTATAGAGGCTGAATGTAAAGAAAATTAACATTCCTGAGAGAAATTCTGTTCTTCACCGCTATATTCTGTTTTTCTTTTCCTTATATATTCCTTTATCGATAACATCGTGTTTATAAAAACACGAAAAAACCGAATGTTTTATATCGCTGTAAGTTACATGTTCGCAAGAACTTCGTGAAAAGTCGTTGTATCGTTGTCGTAATGGTTTAGTATTTCGGAAGTTACTTTCAAAATAGTGGCAAAATTGATCAAAATCAAAAATATGTGATAATCGGCTTCCATAGATTTAGGCACCCACTGCGCAACCTTTACTATTTGATATCAAACACACGGTGCCCGAAAGTATCGGATTTTGTTGTTCTCCTTTCAAAGTATGATTTTATCTTGCAAACTTGTATATGGTAAAAAGGTTGTTCCACACTACTCGCACTTTTCAGGGAGTTAGTGAACATCCATATCTGATACGGATCAAATCCCAAAATTGTTGCTTGTTCAGAACGTAGTCTTCGTCTTTTAATGTCTGTTTTAGTCTCTGACTATCAGGATGGTCTCTCTCCATCTTTGTGACAATTTATGGGAAAAGGATAACAATCGCTTTTGAGATTCTTCAAAAATTGATTTTGAGATTAAATGTGACGTTCCAGGGGATTTTGTTTACAAATGATAAAACGTTTTATAACGTTTAAACGTTCTACACTTTCTTTAAAATGTTTTTTCAGTAATGAAAAAATGTTTTCTTGTCATGTGCACAGCGTTGTAAGGGATCGTCTCAAAATGCTCGTCCATATTCATCTTTTTTGTTTTCGTCCTTTATTCGATCAAAATCATCCTTTAATGTAGTAATATTCGTCCTACGTTTATACAAAATTCGATCTATTATGGTAACTTTGAAAATGGACGATTTTATGAATTCGATCCAAAGTCGATCCAAAAATCGTTTATATGAACGGGCTATCAAAACCCTTCAACTTTGTACAAACAAACTAAATCATAACCAAAGGTTTTTCTATTTAAGTAAGTTAATGTTTGACTAAAACGATACAAAGTAAATATATACATGAAGGTGATTTTGATATATGTGACGTTCCAGGGGAATTTGATAACAAACGATATTAACAATGATTATTAACGATAATATCGTTAATAAAACAATAGAATTAGCGATATTATCGCTAATAATTATCGTTGTGTTATTATAGTTAATAGCGCTATTATCGTTAATATCGTTATTATCGTTAATATCGTTATTATCGTTATATATATGTGACGTTCCAGGGGATTTTGATAACAAACGATATTAACGTTAATATGGTTAATATCGTTATTATCGTTAATATCGTTAATGGAACTACAGAGTAACGTTATTATCGTTAATATCGCTATTATCGTTAATATCTTTAATATGGTACACAGATTACCCTTACTATCGTCAAAAAGTTTTGTTCAAGACGTTTGTTTATACATTTCACATACGTGTGTCGTTTTATGAAGTTCTAAAATAACCGTGATTTAATTATTATTTCGCCAAATAGCAATCAATTCAAAACAAACTCGCTTGTTCATGACATGATAAACTCTGATTCATTCATTTATGACACGCGGACATATATTTTTCTAGAAATAACAAAGCACTTTTTTTTCATTTGTTATTCCTGTACCCTCAGCACAAATTTGAAAAGCCACTTTAAAATACCGTGTCATTCGATTTGGTAATGTATTATTTTGAAATGTACATTTGCAGGTAGCACGCGTTTGTGTATTAAATTGAACTTAATTAGCTGGTTCTTATATTCATTTGGAGATTAAAGATACAGAAGTAAGTTCGAAAGCAGGCACAAGTAGAAACCGTCTGCTATAATTCTTTTTTCTGGATTGTTCGACGGGTTGCCATTCTATAAGCTCTTGGGAAAAAAACTTTACATTATTAAAGACACGTTACATTAAAGTTTTTTTCAATAGCAAAACTTTTATTATTATTCTTTCGAAAGACATTTCACTTGCACTGGGTGAAGATGTACCCTTAATTAAATTGATCGCAACGTTTTCAGTGATCATTATTGATTTTTGTCATTTCGTCGATAATGTTTTCAGGTTCAACATTGGGATGAAGGACGAATGTAGGAAGGGACGAAAGAAAACATTTTAACGTCGGCTTGACGAGTTGCAAAAGTTCTCTTTTGAAATACTCACCTTCGTTTAAAAATAACATTACCTGTTTCCTTCAGTTTGTTGTGAAGTTTATGTGAAAGGTTGTCTGAAAGTTGTGTTTACACAGGGCTCTAAAACTTTACTTGAGGGTAATTCTAAAATTGAATTTCTTACGCCGTAATCAAGCGAAAGAAAGATTAATATACACGAAATGGTTTCCTTGTCACAAATAAAATGATCACATTTTTAATATTAATGTTATTATCGTTAATATCAAAAATATAGTTATTTTCTTACTATAATTTCGTAATTATAGTATATATAATATATATAAGGATAATAGCGATAATAACGATATTAACGATAATAACGATATTAACGATAATAGCGCTATTAACTATAATAACGCAACGATAATTGTTAGCGATAATATCGCTAATTCTATTGTTTTATTAACGATATTATCGTTAATAAATATCGTTAATATCGTTTGTTATCAAATTCCCCTCAGGGTTCCCACCAGTCCTGGAAAGTCCTGGAAAGTCCTGGAATTTGAAAAGTGTCCTGGAAAGTCCTGGAAAGTCCTGGAATTTTGCAGAAATCTTCAAAAGTGTCCTGGAAAATCCTGGGAAAATTTTTGTGATCTCACTCTTTCTGTATTCTTGATATTTGATTGCATCCTTATTCATGTGCTTCATGTTTCTCTGTCAACGTTTCAGTTTCAGGAAATGAATGATCTTGTAAACACCAGTATTTAAAATCAGTGTCTTCAACACTAACACTTTTTGTGTTTGTTAATTGACCACATAGGTTTATCCATTACTATGAGCAATTATGTATATGCATAATATACTAAAGTTTGGAGCTTACAGTGCATTATAAGAACGTTGATTTATACCTTCCTGTCTATAGTCTACTTTGCTGAAAATTAAACTACTCTGAACACACTAGTACTTAATATATTTTGTTTAGTTTTTAAAAGTTAGTTATTTATTTTGGTGCCAGTCAGCATGGAACTTTTAATTGCGATTTTTTCTTTTGAAAGTTCGCTGTTGTCTTCAGTAGTTAACTTTCTGATTATATAGTTTGTTAAGTTTGTTTTGCAATGTACAGATAAGTTCTGAAATTTGATCAGTATATTACAAGTAGATGTCACACAGACTACTTAATAGTAACTTTCAATATATAGTTTTCATCTTGAGAACAAATCTTTCAATAATTACAGGTCCTGTTCTTTTTGCAGTTTTGAAATTTCCTGACATCAGTCTTTAATGTGAAACCATTCATTGAGTTACATTTTGCTTCTATTAGATGATGTAGAGTTATAGGACGATGTTGTTTCTTTCAAGCAACAGTTATCAAGGTAGTTGGCAAGGATGTGATAAATATAATAACGTGATAAATTACAAACTTTATCTAGATAAAGATTGAGTTAAATAATTGTTATTATGTATTATATCTATTATTGCTTAGTAATTGCTATTGTCAGAAAATATCTCTTATTGAGTGTAACCAATTGTCAGACCTCTGTCTACCTTAATGATTGAGAATATTTGGGTTCATCACTTTTTGAACATTATGTTCTTGACAAAAAATAGGGAATTGCCGTAAAAAGTCCTGGAAAAGTCCTGGAATTTTCTTAAAAGTCCTGGAAAAGTCCTGGAAATTTGAGGTAAATAGTCCTGGAAAAAGAGAAAAAATGTCCTGGAAAGTCCTGGAAAGTCCTGGAATTTTAATTCATTTTTTTGGTGGGAACCCTGCCCTGGAACGTCACATATATTTTACATCTTTTTGTTTAAACTGAACTCGAGAAAGATCTAAAGGAAAATTATGTTAGGAATGAATGGACACTATCTCTAAGCTGGAATGAAAGATAAATATAGTTATTTTAGTGAACCAAGAAAAAACACAAGAACATCGAAAAGTTTTTACATTTATTTAGGAAGTGCAAATGGCTAAAACAAAACAACTACAGCAAAAGGGTCGTGATAAATTTTAATCACACTCGATGTCGTATTCTGATTCTGATGAACTGCATTCCAAAGCTTCATATTCTTCGTCACTTATAACAGCTTCTGCCAAAGGATCTGCCATCTTTCGTTTCCTTGTCTTTTTCGAGAGATATATCTCTACCGCTCGCTTTAGGATATTCTCCCGCTTGTTATTCCAATAGCGATCGTTAATCTTGATAATTAGCCGCATTTTCAGGAGCTGATGCGATGTCTTTAATCTTCTGTCTGGAAGCATCATTGTTAGGATGCTAAAAGCTCTTTCCACTGCAGAGTTAGAGCCTGGCAAAGTGGAACATTAGCTTGGCCAATCAAGATAGATTTGGAAATTCTTTACGCCTGTAAGTAAGCGTATTTTTCCAAAAGATACATGCCGTACGTATTGTTCGACAATCTTCAGCTAAATAACCAATCATAATCTATATTTACGTGAAAGTATACACAAAGGCAAATAATTACAAAACGGAGTATATATAATTACAAATTCCAAGTTGGTGCATCACACTTTGAATTGAGTTCCATCTTAAAGAGTCAAATCCTTTGTCTTCGATTTGGGATGGATAATTCGATGTTGATTTTGCTGCTATGATTTGACTTGAAATATGGCGATCTGGAGCCCCGCAGGCACAAAACACATGCACGAATCAGGTGAAAATTAATTCGTAATCTGAGCCAATTCATACCTTAAGGGAATTAATTTTCGCGGGAACTTATTTTCGCGGATTTTATTTTTTTTAAGCGGAAAAAATGGGAATTAATTTTCGCGGATTTTCGCGGTTTTATCGCAGATGAAAATTAATTTTAATGCCAAACCACTTCCAAAAAGCAGAGACATTCGAGCGATGTTTTTTGCTCAAAATAAGAAGGACTGTACTGTCATTATCGACTAGGAAACTTGTTATATACTGATCAAAGATATTTTCTACAGTAATTTATGTATTTTCAACTGTTTATCCTTAGAAATTTCCCCAGAGCAAGGATAATTTCGTTTTCCAAAAAAGCGAGAAAATTTGGCGGGAATTTACTTTTGCGGACCGAAATTTT
The DNA here is from genome assembly GCA_027922465.2 of Turritopsis dohrnii. NCBI lineage: Eukaryota > Metazoa > Cnidaria > Hydrozoa > Anthoathecata > Oceaniidae > Turritopsis > Turritopsis dohrnii. The sequence continues at coordinate 468,584 of BQMF02000319.1, forward strand.
TCATTAATTTCGCGGGAACTAATTTTCGTGGTTTAGGACAATACAAATTTTTCGCGGAAATTAATTTTCGTGGATTCGGCAAAAAACCGTGAAAACCGCGAAAATTAATTCCCTTAAGGTAATCGCGCTATAGCTTACATTTCGTTTTTCGGCAATTTGCTCGGCAATTCGTTTGAATAAAACGCCACATTCTTTGCTCATGCCTCCAAAACAAGTGAACACCAATGGGGTGAATGAAGCTTGATCGACAGATGTAATACGTTTATTGTATGATCTTTTCTTTTCTTGCTCGTTGGCTCTGTGCGCAGCAGATAGCGTGGTTTTCTGGTAGGACTTGGCAGTGGGATTGAAGACCCTTACGTCAAAGAAAGCCATCTGACCTTTAGCCCAAACTCCTCTTGCTGCTACATCCACACAAGCTTCTTTGGATTTGATCGTACTAGCGGGAAGCATTTCTCTCGTTAGAGGTGTCAAGGTTGGTTCCAGGTGTACGTCGTGGTAACACTCAGATAATAATTTGGCAGTGAAATTTCGAAGTTCGTTGTGTCGGATTACGATAAATCCGCCTTTGGGACAAGACAGTGCATGATCGATAGTAAATGTCCTGTTCACAAACTTTGTTGACCATCGCCTCAGTAATTTTTCGTGAGTTGGAATACTCAATCTTACATCTTTCTGATGGTATGGCAATTCCTAATCCACCAAGCTTTCCTGGAAGAGAAAACAATTTTCTCTCTATATCGTTACATATGTACCCGTTTAATATAGCAGGGAGTAGGCTGTTTCTGATAGCATCTTCTAAAGGTTGTAGATTATTTGAGACATTTGGTATCGTTCTCATTACATAAGTATACTTGTGTTGCAGACCATGGGTAAAAGCAGAGTAAGCTGCGTGTGGATGGGTTTTAGCGATATCAGTCAAGTTATAGATTTCATTGACCCATTCTGTGACTTTGTTGTTCACATATTTGTTTTTGTAGTCATCGTTTCCAATTATCGCCCCAAGGTGTCTGTTACCTCGTGTTGTTATCTCGATGTTGATCTCCGAGAACAACATATTTGCTTCGTTGACGTAGCCTTCCTTTACGATTAAGACACTTTTTGAAGGTTTCGGAAAGTAACCAATGTAAGGGCCAAGTTCGCATATGTTGTCCCACCAAGTTCATAGTTGTGGTATTGTACCAATTCCAGTGAAATCATCTACGTAAGCAATTCGTTTGGCAGTCTCTTCGCAAAGCATTTCGTTATCTGAAAGTGGCAGTGGTAGAGTTCCAAGTGCATACATCGCCATGGCAATGGGATCACCCTGAGTGGTACCTTCAGCAGAAGAGATCTCCCTTCCACCAGTAACGAATAATCTCACAGGTTTGAGGTAGCAATTCCGTACATATGTCGCAAACTCTGGACATAAAATCTTCATATTGTGTACTAGCACGTTTCTGTTGATGGAGTTAAACGCATTGGCCGCATCGATTTGGAGAAGACCATGGTTATTCTGATCATTGAATAAGTCGACTGCCGAGTGAATAGCAATTTCACACCCAGATTTGTGACCTGCACATAATTGTAAATTACCAGATGTTGTAGTTATATCATTTCGTAAGGTTGACATTACAGCTTTGCCGATTATTCTTCGTAACACTTCCCCGATACTGATTGGTCGTACTCCTGGGTCTTTGTCCAAAGGAATCAATCTGCACGCCATTAAAGGCTGGATAGATTCTAAATCCTCAACTTCAGTGGAGCACAATTGTTTTGTCAGCTCAACAACTGATTTTCGCAGATCGATTGCAGAGTTACCATACAAATTACTCCCCAGAATTCTCTTCCAATCTGTGGCGTCTAAAGATGAAATACCGCAAGCACCATTTACTTGAAGAGCTGCTTTTTTGATCGCATCATCATCTAAGTCATCGAATATTAAAGGATTCGTATACTTTTCAGGTCCCTCTAGTAATAACTGTTCATATTTTGGTTTTGAGTCTGGATGTTTTAAATGAAGCTCTTGCATTGTTTCCTTTGTTAACGGTAAAACTCCATTGTTTCCTGACTTGGATAACAACCGAATGGCTGCATTAATTTTCCCCTGTATCATAAGATTGTTGAATGATTTCGCCAAGTTATCAGATTTAGTTTCAAATTTCTGTGTCTTTAATCTGCTCTGTATGACAAGACATTCTGCAACTAATTCGCTAATGTTCCCGTTCTTCCAGAGGGTAAGTCGTCTTTCCAAAACTTTTTTGTTATTGGCAGTCTTTGATTTGTATGATGTTTGTTGTAATAGCAGATTTGGCATTATCATTAAACATTTAATGCTTAGATGTCTGAGTGGAGATTTAGTGTTCCACAAATTTAACTGTTTGGTCATTTCCTTTATAAATTCTTTTCCTTGATGTCCTTTCGGTAGTTTGAAAATGTTACGCTTCCAAACAGTCATTTTCTCGTATGCATCGTTAACATCGTTTTCAAATATGGTTGCCTAACGAATCTTTTGAAGTTGCTCATCGATATTATCCACATTCGCTGCATTTTTCGGTCCATTTTGCTTTTCTAAGCAAGTACGTTGATGATTTTTTAAGCCACCAGCGCTTTTAGCAACTTTTCCACAATTGACGCACGTATGTTGTTATAATGCAGATTTTGTCTGCGGTTCTTCAACGTTGAAATTTTCGCTTGAATTTTCCATATTAGCAAATGAAGCAATCCTTTCTGAGTTCTTGTAATTAAACTTGCAAAAACAATTTGAATTTACTAACATTTCGGATTAAGTTTAATTTCCGAGATTTACCGTTGCAAAAAGCGTCCACTATCTTGGGAAGCCATTGCAATCGTTGCAATCATTTGCACAAAAGATACTGGGTGTTCGCCCTGGCATGTTAACGGTGACGTGCCGTTTGAAATTTTTCCATTCCCTCCTGATCGTTTTCTCATCATAACCAGCAGCAGCCAGAGGTACTTCAAAATGGAGAGCAAATTCATTAATTTTGGCAACCTCCAGATCTATATCTTCCATCCATAATTCTGGATTGAACCAGCCGATATGAGAAAGATCCCATCATCAAAACTTTTGAATCGCTCTCCTAGAACTACCACTAGTTGCTTAGCAACATCCTCTCCAGCTTTCTTGGCATCCTCTGTGGTTTTGTTGTTAATATTGGTCATGTCAGGAAACGATATTTTAACTGGCTTGCGATCTTCCACTTTCTTGTGCAAATCTCCTGGACTATTATAGTCACCCTGGAGAACTGTTTCACCATCTTCTTTATTAAAGTAGCTGAAGCGTCTGGAATGACTGTCCAGATCATCGCTTAAGTCGTTTAGATTGATTTTTGTTGTGTCAATTGCTGACTTAACCTCAAAGGGTAGAAGACCCTCTTCCTCAAAAATTTTTGAGGCTGGTACAAACTTTTCTAGCAGGTCTAAGTAAATGCAGGTAAGTACCAGAAAACGATAGTTCTGAAATTTTTTTAGTAGTCCAGTGACTTTAGCTTTCGTTTCAGCACGAGTGCCACAGTCAGCCAATACGTTTTGATACGCTGTGGTAAAGGCTGGCCAGACATTAAGGAGAGCAGTCAAGGCTGTTCTTTGATGCCCTATGAACCTGGTGCCGCTCATCTTTGGGAGGGTGTAATGCTGTATTCCCAAAGCTTTAGCTGCAAGTTTCACTTCCGTTTTTATCTTTCCAGATTCTCGAAGTAGATAAAAGTTTTTGAATAGAAGGTATCAATTTCATTAAAAACAGTACCAGATAATGCATCTTTCATTGCAAGCTCTACCCAATGGTTAATACAGTGTATTTTAACGAGCCAATCTCTGTTACTTCCCATGCGTGTCATAAGGCCAGGAATTCGACCCATGTTTACACTGGCCCCTTTGGTGGTTAACGAGATTAATTTGGTATGGTAATCTGTTACTGGTAAATCTCCTCTGTCATTGAAGATGCTATCAATACCAAGTTTGAGGGATTCTGCACCAGTACCTCCCCAATCCGACATTTCCAGAAGTGATGCGACTAAATTTGTTGGAATGCCTGGGAAGAAAAAAGAAAGTTTTTATCACAAAAATTATCATTGACTACTATAACCGATTATGTAATCTCCTGTCTTATGTACCATGACGAAAAAAATGCAAATTTTTATCTACACATTACATTTTATACACATGGACTTACCATTTCTCTCAACATGAACCATGACCATTTCTTTGTCTGATCCAGTTTTGCGAGCTTGGCTTCCATCGGACAACAGAGAGAAAAAGTTTGCGCCATCTAAAATCACAGTGACTTCCTCTTGAACAGCATCCGCTATAGCTGACAGATATTCTGTGACTGAGTGTGAATCATCTTTTCCTAGATAAATGCAATTCAGAATTTTAAATGATGCTGTCAATACAATATTTGCACAGATGTTTGAAATACAATTACCGTCAATAAGTCTAACGCCATTTTGTCGCTGTACTTTTACGAGTGTCTTAAATTGACGTGATGGTAATGTTGGTTTCATGGCCAAAGTATAGGCAGTCTTTATCATCTTTAAATAACCATCTTCACTTGCTCGTTTTAAAGAACTTGTCACTGTTGTTTGCGCAGATCGTTCTGTTGAACTTGGAATACGTGACGTAGGTGGTTCACCTTGATTCAAACTACAGACAAACTTGTGACATTCTCCGTCAATATGTCTGAAGATCTAAAGAAATGATATAGTAAACAGTTTCCATAAAACTCCCAGTTACTTACGTACTCACTTGCGAGAAAAATAGCTCATGCTAAAACGAAATAAAATTAATAATGGAAAGTGTTACCTGATATTTCGTAACAGAGTTCATGCCATTAATAAAAGCCATCACCGATGTTTTAGCATTTCCCCTAACCATACTCGAATTTAAAATTTCCTTTTTATATTTGGCACAGACTTTGCACCAAACAAAGTTAACAAGGATTTTGTCATCCTTTTCAAATGTTTTGTGCCCAATAATGTCATTCAGTTTGTAACTCAAAAAAGTACTTAATGCAAGAAAATTGCCTTTCTTTTCCATTTTTTAATTGATGAGAAAAAGTTGACTTGTGATTGTGAGCACAAGATACTATATACGATTCAATCCTTTTGTAGCGAATCACGAAATTGGAATTGTAGCATACACCGACCATTTGCTATAAATAGCTTAAATAGAATGTTATAGTTTTGTTTTAAGGCCCGTTTTCACTTAAAAAAAAATTAGCGAAATGCGAAATATTTTTATCTTAAGTGGAAACAGGCCTTGACTGGGGAGAGAAACAGGTGTTTTTTAATACTCATGCAATAATCCTCTGTCGCAGGATGAATTGTTTATTTTTCTTAAATGATGAAATGTCTTTTAAATTTTAATTGTACACATCATGTACTACATATTTTTTCATACACACGTGGGTGTTTCTTCATAGAATCTTTCTGTATTAGAAAAAAAAGATTGATCAACTGATCAGAAAATTGTTATTTTGTACTTCAACAGTACAATGGTTTCATCGCTAAACTCCACCTTAGTTGTTATTTGTACATTTTTTTCTTTTGTTAAAATTAATTTATAATAATATTTTTACAAAGTGATGGAGTGCTTAAATTATTTTTCCTTCTTCAAGAGTCTTTGTTGTTTCCACAACATGCACACCTGTCTGATTACGTCAGTTCATTTTTCATGCAACTGTGAATTGGGAATTCGAATATAATCATGCGAGCTCAAAGTTACACTTAGAGATAATAGAGGCGTGCGAAACATAGCACGTCTCAAGCAGTTCAAGAACTTTTCAGGCGTGCTTTTTGATGCAATATTTAACAATAAAACGTTTAAACGTTTTTAATGTTACTGCATAAAACGTTTTAAGAAACGTTTAAACGTTTTCTCTTTCGAATTCTTGAAACGTTTTTAAATTTTGGTAAAAACGTTTTACTTACTTACTGCAACATATTTAGCCGTAGGGATGCACCATTCTCTTCGTTAAATTTAATCAGCCGTTTTTTGGTTTTTGTCGTCTAGATGTGAATTCACAAATGCAACAACTTGTAGTTAGCCTGGTTTCTTTGAAGTTTATCTTCAAAAGTTTTTTTCTTCAAATTAACTGTACCGATAGATGTTGTATCATATTGGACTACCTTAAAGCGGTAGTGACTTCGATCAGTTTTGCCACTATTTTAAAAATAACTTTCGATACACTAAAACCATACTTTGGAATCATTACATTACCTATTTCTTCTATTTCAGTGCAAAATTTCACATTATCTAATCTTGTAATTTCAGAGAAATAACCTGATCTTTCCAATAAAACCACAATATCAGTTATGATGGAGTGACTTCGATCAGCTTATGCTTTATGAGAAGCGCCAAATGACTTTATGATTATATTGGCAATAATTTTAAAGCGCCATTATTACAATATTAACAGATCACCATTTTTTCATCCGGGGTAAATGTTTGACCGTAAAAGATCAGCGAATGTTAGTAAAACAAAAGATATTTACAACGTTCACACATGTGTGACCAGCGCAAACAACGGCCGGTCAGCGGTAAATGACCAGCAATCAGGGGTCGAAATAACGGCCGGCTGTCGGCAAAAGTCAGACAAATTCTAGGTTTAACCGACGGTAAAATTCGTAAGATTTCCTTTTAAGCCGACAATGAAATTGATATTTTTTCATAATTTTTTTATTGAAAGATTTAGTTTCACACTTACCTGGTATATCTACTTGGTATTTCATGCTTCCAAAACTTCCAAAGGGCCCTTCGCCTCTAAACGTCCAACTGTTATCAAAGCACTTCTGCAAATTTGTGACCTTCAGTACTATCATTAAGAATAGCCGGCAATGAAAAAAAGCCTTATGTCGACCCCTGAGCAATATAAGGCATTTGATCATGTATTTTTTCTAATGGTTGATCAACTTGACCGGTCAGAATTAATTTTATTGAAATGGAAGAACCATCAGATTTTGCGAAATACAATGATTGCTTGATGGCGAGGGATAGCGCTCGCTATGACGCTCCTAGAGTTAGGCAAGACGTGCTTTTAATCGTACACAAAGATACTCTTTAAAAACATAAGTGATTATTCACGAATTTGTTGTTGCAACGGCCTCCGTTGCTAAAGTAATTTTGAAATTTCCTTCGTTATATGAATTCATTTGTTCATTCTAATGAAAGAATATGAAAACATAAGTGGTACCAGCAGGACCCATTTTGTGTTATTCAATTAAATTAAACACATCTTTGTTTCCAGCTCCCTTTACAATAACAGTGTTTACATTTTTCAAGTTTGACTTGACTGGCAATATAGCCATGTGACTGGCAGACTTTGACTTTTAATGATCACAATGACCGGCTGGTGTAAAAAAATTTTTTTTATCTTCGTGCGCGATTAAAAGCACGTCTTGCCTTGTTATCCCTTGCTAAAAATCCTCGTGATATTTTATCGAAAATCATGGATTTTCTCCATAAAATTCGCTACACACTAAACATTTTAGCTTCGTAATTTTTGAAGGATCTTCTGGATTATCACAAAAAAAGTTATCTTTAAAATTCAAACTTTTTGCTATTGACAAATTAACCGTGATGTTTACGTCTTCACTGTTGCAACTGTAGCAAAAAACGAATGGCATGCTCAAACTCAGCAAAGAAGTTGAGGCCCGGTTTTCCCAAACCCCCAAAAAATATTTCACATTATTTCCCAAATAGAGCCTAACGGCCCCTTCTCTCAAATCCTAGTTTAAGCCCTGATCGCTTAATTTCGTTGTTGACAAAGTCTCTTTTTTGTTTGTATAAGTTCCAATCGAATTCACTTTTCGTTTTGCAAGCTTTACGCATTAGCTGATCACGTGATTTCATTTGGGCCTTGATTTTATCTGTGATCCATGGAGACGGTTTTCCTTTTATACGTTTTGAGATATAAGGAGCATATCTATCTAAGGTTCGTTAAGATCGATTGCATCGCATGCCATGTCTTGACAGGAGAATTAGTGTCGTATACGGGCTCCCAGTTGGTGTGATGAAGATCCTTGTTAATGTCATTTATGCCATATTTTTTATAGTCACGGCAACGGATCTTCTCCGGCTCGTATTTTATATTATTCATTTTTATCACGTATGCTGTAAGATCGTGATCACTAAGACCACTCGGGATTACGGTACTGTAACTGATGTTTTGTGGGTTGTTTGTTTGAATAATATCAATAAGGGTGGCGGTTGAAGACGTTACACGTTTTGGTGACTTTAGCATTTGTTTAAAACCACTTCTTTTAATAATGTCCTATATGTTACGATGGTTGTTAGCTACCAAGTAATCGGTGTTAATATCTCCCATGATGATTGTTTCTTTGTTCTCTCCGTCAATGCCCTCTATCTTTGTAGATAACATTCTGTTAAAATCTTTCGATAGATGCCGAGATGAATCTGGGGGTCTGTAGATGATACCAAAAACGATTGGTTTTGATTGTTTAAAGTGAATTTCTACCCAACATGACTCATATTTGACATTTTCAAGAACAGTTCTTTGATTAAAATGTATCTCCTTTCGGACATACATGCCTACTCCTCCTCCTTGGCCATTCTTTCGATCAGCTCTAAGAAACGTGTACCCGGGAATATCGAACATGGAAGTTGAGGTGGTTTTGTTAACGAAAATTTCATTCATATCGAAGATATCGATTTTGTTGTAATAAGATTTTTACTTCATTGAATTTCCCCTGCAGTTCTCTGATGTTTTGTTTTAACAATTTCAATCCTTTTGGAGCATAAATCTTTTTAGCTGGAAACGTTTGGTCCAGGGTTTGTTTCAATATCTCCGCATACAAGAAGTATAACTAAACAAACGTTTTTCTTCAATGTTCTCAAGTTCGAGATCTTTCCATAAAGCGACGAAAAGCAATAACTCTCCCCGTCAGCATATAAATCTTCATGATTCAATGTTATGCTAATACCATCAGGATGGTTGAAACAACTTCTTTTCACCATGGGAATATACGTGACTGTAAACGTCTTAGTATGCTATATTGTTGAACGCAGTATTTACGATAGGTTGGTCTGACTATGGCTTTTTGTTGTTTTGCGATGTCAAATGGACATGAAGAATAACTCCTTTGTACATTGATATGTTAGATGTATATACTTTATTACATCAATATCTCATCGGTATGGAACAAATGTCCATTTTGTTACATCTGGTAGATCAAGCAAGTTAATAAACTAGTTAAAGAACAGAACTAACAAGTCTGAAGCTTCAGGTGTTATACACTCGTATCTGATTGAATGTATTTTGTCAGGAACATCACTAAGCAGAATCTCAGGATCAGCATCGTGCGCTTTAGGATGTTTAAATTGTAATTTAGAAAGTGTGTCATTTTTGAGTGGAAGAATCCCATTATGCATTACTAATGGTCTTTGGATTAATGAAAGATTTAAGGTTACATTGAGAATTGTTGAACTGTTTGTACGATTTCTGATACAACCTTGTACCCGATGTTTCTAGCCTTTTCAATTATATGGACGTCACCTTCGAAAAGGCTGTATGTTCTCATTTCCGTTACAGTTATGGATTATTTTTTTTCAGTTAGGATCAATTTTTTCTTCCTGAATGTGTGAATATCTGTTGTATATTGTTTTAAAAGGCCAACTGTATGACATACGTTACTTTTTCTTTTGGTTACAATTTGTTAATATTTACTATACTAGTACTTGCTTAATAGTATTTTGTTTGTTTGTTTTAACTATACTTACTATAGTATTTATCGTTTATTCTGTGCTTCATTGTACAAGTTTCTGAAATTGAAAGTCTCGAAAACAAAACGTTTTATTTCTCACTTTGGAAATGTTAAGTTGGGTGGGGTTGTCAATGAACAGGAGAGGTTTACATTTTGAAAAAAAATCATATATGGTAGGGTTGTTGATAAATGGAAATGGGTGGTGCAATTTTCCGAAAAACTATAAATTGAACCTATAACCTATAAGTAAATTCAGGAACTGAGAACTGAGCACTGTCAATGCTATTAACACTGATGAATTTTTGGTCAATGGGATGAAGGTTACTATAAAAACACTCATGAAGCATGATGACTTTCCTTTCAATGAGTTTTGGTGAATACCTGTTTTATAGTCATCTCCAAAATTTTCTTTTTCTTTTTCAGAAACTCATTAAAATGAATGTGTGCAGACAGTGTGATAAAACAGTTAATGGAAAAAAAGCCTTGGAGATACATATGCGAAAGCACACAGGAGAAAAGCCACATCAATGCCCTGAATGCGATAAATCATTTAGTCAAACTGGAAACCTTAAGCAGCATATTTTGTAAGACTAACATGATTATTATGTAATGATTTGATAAAGGGTTTTCTGTGAATATGAAATATTTAATTGTTTTTAGAAGCATGCACCAAGGTATAAAGAAGGTGCGGAAAACACATCGAAGGTACTTATTTAAGTGTGAGACATGCTGTAGACCGTTCATATCTGCTGTTGATTTACAAGCACATATTAGAACTCATACTGGTGAAAAGCCTTTTCATTGTCAAATTTGTGGACGAAGATTCTCACAAAAAGGTTAGTCTATTATGTTAGTATGCCTTAGCAGATCTAGTGATAACAGAGGATGCCTTGCTGCATAAAAGTATGAAAAGTATGAAAACTGTAAAATAATACACCTTCCCATGTTCTTGATTGCTACTAAAGTCTTTTAAAGCAATTTGAAAACAGAATTGAAAGGTTTCTACAAGGAATTACTAGAGGAGAACAATCCATTATGACAAAAGAGCAACTTGTGAGTAATCCTGTAAGAAAAGTCTGTGCCATTTTCTTGCAACAAAATTTCTCACAGGTGCCTTTGTGGCCATGAGTTGGAAATGTTTTAAATATTTGATAGATTTTGTCGAAAACTGGTTGAATTTCTTCCAAAAGTTTGATAAAATTTTTATTTCAAGACCGTTAAGCTCTGATGCCGTAGAATTAGGTAAAGTCACCAAAACCCGGACAAAATTAATGTAAAGACAAAATGTGGCACACTGACCCAGAAACATGTCAGGAATGACCAAACAAAAAGCCTAATCAATAGGAAGTTGGCAACACCTCAAGTTCATAATGGCGGATATAAGATGGAAAAATGTTTTTCATCAAACCTACAATTATTATGCAAAAATGAAAATGCTGTTTCATTCTGAACCAATTTTTCAAAGGATTTTCAAAGTATCATCATCTTCATGATCATCATGGTCCATGCACACCATATAGAAGTTATTACCATAGGTAAGGAGAACTGCATAAAAGCCCAGACAAAATTAATAAAAGATAAAATTTGACACAGTGACCCGGGAGCATGGCAGTAAAATAACTTATGAACGACCTAGGAAAAGTTTACGTGTTTCAGTTGATCAATGCTGATAAGTTTTATTGGATTTCTGCGAAAGCAAGAAATACTTTAAAACCGGCTTTGTTTTAATTTTAAATTTTCTAAAGTTTCTTGAAAATGATAGATATGGGTATCTGAAGATAAAAAAAGAATTTTCATAGAAGAAACTTATAATTATCTTGAACTGTGATCATTCTTTTCTAATTAAAAAGAAGTTTTCAACGTTTTGTAAACAGAAGAGTCAAAAAGGTAGCTATTTGTTTGTTTTTATAGAGAAATGTTTTGATATTCTTTAAGCCTGTCTAAATTCAAAAGATCTTCGTTTGTTTTGTATATGAGCTGTTACGCTTTTAAGCTCTGGATACTTTGGCTCAGCTTAGTTTCCTCTTCAGCTCCAACATAGAAAATTTGTGTCTACCCTGCACCACTTACTTGTTTTAATGTTTGATCAGTTTTTAAGTTTACTGTCAATGTCCCTTATTACGAGTGACTAATCACAATAGCAAATTAAAACATCTGTAAAACAACTGTCTGTAAATTCAAAAGATACATCATGTAACAATACAAAACTTTCCTTTCAGTTATTATATAATTATGTTATGTGTGTGCTTTAGAACATATGTAAGTATATATATAACTGTTAATGATCAAAATTATTGTTTACTTTTTGTGTTTGAAATATTGATAATTCCATTTGTAATTAAGAAGATTGACGGTACATATCAAATGCTTAAAGAACATGATTTACATACGTAATCACTGTAATATCCGAAAAAATCAATATAAACTTAATATTATTTCGTACCCCCAAAATAAAGAATGTTTTATGTCATTCAGATGTAGTTAAGTTTATCAGTGGTGTATATACGTATACAGTAAAGTTTCGCATAGTGTCAACTATATTTTCGCAATGCCCTTGGGTGCATATGAAATCAGAGATGCAATGTTATGTCGTAAAAATCATTCAACCTTTTTTTGAATTTCTTCAAGAATTTTATAAACAGGTCATGAATGATAACTCAGATCAAGAATGTTTGTAATTGCTTTCCGTATTACTAATCAAAACAAACTGCAACAGTTATAATGTTGGTTTTGGTCTATGTGGATGTATTTTGCATGGCCAAAATCTGCATGCATTTTTGTGCTTGTAATTTAGGAAGTCTGCTAGGAAGATTGACACCAAGTTATCAAATTCAGAAATTCAGAACTTTTAGAGTTTATGAGTTACGTGCATATACATTGTGATATCTGAAAGGATCAATATATCCTTGATATTATTTCTTATCAACAAAATAAAGAATATTTAATGTCATTCAGATGTAATCCAGTTTATTAGCAGTATACTATAAGTCTCACATAGTGTCACTTATCTTTTGACAATGTCCTAGGGATAATATACATTAGAAATGTGATTTTTTATTTCGGAAATCACATAACCTTTTTCAAATATGTCATATGCTTTTTCTTTCATAATTCAGCAGATTTTGGCAGAAATCCTTTTGCTTGTTAAGGCATCTTGTTTTGATTGGAAAGCTTGTTGTTGTATTTGTGGAAAGGCAGCAGATAGGAAATACTCAACTGTTATTCCAGTACGCACTATCCCTTTACGTGATACCCTCATAAAGTGTTGCGATGAAAGAAATGACGATTGGGGGAAAGAAGTACGAAGCCGTTTGATTACTTGCTCTGATTTGGTAGCAGAAGAAGCAATTTATCATTGTAAATGTATGACCAAATTTCGACTCCTAATCCACTCTTCTAACATGGTCGGACGTCCAGTTAATGCTGTAATGATGGATAATTTTGACTGAGTTTGTAAATGGTTGGAAGAAGAATCGGACTGCAAGCTGTATACAATTCCAGAACTTCATGAAAAGATGATACAGTTAACTAAGTGAAGGAACACTTTGCTATTCCGAAAAATCTCAGGTGATCACTCAAAATTCAAGACCACGATCTATGACTACTTCCATCCCTTTCGGAATTGGAGTAGATATCGACAAATCGTTCGCCACAAAATGACTTGTCAATCACTTATTTAAATTCGGCTTCTATTTCATCCGATGAAGTAAAGCTATTCAAACAGTCTACCACAACCAGTGCTAGGGAAATACAACCCGAAGATTGTCAAAGTGAATTTACGCAATGGATCACAGATAATGTTGACCACAACATTTGTACATTGACAGGAAAGGGAACATTTCACGGCATGGGCATCATATCTGCTTCTTTGAAACCAACAAGGTCTTGCAACGTCATTAAGAGATTGAAGCATAAAGAATTCGGCGGTTTTACCGAATCCGGCGTTCCAATTATTTCATATCACAGCAGCAATGTGATTGGGTTATCCAATTTCAATCTTAAGGTTATCAAGGATCTTTCTTTTCCGATTATGCCAACTCCTGAGATTAACCTGGATCTTTTGTGCCAAACATCATAGTTTTTCAATTCTAACAAGTCCTCTAATCCAAACTGGTCCGGATTTATGCAGTCTGCAACTAAGCCAAAGGATGAACAATTCAAGAAGCAATCTATTGACTTTCTTCCAATTATCGACTTGGATCCCAATGATGAGACCTGCATCTACTCCACCTTGAAAGTCGTGATTGGAGAAGCTACTAGACTAAGAATTCCTACACCATACATAACCTTTGACCAGCCGCTTTAAAAACGTTTTTATAAAAAAGAATTCGAAAGAGAAAACGTTTAAACGTTTCTTTAAAAAACGTTTCATGCATAACATTAAAAACGTTTAAACGTTTAAACGTTTTATCATTAGAAATGTTTTTATTGTTAAAAACAATGCCTCATAATAAAGAGCTAAAGAGCTCTTGCTTCGGCTGCTATTTAGCAAGGAAGACGGAACTAAAGCCCGGTTTTCACATCGTTCACTGTCGAGTTGCGTTGAATAAAGTGGAAATTGGCCTTAAGTTGAAATTTTCAGGAGGTTTTAACTTCAGCAAGTCATAGCCGTTGATTGGGCAAATCAAATCATATGACAGCCAATCGCCCCAGAACCTGAAAACGTTACCAAAATAAAGTCCATAAATATAACTAAAAACGTTACCAAGCAATTTGATTAACAGTGCATCTTAATTTTGTGAAAGTGAAATGTTTCTCAAAACAGAGAAATTAAGGTTTATCCAGATCTGTTTTTTTAAAAATTAGCCGTTTTCAACTACTTTCACCTAGTGAAAATACATCTTTACGAAAATAAACATAAAAGTTTTCCCCGAGGATTTACTAAAATAACAATTCTATCAAATTCGTTCTATTATGGAATCAATAGAATTATAGCGGACGGTTTCTATTTGTGGAAACTTTGAAAACAGCTGTTGTTTCTTTAATCTTTTAATGAATGAGAACCAGGTAATCAATGTATTGTAATATACTAACATGTGTTACCTGCAAATGCATATTAAAAAAAGTACACACTTGAAGAACATTGACGTCATTAAAATAAATCGAAACAAAAGAACGCACCTGTTCATTAAAAATCAAAATAAAATCAAAGTATTATAAAGTAAAGATTAAAAGTTTTTTAATTATAACTGGTTTTAATAACAAACTTTCCAAAAATGGCGCATACGAATGTGATTATAAAGAAACCGCTGGACACTTCTTCAAACGAAACTTGTTTACGTTTGCAGAGAGAAATGCAACGATACCAAAATCCGCTGGACGGTTTAAGTTGAAAATGTTTTTTTGTAAAAAAATGGAATAATGGATTAATGTAAAAACGTTTAAACGTTTTTGAAAACGTTTATAACGTTGCACACATAACAAGAAAACGTTTTTTCGTTTCAACAAAATGAAAAACGTTTTTAAACGTTTTACCGTTTGTTATCAAAATCCCCTGGAACGTCACATATAATCAATTTCGTTCTCAAGGAGAAGGATATTGACCTTGGTGCTTTGGAGGTGATCTATAACAAGGCATTTGACG
Source organism: Turritopsis dohrnii (assembly GCA_027922465.2). Lineage (NCBI taxonomy): Eukaryota > Metazoa > Cnidaria > Hydrozoa > Anthoathecata > Oceaniidae > Turritopsis > Turritopsis dohrnii. Next base: position 483,887 of record BQMF02000319.1, read on the forward strand.
ATGGTATCACAGACAAGGAACTGACTCAGTTTCAATCTGTGTATTGATTCATTTTGTGAAAAAAAGAAAAATTCGTCCTGCACCGCCAGGTTGTGGCTTCAATACATCAAGTATGTTGATATCATAAAGCAGTTTATTTGTGCCGAGCAGACTTCAAACTGGCCTTACACCTTCAAACAGTAACAAAGATGACGAACCTATTTGCAGCAACAGGGCATATAAATTATGCTAGATGTACACGACTCTATGTCCAAGAAATGATGAATCTTCTCAATACCCATCCCTGGTTAAATCAGCAATTCCTTGATGGCCACCACTCGATCCGCCAATCCGATAAGTTTTGGGCTGGTTTGTGGTCTGACCTTGTCATAGAGCAGATGATAATGCGATCCTTGAAATGCAAAGGTGGTCTAACACATGGAAGAGGATTAAGTGAGGATGTTCGTAACCTTTTGGTGTGGTCACTAAATCACTCGGCATCTGTTCATGAAGCGATGACGAATTTATCTGGCATTAAAGTTACAACCAGTGGCCGACATATTGATATGAGACCGAAAAGAATCCTGATAGATACCAAAGACCATACAACGTTTTACCAATGGTTAGAAAGAGGAAATCCTTTCAATATGGAAGATGTACATCTGTACTCTTTATTCAGCGGATTAATGTCGATTAAAGGCCAAGATGGTTTAAACGCTGAAGATGCGAAAAAACTCGGATTATCCATTCAGCAGAGTCTTGACAATCTTCAATTTACAGAAGCCAAAATAAAAAGAAAAATGCAGATGACGTCACTAGCGTCTTTAACCAAATCTGTTAACATCCCTGGAGAAAAATCTATACAAATAAACCCCATGAATTTGTTTGTTAGGCTAGCTGCTGTTGCACAGAGAGAAGAGAAAGTAGAGGAGTATTTCGAACATGAAATGACCAACTATCCGATGTCATTTTTAAAGAAAACATAATGTGAAAGCCGGACAAAGCATCTCTCTGAAAGGTTCTTCTTCCTGACGAAATTCAAGTTCCTATCAGAAACTTCTCTGGAACATATGTCTTGGGTGAAGGTGCATTGCTACATAGAGTCCACTGGAACCAGGGAATGAAGTTCAAAGATATTGCCAGTGAGTACAGCAAATATGTAATCCGAAATTATGGATTGACTTGTGTAGTCTTTGATGGGTATGACGACGCTCTGTCTATCAAATCATCAGAACATGAGCGAAGGGCAATGAAAAATGGTTCGTCGAGCACTGTTGTCATTTGTGAAGAAAATGAATCACCTTATACAAAAGAGAGATTTTTGTCCAATACTTAAAACAAAAAGAGCTTAATCTCACTACTATCCACCAGATTAACCATGAATGGTCGCCATGTTTACGTTTGCACTGGAGATGCAGAAATAAAGATTGTGTCTACGGCCTTAGATGAATCGAAGGAGAAGAACATCACGGTTGTTGCAGATGACACCGACGTTGCAGTGATGCTAATATACCACTGGAATGAAGAGCTTTCAGATATTTACTTCCATACAGAACGTGGTAAAAAATGTTGGAGTATAAGAGACGCTCAACAACCCTTGTCATCAATCAAGGAACACATCCTTTTCATTCATGCCTGGTCTGGATGTGACTCTACATCAGCCATCTTTGGAAAAGGGAAACCATCTTTCTTCAAAATTGTGTCAAAGTCATCATCATTGCAGAAGGTTTCAGAAACAATATGTAATTATCTGGCAACATCGGAAGAAGTTAACAATGCATCACTGAAGGCATTTAAAGAATTGTATGGAGAAAAACCAGATGTTCCACTGAGGAAAATAGGTACCTCAAAAAACTTATTTTTTATATAAAGCAAATCTTCATTCATAATTCCTTCTTTTCTTAAACACTAGGCATTATCTATAGCTCAATTTTGAAGGATTGCAGGCTTTAGGCTTCAGAAGAAAGAACGTGTACTCTTTTTAAAGGTATTCGTGATACAATAATATGGTATGCAATGGACTAATCGAACCTGAAAAGTTACCACATACAGACGAGGCTGCTAATTATCATGGGTTTCCAGTTCACCTTCAAGTGATTGAATGGAAAATGCTAGACAAAAGGCTCAATCTATCACCAACTGAGTGGGGTTGGAAAGAAATAACCATCAACAACAAGAAGTACCTTACGCCAATAGCAACTACTAAAGCCATAGCTCCTGAAAACTTACTTAAGGTAATTCTATGCCGATGTAAAGCAAAGAAAAATCAATGCGGAACAAACGTCTGCACTTGTCAAAAGCATGGCATCAAGTGCATGGTTGCATTCGGAGGGTGTCTCTGAGAAGGCTGTAATAACAAAATGGTAACCACTTTTATAAATTAGACATTAAATTGGATAGGGGTAGTACTACGAAAAAGCTTGAAAACAATTTAAGCCTGATAATAACTTACATAGGGTTATATTTTTACAGGAATGTGAGCAAGTGTCCATGGACCATGATGATGATGATGATGACGATGACATTAAGTGAAATCCTTTCAGAAATTGTATCAGAAAATGAAACAACTTGTCATAGTCCATGAGATCAGGGTGAGGTTGAGTTTCAATCAAAGGGAGGACGCGAATTTAGGTTTTTTCTAATCCTTGTGATAGTACTACATAGAAAATGGTGTATAGCAAGAAAATTTTGGTAGCGAAAGGCCTGAATTATGCATAAAATCCAGACCAGAATAGCTAAAATAGCGAAACCCCAATTTTTGATTCATACAATTGTAAATCCAACCAAACATGTTTTATTTGTGCTGCTTTCAGCTTAAAACAACTCTGGTGTTAATATAAGGGTCTGTGTAAGTTGGAGATAGAGTCACGTGACTAATTCATATTTTTGCAGACCGGTCTGTAAAATACCAGTTCTTTGTTTCTGTATGGCAAGCACACTGCTAAACATGTTTAAGTACTGAGAAAACATGATTTTATTATAATATCCTGATAACATGCACATAAATTGCATGTACACTAGATGAGCCCATTAAAACTCTATTTCCAGCAGTAAAACATCAAAGTCATAGCTCTTTATGTGACAAGCTTTCAAGTCAGTCATTGTCAAATTCTTCACCTTCTTCTTCGTCCTTCTCACTTCCACTGTCTAGGTCGTCTATCCAGTCTTCTAATACGCAAGCATCAGTGTATTTTAGTCCATTGTCAATACAAGAACAAGTACCAGCTACACATTTACGTTTACAGTTGCTTGCAAGAAGTTCTAAAATCTAAAAAGCAAGCGATTTTTTAGTTTATTTTGTTTAAATTACAAAACCTCGTTTTCTTTTCTTATCGTTTTTATCTTTGAATTAACCACATTTAAACTAATTTCCTATACAAGCATTTTTAAGGTAATACGTTTCACTTTATTCCTTTAGATTTTTTCCTATGTATACCTTGTTCCTAAAGCATTTCAGTATACATGCCCAACTGCCTGAAATTTACATGTTTGCACTTACATACCTCTTCAGGAGCAGGTCTGCATGTCATCCAATTGATGTTTAACTTTCCGTCCTCGTCTTGATGCCAGCCTTGATCTGTTGGAGATACCTCATCTTGCACAGATTGCAGAGCCATCCTCCAGATAGGAGATTGATAATTTGCCCGTCTGCAATGATGTTCGAAAGCTGACTTACACAGTGGAAGATCATGGCATGTTATTTTTTCTCTTTTTGAACAGTATATCTTATACCTCAGTTCGTTGTTACTGTTACCACCTGATTTTGAGTACATATTACAAGTAAAATGTTCTAATGTATCCAGTAAATCATCAGGTAAATGACAGCTACATCCAAGCGGTCCGAATGCTTGTACATATTCTATTGATTCCAACACTACTTTCCATGGTCTTGCTTTTCCTTTGCCTGCAAAGGCGCTAACTGTATCACATCCTTTGACTGCACGATATCCGATCAAAGCTGTAACCAGATCACAGGTGTCAACATCTAAATCGTTGGAGTTCATTCCCAAGCGATCTCTTATTTTTTCAACACTCAAGTACCTCAAACGATCACCCACACCAATGCGTATAAACATATCACCATTCGGTTATACGAATGAGCCAAACAAATTATAACAACGTCGGTATGAATAACAAACTTCGGGTTAACCATATTCTCTGTTTCAAATTTTATGTGGAGAAGCATACGAGTGTCAGCCTCTTCTTGATTCGTTGCTAAGAGTGGCTGCTCTGAATATTCATCGCTTGAAAACTTTATAGACTTTTCATCGAAACCGGTATACAAGATTTTGCCGATGAGAAGAGGTCCAGCTTTCATCTTCCAGTCATTGACGAAGAACTTGATTATTTCTGTTTTGTTCTGTGATGAGATTAAAAACAGGTTCCATTGATGCACTGGCTGTAACGAAATAATTTGTTTGAATATCAAGCCTCCGCTGCCACGCCTGGAACGTTCTGCATTTTTGATGGATACAGCCTTGTAGACATCAAAAACTACATGAATGATATCTGATTGCTGGGCAAGGCTTATGATAGTCGTCAGCACTGCTTTTGATAGCTGTCCAAATGTTTTCCCCTCGATGCATGCCTTCTGTACAACAGCCATTCCGTCAATGACAGTTATTTGCCCTGAATCGACTTCTTCTGTTGCATCTTCATCTTTTTCCAGCATGTGCAACAATAACGCTTTGTTGCTCTTTCTCATTTCACCCATTGCCCCAGCTAACGACCAAGGATGTGGACCCAAAGGGTAAGCAAAAACGTCTCAAAGATTTACCTTTCTACTTTGCATAATAAGTGCCAATTGTCCAAATAAGTTGGAGTGTGAAGTTATTGGTACGGTCTTGTTCTTAACATTGACTTTCACGGTGTTCTTTAGTCTACTAAATGTTTTCAGCTTCAATTTCTTTACTGGACCAAAAAACTGTATTTCGGGGGATGTGCTCAATCTTCCTTCAACAAATGTTTCCATGGTTTTTGTCCCTCGATCTCTTGCTTCTAACAGATCTTTTTTCACGTCATCACTTGCCATTACACCATTTGAGATGCAGATCAATGCATTTTCAGAAAAGGGGTTAACGAAAATGTAAGTGCAGATGTTTATCACCGACTGTACATCCTTTTCATCTTTCGTTATTCTACTTGGCGTGAGATCTTTGTGCGGATACTTCTGAGATTTGTAGTCGATAAACTAGTACAACAACCTTCTCATTTCTGCTCGATAAGATGCATTCAGAGTCCGTCGCATGACTGCTTGTGCATTAGTGCTGAAGCCGGTTGTCTCCCCAGGAGTTTTTGTATAATTGTGGTTTCAATAACCTTGTCCGGTTCCATCCTGGCGAATGGGTTATCACTGGCAATCTGAGCAACAAAATTTCCCTTAACAAATTCTTGGTAGACTTCTGGGTAGTCTTTCTCAATGGCTGTTAGATCTCCAAGCATTGTGGTTAAATATCGCGAGTAGTTAATGTTGTCATATGCAAAGGTATAAGGTATGAATGATATCTCTGAGCGTTTCAATAAAAAGATGCCATATCTAAAAATGACAACCAAAATTTTATCAAGTCACCTCCTTTTTCCTTCAAGTCTTCTACGAAGTCTATCCACATAACATTATAATTGCAGTAGTTTTTTGGTTTTTTTTAACATAATACTAATTTTTTCATAAAATTGGTATACAAGCATTTATTTAATATAAAAACACAAAATTAAAAAATTAAATTTTGATTTCGGATGAAATCTCGCAGTCTCTTGCGTCGTTGTTGAGTGACTGCACCAATGGATCTTCGCACCATCTCTTTCGTGTACCCCTCACACAGATCACTATCGATTTGATGAGAGCAAAGGAAACTTTGCGTCGAATCCACTGGGCGATATTGTTCACTGGTTGTTTTCGTTTTTCTGCGATCAGTTCGACTCTTGTAGAATGCATAACATTCTCGTCCCATACCACCCATTGCACTAAATACGAGAGGGGTAAACGAACCCCGCTCTACCATTTGAATTCTTTCATTGTAGGATTTTTTCTTTTCTTTCTCGTTGATCTCGTACGTCTTTTTGAGGTCCATCCTCCCATACCTTCCTGCTATTGGGTTAAAAACCCTTATATCTAAAAATGCTTTCTGGCCGGGAGTCCAGAATCCTCTTGCGAAGACGTCGAGTCTTGCTTGCTCTTGTCGGTTGGCTGTTCTTTCTTTGAATTCTTCTCCTGTGAGTGGGTGCAGTAATGGCTCGACTTTGACCTCAGTACAAACTTCCCGCAACAATTTCGCAGTTGTGTCGCGTAGTGTGTTGTGACGCTGTGTTATGAAGCCACCTTTCTTGCAGGATAACGCGTGTTGCAGGTTGAAAGGGGCTCCACATCCGCATTTTTCTGGTAGACGGGAAAGACTGTGGCCATACCGAATCTGATGAGATCCCAGAATGATTGTTTGTCGAGTTGGAAACCTTCGTCAGTTAGTGGTAGCGTTGTTAGCCAAAGTGAAGCTCCTTTTTCATTGCTGATGTCGAGAAGCTTTCTCCTTTCGTCACTGCTGGAATTGCGAATCTTCTCGAGTGTTAGTTTATTTCTTTCCATCTTTCGTTGCTTTATCATTCTTTTCACATCTTTAGTTTTTTTTATCAGAAACGCTGCTTTGTCGGTTTTGTGCGATGATGTCATCTTGAAGTTGCTTCGTAATTTCAAACGAGTTTTGAAATTCTATCTTAGCAAGTTCCTCAAAAATTGGAATTCCCAAGCCTCCCATATTTGGTGGTAAGGAGAATAGCTTCCTCTCAATCCCTGTTGGAATGATTCCACCAGTCAGTGCAGGAATGAGCATCGTCGTGACCAATTCGTCAACTCTTTTTAGTGCTTCTGACCTATTGGGAATGGTTCGCATACAGTAGTTAAGCTTATGCCTGTATCCAGAAATAAAGCATGTATAGGCATGTTGCGGAGCAACCTCCGCAATTTTAGAAAGTGTTGTCAGTTCGTCGACCCGTTTATCAATCCTTTCATGCAGGAATTCTTCTCGATAGCTTTCTGAACCGATTGTTGCACCAAGATGCTTTTTTCCTTCTGTAGAGATCTTCACACCGCTTCCAGCCAAGACTTGTCTTGCATATTGAAGATGTTCTGTCTTGACAATTGGCCATGTTTTGGTGGCTTGTTGAAAATATCCGTATTTTGGACCTTTTTGTTCGATGAAGTCCCACATCTTTTTCAAGCCATCAATTGTTTCAGCACCAAACATATCATCAGCGTAGTTAGCCGATTTTGTGTTTGATTTTGACTGTTCCAGGAAATCAACAGCCTGGAGGATTAACGGGATCGTTGCAATTGCATATATAAACATTGCTATGGGGTCACCTTGTGTTGTTCCCTCGGCAGACTTCAATTCCACCCCACCGATAACGAACAATCTTGATTCCGCTTTATAACAATTTTCGACGTAGGTAGAGATGGAAGGGCAGATGATCTTGACATTGTGCAGAAAAACTTTCCGGTTTACGTTATTGAAAGCATTGGCTGCGTCAACGAGCATTACAGCTTCCGTTTCACTTTGTTGGAATATACGACGCACAGCATGAACCGCTGCCCTACACCCTGCATCTTGCCCTGCACAAACTTGTAAAGAGCCTATAGAGTTTTTTTATGTCTGGTTTAAGAGTTCTCGCTATCGTTTTTCCGATTATTCTCCTCAGCACTTCTCCGACTCCTATAATTCCTTTAATGGAATTAACCGACAAGCCATCAGTGCTTCGAGCGTAGTCGAAGAGTGTTGTTCCGTACATAATGTTTTTGCTAATGTTGCAATTGCTCCACATAAATCAATTGACTCACTATGGAAACTGTTCGATGTCAGGATATGTTTCCATCCGTCACCATCAAGACCAGAGGGTCCTGATCCACCATTTGTTTTCAGAGCTGATTGGCGAATGGAGTCCGCTGTTATTTCCTCGAATCGTATCGGGTGGATTTTTATCGGTGTGTCTGCCAAAAGTACATCTTCATGTGCTTCTCTTGCGGATGGGTGTTTTTCTCGTATTTGATGTAACGTCTCTTCGTTGAGTGGAAGTATACCGTTTTCCATATTGCTACTTAAGAGTTTTATTCCACCGTTAATGTTACCCTTTGACATTTTCTCCACAAATTGTTTTGAGATGTCTGCAATTGATTTTCGCAAATGGTCGACTTCAATTGAGCTTGGATTGTTTCACCCTCTTCAATGGATCGGCAATGCAACCCTGTTCCCATAAAAGTAATCGTCTTTTTAATGCTGCTGCATGATCTTTACTTTTCGAAGTTCGAGACGGCTTTTGAAGAAGCAAAGCGGGCATAACCATTATCGCTTTTAAAGAAATTTCTTTCATGGGAGTATCGTCGATGAAATGATTAAGCAGTCTCGTAGTTTCTTTAGTGTATTTCTTCCCCGCATTACCGGACGGAAGCAGGAACATGTTTCGTCGCCAGAATACTATTCGTTCGTAAGCGAATTCAAGGATGTTTGCAAATTCCATTTCGGACTTTTCTCCCCATACAAAGCGCGAAGAAGGAATCCATACGGCCTCAGTTTTGTCGGTTGAATCGGTTGACGTCAATGCAATAGCTTCTTGCTGCATTAGATCTTTCCCTTTTCTAAGCATCACAGGGCATTTTTTGATGTGTATTCGAAGTCCTTTTTCATTTTTAAGGATCTTGTGACATTCCGAACATTGCTAACTTAAAGGCTCAATACATTGTTGCGCGTGGGCGTCGATTTGGGGCGTTTGATTAACGGAAATTCTTGCGTCCTCTTCAACAGCCGTCTCCTTTATTTCATCGGTCGCATTCACTGGTATGGTTGTTTTAATCGTGGATTCTTTCATTTTTTCTGTTCTCTGAATTCCGGAACTTCGTATATTTCCTGTTCCGAATTGGCGAGTATATGCAATTAAGATGTGTGACACAGGTGATGAATTCCAATTACAAGAGATAAATCGAGTCTTGAAGCGTATCTTCAATTTCGTTTCGTTTAATTTTTTCTTTTAGTGAGAAGAAATGAATGTCTTGTTAACTAAGATCAATCTGTTCACTTCTTGTGATGATTTAGTTAACTTTTCCAGGTTCTTCTCGAAATCGGCTACGGAGCGACGGTTTTGCGTCCGCCATCTTCGGAAGCCATTGCAATTGCAGAAGTTTTCTGATTCAATGATCTGCTCGAAATTATCTTGATTGACTTCTTCTCTTAGTTGATCGACATCTTTATTTACTTGATTCAATACCTTTTTGTTCTCTGTCTCCATTTGTAGTTGTGCAGCAGTGCCGTACCCATAGATTTTTTGGACATACCGTTGGTAACATAATTAGTGACACCCTAAGCGCCAGAAAATTTTGAATTTCTGACCTTCCGGAATTTTGAATTTCTGACCTTCCAGAACGCAGGAAAATGCATTTCCCGTGTTACGAACGACGTAAGAATTGCCAAAGATAAACGCTTTAATTGAGCATTATTTATAATTTTCAGTTATCTTGATTACTAATGTTAGAGTCCGAATAACATAACCAAGTCGATGAATGATAACTATATTTATACAGGGCAACTTAGTACATACATGGGACTTTTTAATGATGCAGACAAATGTGGGACGTTTTTACTCGTGATCCAGAAGAATCCGTGAAAAAGCTTCAAATACAATCTTGATTGATCTCACACCACGATTATACATCTTACCACTAAGGGCCCTGTCTACAGAACCTTCACTCATGACATCACTCTGAACCGATATGTCCCGTAAACCACAATCGTTTGCCAATTATTCCCAGAAACATCATAATGGTGTGGAATATGCGTAGCATCACAATACAATCCTTAAACTCCTGTGCATTTCTCCATTTTATTTCCATTGTTTGCTTTAGATTGCTTGATCGAATACACATACTATATGTTTCAAATTTAATGAATTCTTTATTTTGATATATCTTCGTAGTATATGGTAAACAGTTGATATCTCTGTAGCAGTTGCGTCAATGGCGTCTAAATACCCAACTGATGTTTTGAGAAATACAGTGTTGCTTCTTATTTGCATTTGAAAGCTAGTCCAGCTGGGTATTATTGACAATGATATGGAATGACAACTTCGTTTAGGTTTTGATTTTCCAGACTGATTAAAGCAGTTTTGGTATCAATTTCTTCAAGAGATGTGTAAGAGAGCCCATGTCCAAACTTGTGTGTAACATTTATAAGGTCTGTGATGTTGGTGAGTGATTTTATAAGGTATGGATATAGTATGCTTTTTAGAGTCTTGACTTTAGAGTTAGAAACCGCATAAATTAGATCCTGTCCAAATGATACTTTTAATCGTTGTACTCTATTACTTTCTTCACGAGATCTGTAACCACTAAGTAAATTTTCTAAGAAAAAATCAAGCTTGGGTGGCAAACAAGACTTTTCAATCGATAACTCAGAATTCATCTGATGTTAGCGCCATCATTTCCATATCACAACGTTTTTTACTGGCTTTTCTGACACTGTCATCTCCACTAAATTTCATGCATTGTGCTAACTTTTCCCTAACTTTACTTCTTTTTACGAACTTGTCGGTCTTGCAAAATATACATTTGCGTTCTAGCAAACCTCGTTCTCTAACTGATATATCTGTATTTATTCGGTTACTTTTCCGCCTTTCTGTTTGTACTTCTTTTTCCTTTCGTAATCTGAAGAAAAATATTTAAACTTTCAAAACTTACAAGCCTGGAAATACTAATATCTATAATTATATGGTGTTCCTTGTTTGGTTCAGACATACTTCTCACAGTTGGAATAACAATGTTTCCTACTTATGTTGTGTTGGTTGTCCACAAATTTGACGACAGAAAGTGATTTGTGGCGCTCTTGTGAATGAGAATGTAAAGTTTGTTGATTGGTTCAACAGCGATGGTTCAGTTTTCTCCATCATAAATAAACTGATTTTCAATTAAATCAATAGACCTTTCCCGAATTCTGTTTAAACACCGTGTTATAGCCTAGCTTCTAAGTTTCGCCTCTTTTTCAAACTCTTAATCACTTCTAATTATTCCACTGGGAACTGAAAGAACGAGTAACTATTACTTACTGAATACATTATGAAATTAGAAAAACAATAAAAAAACATAGAAACGAGGCTTAACTTGATAGCCAAGCATTAACTCGGCATTTAAACAGAAATTCGGGAAAGGTGTATTATTCTATTACTAGTGTCCCGGGTAAAAACTTTTTACCGAACTTAACTTCGAAAACATTAGGTCAAATCCACCATTCCCGTGTACATACCCCGTGACGAAAACATAAATCATGGAATCGCGATTGGAAAAGTATACCCATGTTGTAGAGCTCGAAAAACTGATCAAAAAAGTGTATGGGATCGTTTCGCTACGATCAACCATTAGAGAGATATCACCGATCAAAGATTTCGATGACGTCATAGCCGCACCACCCAAAAGTATTTGGGCCCAAATTTTGCGTCACCCCTTCACCCGTATCGCGGACCCCAAAAAACGTCAGTTATCCCTATTGGTTCTCGAGATATTTCCCCAAAAACGTCGCGTTCGATTGGGGATGCAATGCAATGATTCCCCGTAAAAAACTGACGTCAAATGATGCCACGTGCTTTTGGAATGATCGTGAAAAAAGTGTCTCTCGCATCTACGTGGTTTTACGCGCACATAAGAGGACGATGACCGTAAAAATTAAACAAATATATCACTCTCTAGAATAAAAGTGGTATGCACAACGCGGATTATTATAATAAGACTAGACGCCAAGGCGTCGTCGCACGCCGCCAACGATCAACATGCATTTGAGGTAAAACATTTCTTACCGGCTTTTATTTTGAAAATGATTCAATGATTCAGTAGAATCTGACGTCATAACAGAGAAAAAAACGTTCTTGCCTCTACGTGGCTTTACGCGGACAATATAGGAAATCCTACGTAAAATTTAGTTAAATATATCACTCTCTAAAATAAAAGTGGTATGCACACTACGCGATTAATATAAGTAGATTGACAATATGCCTTACACTTAACCTTTCTAACTCCCTCTTCATTGTGAACATTGCTCGACAACTTTTGTGATATTTCATTACAGGACATTCACCCTTCTTCTAATGCAATAACTTTCTCATTTTTTCTAAGTTTCCCTGCTTCCAAAATCTTTAACCATGCACCTTCATCGCTCAAAGATAATAATTTCTCATTGTTACTTATTGATTGATAATGTAAAAAACAGCTTTCCATGTCTATTCTATTTTTTCTATTCATATCTAGAAAATATGTAACTCAGTTACACCAAACTGGGTGCGAAAATTACAAAGATATTTTGCTTTTTTTGCACCCAGTTGTTGACTTCACAGCTAAAAAGAAATGTGGAAACATTTTAAAACTTATTAGAACTTCGAGAAGACATTGCATTGCTACTTAAAACCTGTTTTACATTAGTCTGAGGTCTTTTTTACCATGTCAAAGTAGAAAAACAGCTACAACAACATATTAGCTATTTTGTCTGATTTGGCAACTTGTGGATGACTGCATTGCCTGAAAACGATAATATTATTATAAAATAGTAAAATTATAACCTTTAAAATGTTTCAAAAACAAAAAACTGTCATGAATGTTGAAGAAAAAGTGTTACTCAAAAGCAGAAGCAAATTTCTGATTTTTTGTTGTTTTGGCACCCTATCCGGAAAATGTCCCCTAAAATGGGGGTTAGCTACCAATGGAAACTTGCTATACACCATTTTCGTAGTGTACATACCCTAAGGGATAAAAAAAACTTAAAATCCCGTCCTCCCTGAGATTGAAACTCAAATCTGAAATTTTGACCCTGATCCTCATGGTCTATAAGTGAACACTTAGCTTAAGAGAAAATTTTATTTTGCCATGATTATTATCCATCTCTATAAAAGAAGTATTTAGCATTTGCATTACATTTATCCTTTTTGGGTTCAAAATTCGATGTCTCACCTTCACATGGTGCAACCTGTTAAATGACATCTGTTGAATTTAAGTAAGATTTCGTGAACTGAAACTCTATTGTCTCGATTGAACTCCACTGTCTTGTTGGCAGAATTAATTTGTTAAGAGATTGAAAAAATGGTCAAGTAGATTAATTTAAGACTAGCAGTAGAAGTTCTTGGTACAGCAGAAGGCACATGTAATCATACATTTTGTTTGATATAGAAGATTATTTTTGTTGCCTTGTACATTAATGATATTTAATTTAAATATTTTAATTTAATTATTTAATTATTTCATTATGCTGTGTTAATGTCGAATAAAGTTTTGTTTTTGTTTTTATTCTTTAGTGAAAGCTAATTTTGAAAGTTGGTTTACTTCGTAAATTAAGATACTTCGAATACAAATGGGGAATTGGAATTCTTATTGAAATCCGAAAGGTTGAGTTGTACTTAAAAAGTAATGCCACCTTCTGTGCCTTTAACTGTATACATGATACTTTCAGGTATTAAAATCTTGAAAACAGTTAAAACGATTTCCTGTAGGGGTGATATGGAAAGTTCTAGCCAAAAGTCTTGATTTTGATTTTGATTTGATAGATATATTTTTAGTTAAGAAACATTAACTGTAAGTCGTAACTGTATGAAGTTTCAAATAAATATAGTTTTTGTCACATACAGTAGATATAGTATATTTTTTAAAACTTAGTTAGTTTTGCAAATGCTCATGATTTGACACATTTGTTGTGATCTTGGATTGATCGACAGTTAATTGGGAGATCATTGAATGCCCACCGATAATATGCTGGAATAAGTTGGTGATGTTGCAAGGTTTGATTTTGTTCTGTGTCTCTGTTGCTGTTCTTAATGACCCTGGTCGATCTATGAAAGTACATTTGAGATTTTCTGTCCAGGTACTATTGTTAAGGGACTGTAGCCAAATCACATCGTTCATGAATGGGAAGCATTATAAATTAACTGTTTCTGCAAAACCACCAAATCTGCTGTAAGTGTAACCAGCGAGTGAGTTTTGGAGTTTCTGCATTCTTATTTTTATTTATTTTAAATATCAGAAACTTTTTGGACATTCTAAATGTATTTACATTTTCTGTTTATAAGGTAACATGGTGCTTCTGAAAGAATTACATTGCAATTGTCCATCTTTGATAATATCAGCAAATTGTTTCCGTAAATGAAATGGATTAATTTTGCTAATTTTGATGAGGAATACCACTTTTCGACACCTCATAGGCAGATTTGAGCGTTGTGTTGATGTGGTTGTCTCGTGTCAGCTTTTGGTTGAACGCCACTCCTGGTAATTTTGTTTTTTGGTTTTTTTTTGATTTGTCGCTCAATACAAGGTTTAAAACCACTAATGTGTATTGAGGTACAATGAGGAAAGGTGACGATGGACATTACATTTAAAGTGTTGAAGATTATAATGAGAAGGAAAAACAGACTGGGGTAAAGAATTCCAGAAAGTGGAAGAGCGAGGAAAGAAACTTTGTTGGTAAAAATTTTTTGATGATTTAAGAATGCTGGCAGTGTGATCATGGCAATTAGATGAATATCTTGTGTTTCGCTTGAAAGTATTTAATGCAGAGATGAGAGAAGAGATCTCAGTTGAACATTTTCCGTAAAAGTATTTATAAAAGAGGCAAAGAGATGCCACAGATCTGCGATGGGAGAGTGTGTCAAGTTTACTTGCAAGTTCATCACCTACAGCATTACAGATTCTTTTCTGGATACGATTTAAAAGATTTAGAGAATCAGAGGGTGCACCACCCCAGATATGGCAACAATACTCAATACAAGGTCGAATAGTAGATTTATAGAGGTAAAGAATGGCATCAGGGCTGAGGTATGCTCTTGCACGAAGAAGGGAGCCCACCTTCATCGAGGCTGACTTAGCGATTGCCTCAATGTAGGAGCGCCAGGAGAAGTCCTGTGAAAAAGTGATGCCAAGGAGACGAAAGGATTTATTTTTGCGAATTTGGCCAAAAGTCGCAAAAATTAATCCACGCAAAAAATCCCCTTAAGGTAGGCTTGGCTGTTTTCCAAAGGCGTTTGCAAGTCGGGATAATTTGACACATTTATTTCGCTGCTTTTATATTTCAACTTGTTCTCAAATGTTGGATTTCTATGTTTAAAAACAACAATTTTGTTTAAAGAAGCATTGGCCGGCTTAAAATGTAAATATTATTCTCACGTGATCAAAACAATCAAAATCAAAACAAAGATGGCGCGAAGTTCGGAATAATTTTAAGCATTGTTTATAGAACTGGTGAAGTGAAAAAAATAATAATAAAACAATAGCAGCACATGGCTTTAAATAATAGAAATACACCTGACACATGTATCTAGTGACATATGATTCAATGTGAAGACAGAAATAATATTTTACACAAGGTTTACACTTCGATTTTTTGATACTTTTTAAAAAAAATCTGTTCCTTCCTATAAGAATGCCGCAGTGTGGGGACGGGAAGAGAAAGAGAACAACAGTTCAATTTGCCAAATAATTTTTTATCTTTGATTGAATCAGTGTTCTTCTTTCTTCATGATGCACGCAATGAAACCAGCCTTGACCATATTGAAAATCATATATAGTTTGAATGAATCGAAAAGACAGATGTATATAAACTAAGCCATGCATGGAGTCATCATAAGGATACTATCATTCTTTCATATCCAGTAAGTAATCAAATGCCCAAAATGACAAAAATAAGTCAAATACTATTTCAAACGTATAATAGAAAAACACACAAGTTATTTTCTATGATAATCCAGATGTAATGTAATAACAAACAAGAAAAGTTGATCAGCCACAGAAGCGACTCCAGGCAGAAATTATGGATATGTCATTCTGACAAAATCAAGATTTGTGTTGTTATTAAAATTTTGGAAACAGTAAAAATATAAGTTAATGAAAATTAAGAAGAGAAAAACAAATTGTTTCCCTAAACAGTCTTATTTCCTTTTCTCCCTTGAAAATGCCTTGCCTTATATGAGGCCCATGTTGAAATGTCTCCTTCTTTTACAAAATCAAAAAAGGTTTTTCCAGCTACGGTGTACAAATACGTAGACAAAAAAGCTGTAGAGCGTGCACTTGAAGTCATACCAGTAAAAAAAATCTTATTCCCTAGGAAATG
Organism: Turritopsis dohrnii; assembly: GCA_027922465.2. Taxonomy (NCBI): domain Eukaryota; kingdom Metazoa; phylum Cnidaria; class Hydrozoa; order Anthoathecata; family Oceaniidae; genus Turritopsis; species Turritopsis dohrnii. Next base: position 499,972 of record BQMF02000319.1, read on the forward strand.
TTTTTCTGTGATTGGCAAAAAGCAAATGGATTTTCGTTTACATTTTAAATAATAAAAATAACAGACATTACGAAAATAAAGATAAAAACTCAGATTTTTATAAAAATTCAACAAAAAGTCAGATTTTTGCTTCGAAAAATCCATTACGTGAATGTCGAAACAAGAATATGGTAGGTATAATCCACGTATATCTTTATAATGACAGATATTCCCATTGATATATTAGTACATAGATGTTCCGAGAAGATGTCAGTAATGTTTCATATTAATATTTTGTCTCAAATAGCAATCAACAACTCTAAGCCCTTGAAAAAATAATTCTATCATCAACGAAAATTTTCCATCTTCTTGCTCGAAGTTTATTTTCTTCTCCTCGATAAGTCTGCTTTTAATAAGTAAATCCGTATAAGTATTTGAGTAATCGAGAGTAACTCAAACTCTATTGTTTTAAGCCGGCCAATGCCTCTTTAAAAGTAAAAAGCTTTTCGGCTCACACCATCTTCAGTTAAAAATTGTTGTTTTTAAAACGTAATGAAATATGGCGAATGTTTTTAAAAAATATTGGATTTTATTTTTTAACTTTCAATATGTCGTCAGTTGGTGCTCCTGGAAATGGTCTCACAAAAACGTTGGCCTCGTAATTTGTTTGTTGTGTCATTTTTCATCCTTGCAAGTCTTCCAAATCGAGTCACCAATAATATAAGTCACTGGTTTTTTGTCATTTTCATTCTGTGTGTGTGAGTCTCTGTTATTATTCTGATTAACGATTGATGATCATTTGTTACCACAGTAGACGGTTGATTGTTTCTTTGATCTCTTTTCTTTCGGTAGGTGACTCCTTTATTGTCATGTACAGTTGTTCGATTGTTCGTATTGAGGGTTCCTTTTCAATAGGCACGTCCGCCCCTTGATCTTCAAAGTTGTTGTTTGCGTTGCCTGAACACAAAGGGCTGAGATTTACCAAAGTTTTAATTTTAAAGTGTGCATAGGATAGCATCTGTGAAGTTTCTTTTTTGAAAATTGGCCATGATGTGAGTGACGTGATGTAAATTTCTTTTGAAAGCTTTTTTTGTTTTCAACGTATAATTTTCAATTTTTAAGTAAACTTCCAAGAAGCGTCAAAACATCGTCCTATGCGTATTTTTTTAAAACTTTAATGGAAGAGTAAACGAAATTCTTTGAAAGCATAAAAATCCTATAAAAGTCATTTTTTACTACATAAGAGCTTAAAGAAGATGATAAGGGTCCATGTACAAATGCTATGCAGAAAGGAAGTGAGTAAAGGTAATTTAACCAAAGCGTTTTTAAAATGTGTCAAGAGTACCTTCACAACTTCGGTAGTGTCCACTAACAGAGTGTTTTATATGTGAGAATTTTTGGATTTCTGTATTTACGTTCCCCCGTTTTGGGGTCTCAAATATGTTTAGGGTCACTGATCCCACTTGCAGACTCTCGTTGATAATTGGCTTATTTTCCAAATTTTAGGTAATTTAAACGTACATATCAAGCGTTGGCACAATGAAGGGAAAAAAATAGGATGTGGAAATACTCCTATCTGTAGAATACCCAAACATCATGGCTTTGAAAATGCGGATTTTATTCAGATGTCCTTTAAAGTCTCATCCAAAACTGTTGTTGAGAATCGCACTGATCAACCCTGCATCTATGCCAAATTTAAAGCAGGATCATCTGAACGGTTAGTGGATGGACTATCTAATGTAACACAGTTATCTAATCATTCCAATACGCATGTGTCTTCTATACCTTTACATGGTACCCAAGTCTATGAAACTACCGAACTGCTTTGTTCCTATGAAAATGAAAGTTCTGCTGAAGTATGTCCGGACACTTCCGTTGTTGCAGATTACTGTGGCGATCATAATTACTCAATTCAATGTAAGTGTGCAACTCTGCCTCTACTGAATTACCACCAAGAATCTGACGAAGAAAATTTGTCGATGAGCAACCTTAGCCAGATATTGAATTTCAGTCAAGATTCATTCAAATCTATAACTTTGAATCCTGATCCTGAAATGACACATATCAGCAAAATCTTCTCTGCTAAAACTAACGTAATTGTTGATAATTTATGCCCGACCAACAATGCTAACAATAACATCAACGGTATAGAGACGACGTTTTGTATAAATGATTCGATTAACTTAATGCAGTTGGCATGTAGTGCTATTCCTGTGACGAGTGTTTCTTCGCTGCTTACTAGTGTTAACCCTGAAAGCGCAGATATCAACACGATGCTATCCAATCTCCTTCAACCGCGTCCGAAAAGAAATCCTAATTCGCTTGTCACTGTTATAAAAAATGTATGTGATGGACAAATAAAAGACATCGATTCATCTCCTTTGGAGCTATTTCCTGATTACTGTATGTCCACCTCGGATATATTGGACTAATAATGAGAAGGAAAGTGTTGTTGAACATATGCTAAAGATTCATCCTAGTTTAAAGACAGACCTTTTCAATCTATCTGCATTATAGCCTGGTTTGACCTGGCGATTACGGCTATTAAGACGATTAAAATAGTGTAATAGTCGTAAACACCTGACGATTACGACGACAAAATATCAAAACATTTCAATTTCTTATTGTCGTAGTCGAACTTAAGTGTTTAAAAATCTATTGAATTTAAGGGCTCAGCGTACGTTTTACTCACATGCGCATTGCATAACTTTTTCCAATATTTCTTTTTACTATTACATTTTAAGTAATTTACAATGTAATTTACTAGTTTACAATGCTCAACAAACTGGCAAATTAACTTGAATGGAGATAAAACCATACTATTTAAATTAAAAGCCTGGGCACACTAATTCCAAAGTACCAAATAACAATTATTGTTTGGTTACACTCAAATGGTGTTATGGTTGGTTCTCACTTGCTTCAAAGACACGTTTGACACGTTTGACGCAGCAAACAGAATCAATGGCATCCCAAAAAACCTCTATGATGACAACGATTACATCCTCGTATCTTTTGATGTTGTTTCACTTTTTACAAACGTTCCTCTGAAGCGAACAGTCAATATTATCCTTGACCGTGTTTACAAACAAAAATTGATCAATACAACACTGTCCAAACGTTCACTGAAAAAGCTAATTATTGATACCTGTCAGAAATCGGCCTTCCTCTTCAACAACAAGATTTATGAGCAAATAGATGGTGTCAGCATGGGCGCCTCACTTGGACCGTTATTGGCTAACATCATAATGACTGAGTGTGAAAAACAAGTAATTGATCCATTTATCAATAATGGAATCATCAAGTTCTATGGTCGTTATGTAGACGATACCTTGGTTTTAATCAAACGTGGCCAGCTTAATACAGTTCTTGAAACTCTTAACAGATTTGACCCTAGTCTTAAATTTACCGTTGACACGTTCGATAACGAGACACCTCATTTTCTAGATTTAGAGATTTGTCCAAATGGTCTATCTATCTTCAGAAAAGAAACACATACTGGGCAATATGTTAACTACAAATCAACAACACCCTGGAAATGGAAAGCTGCCTGGATACGTTCCCTTGTTGCACGAGCACTCAAAGTTTGCAGCAAAAGAAACCTTGCAAATGAACTTAAGTCAATCAAAATTTTCGCCTCATGGAACTCCTTTCCGAAGAATGTCGTAAATAACATTATTAAACATACCACATCAAATAACAATGGACCACGTAGAAATGAGACCTCAGATTCAACCAAAATTTATCTCAATATTAATTATCCTGGGGAGAAAGGTGAACAGTTAATAAAAAGCTTTGTTACTAAATTGAAGCGCTTTACGACGAAACAATTTTCATTGGTCCCACTGTATACAGTAACAAAAGTATCATTTTTCACCAACATGAAAGATAGATTGCCGCCTCTAAGTAAATCGAACGTCGTTTATGAATTCAAATGCCCAGGATGCTCTTCATCATACATTGGAAAGACTGATCGTACGTTACATAAACGTACGATTGAACATGCAACATGTGCTGTTTCCGCTATTAAGATGCATATTGATAATTGTGATAACTGCGAACATATTTTCGCTATGAACAACCTGTATGGTAATGACGTCATTAAAAGAGATTTTTACATAAATCTAGTGCGCAATAATTCCTTTGTCATTGACAAGTCTAACAATTGGAATATTCTATTGTTTAAAGAAGCATTTCAAATTAAACTTAAGTGTCCCCGATTGAATCACGGGGTAAAAGCATCTAGAGATTTACAATTGTTTTAGCACATTAATATTCACTTGTACATTATGGGCACGCTTAGACATGTACTAATTACATCATTTTAGCATAATAAAAATTCACTTGTACATTATATTCTTTTATCGATTTTAACAACTTGTAACTACAGTATATATAGCGTGTTTTTAGATTTTATTTTACTTTCCTGATGATGACTGTGTAATAAAGTCGAAATATAGAATTTATTTATGCTGTTTTTCTTGTTTATACTTTGATCAAAAGTGTTCAAGATGCACATATTCAGTTTGGTTTTTGCGCTGTTTCAGTGTAGCATGATGAGTGTTTGGGGATGTCATGCCGCAAAAGTTTAAAATTGAAAACTGCTGTTTTGACGCCTGTGCAAATTCTGAAACTTTCAATCTAATCAATTAAATGTTCAATATAAATTTTTCTTACTGATTGTTTTGCCAACTTTTAGATAACATGATTTTCTGGTAGAAACCATTCATACACTTGGATTGTATGTGCTAAACTTTTGATAGCTAAACTTTTGCAGCATGCCATCCCCAAACACTCATCATGCTACACATTTGAGTGCAACCTAACCACACGTACACATGGTTGTGACATATCAATAAACCAGGTAGCCAAGTTGTTGTGTAATGAATGCATCATCCTTCAGAACCAAAGTCCTTCATAGTAGGTCCAAGAAGAATCTATACTGCTAAACTCCAATATCTTGCACTTCACCAGCATGCATCATACTATCTTTGCAACAACAACAACTCAAATGCAATCAGCTTCAACAACAATTTCAGAACATGAGTCAGAAATAACAAAGATCCAGCATTGTTATTGATCATGAACTGAGTGATGCCAATATCATGTCAAATCATGTCATTTATGAAGTTAGTTTGGCAACAGGGCAACAGCAACAAAACGCTCCGAAAATGGTGCTCACTACCACTCAGTGATTATTCGATATTGTTTCTTGCATCATGCTCTTAATTTTAAGCAAAAAGAACATGACTTATCTGGACATGTCTAGCAAGTCCAACTTTACTTTTGCATTTCTTGTTACACAAGTCACACTGGAATTCACCCATTTGCATCTTAAAAAAATAGGTTATTCGTGTACGTGGAAGGAAAAATATCAAAAGAGAGCCTCTTTTGGATCTACTCTTACTTAATCAAGTGAAAAGAATACGGAAAAAAAAAGACATAAGATGTACACAGAAACAGTCACAAAATCACAATATTTGCGGCCTTTTTCGTGAAAAACTACTTGCTACTTACATCATCAGAAAAGGAATCACTACTTTCATGAAATTTGATACCAAATACTCCCACAATTTCATCTAATTCACCATAAAAATAATTGTTTTCCCCTTGCGCTTCCATATTGGAAAAACATTTGTGCAGGTTCACGTCACGTAACAAGCAGTTTCAGCTTCGATATTGAAAGCCTTTGATTTCGCCGACATGCCGAACATCTCTTCTATTAACTATGAAGGAAATGAGCCATTTGCTGGAAAGATGGAGCTCATAGAAGGTAGAATACTAATAATTTTTCATCACTGCTAATTTAATGTATCGCCTTTTGAGTATATAACCGAGGTTGTCATAACTTAGAAATGTTGAATATCAAAAAATGCCCATAACTTTCTCAAAAACCATTATTTTTCGCTATAACTTTAAATGTAGTGTAATAATAACCTAATGATTGCATCTGTCAAAAAAAATTTGAAAAAAAATTTTCACTTTTGAAACGTGCGCTGAGCCCTGAAAACTTAACAGGGAAAAGTGTTTGAAAGAATTTTAAAATAAGTGTTTTGAAATATTTAAGAGTGTTCACAACTGTCGATAAATTTTTTTTTTCATTTTTTGAAATAAAATGTTTGGCAAACCCCCCACTTTGATCACTTTGATCAGACATCACTGTGAACAACTTTTTCTTGGTTATGGAAGTTGAAAATTCAAGATAATTCGTCTAAGTGATATCAACATGAGGGACAAAGAAAAGGATACTTTGTTGGGCTTCCACGCGTTTACCGGAAATGATTATAATTCTGCCTTTTTCAGAAAGGGCAAAGCAATGAGCTTGCGGTGCATGGCAAAGAATGAAAAATTTGTTGAATGTCTTTTCTGAATTTGGAGTCACCCGGACCTTACACCTTATATGTAAACACTTATATGTAACTTGTATGGACACAAGAACATTTCGGTTGACAAGGTTAGAGTGAAGTTATTCAATAAGAAAGTTTCACAGCATAAAGGAGCTCCCGATATATCACTTCTCCCTCCTATTTAATGTCAGTATAGTGCATATATTTTAATTTGATACTGTTCCATTCTGAATGATATGAAAGGGTTTCTTTTGATATTGATGTTTTCAGAATAGACCGTAAATACCAAAATTACATTATTTTGGGAAAAAAATCATAATGGAACCTGAAAATCATTAAAAATGGCAGATTTTTGTCCGTTTTTGCCTAAAATTTGCCATTTTGAGGCCATATCATAATTTCAATCCTAGTTTTTAGAATTTTTAAATTGATAATGGTTGATACTTGGATGTGCTAGTATTATAAATGTAATTTATACATAAAGAATGTTTCAGGAGCTAAAAAAAAACTAAAAATGGTAGATATTTGCCCAATTTCACCAGAATACTTTAACGCAAAACAGGCATAAAACTAGCGACCAACACGAAGAATTGGGCAAGAGTCGAATTGAAAGAGACTACCAAGACTTGCAGAAGATCCTTGAATGGTTGGAAAGAAACAGTCCATTGGATTCCAATCGAGTCGAGCTTCAATCGTTATCCACGGGGTTGATTGCTGACGACAAGATTGATAGCATTGAAAATATTGGTTATCAGATCTAAGTTGTTCAATCTAAGTTGGACAATATTGCCGTTACCAAAGCAAGCGAAATGATCAAGTGAGGCCACTATCAGAACTGATAGTCCGTGTGAATAATCACAGCATTACTGTTTACGTGGTTAAGGATAGTCCATACCCTCCTAAGCATGAGTTCAGTTTTTCCCTGATAATTTGAAATGTGTTGATTTTTTCTTATCAAAAGTATATTTTTTCTGAATCCTTATTTAATTATCTGTCTAATGAGCCATATTTTGTTTATTAAAAATGAAAAGGACAGGAATTAGAAGAAAAAAAGTAAAATTTAGAACGCATTGAATTAAAAAGTTCCAACTCCCCTCCATTACACTTTTTTTTCAAACAAATTGCACTTTTGAAATCCATGATCATTTGTCGAAAAAAGTTTGCCATAGTTTTTTTTAAAACTGATTACTTCCAAAAATATAAAGCTTTTTGTTCATGACCCTAAAAAAAACCTATGAAAAACCCTATGAAAAAACCCGCATGGTTATATCTCGTTCACAAGGGGAGTTGGAACTCTTTAAATGTTGGTCATCAAGCTAAAATTACTTTCAGAGAAAATCACATTTAAAGATTTTTTCTTCTTCCATCGCTTGTGTAAACAAAATTGAATAGCGATCAAATTCTATTGTGAATGTGAGATGTTGGAATGTATGAAAAGTTAAAAAGGTAGAAAACTATCTCATTGAATAATGATAGTGTGTATAATTATAAAGAAAACCACCTGGTTTTATTTTTAACGATAATAAAGCAAAATATTGAATACGAAAAGTAAACAAAGCCGAAAAAGTATGCATGTGGGTATATTGAGAGAAATCTCTTTTATTTTACCGAAAGATTAATTACTTGTGTAAACAAAGATTTTTTTGCCTTTTGGTTTTTGCTAATAACTCCATAATTATTTGGAATTTTAAAATTCTACTTGCAGAATCTGTTTTTTAATAAAAAATTGAAAGGAAATATGGAAAAAAAATTTTTTTTCAAAAAAATTAACCTCGGAGGGTATGGACTATCCTTAATAGTAATAGACCTTTCCCGAATTTCAGTTTAAACACTGAATTGTGGCTGAGTTTCATATCTAACCTCGTTTTTATGCAATTCATTGTTCCACTGATTTCATTACTTTATAACATAATGATAGTCTCTATTATTCCTAATTCCCATTCCAATAATTACCTTAAGGGAATTAATTTTCGCGGGAACTTATTTTCGCGGATTTTATTTTTTTTAAATTTCGCGGAAAAAATGGGAATTAACTTTCGCGGATTTTCGCGGTTTTATCGCAGATGAAAATTTCGCGGGAACTTATTTTCGCGGTTGAAGGGAAATAGAAAATTTCGCGGGATTTCATTTTTGCGGCTGTTTCCTTATTTGTACGAAAAATGGCAATAAAATGGAAAGGAAATAGAAAAAATAGTCATATAAACGACAAAGTGACTTTGGAAATGTTGTAAATGTACAATGAGACGTTACAAGTCCTCGTTCATATCGTCTTGTAAAATGTTAAATATATTTCCAACATCGTCCTCATACTGTGAGTCACTGTTCGAAATGGTCTGCCGGCTGGATGTATATATCTCGTCGTTCGTGGAGTATTGGAACATTAATTTTAATGCCAAACCACTTCCAAAAAGCAGAGACATTCGAGCGATGTTTTTTGCTCAAAATAAGAAGGACTGTACTGTCATTATCGACTAGGAAACTTGTTATATACTGATCAAAGATATTTTCTACAGTAATTTATGTATTTTCAACTGTTTATCCTTAGAAATTTCCCCAGAGCAAGGATAATTTCGTTTTCCAAAAAAGCGAGAAAATTTGGCGGGAATTTACTTTTGCGGACCGAAATTTTTCATTAATTTCGCGGGAACTAATTTTCGCGGTTTAGGACAATACAAATTTTTCGCGGAAATTAATTTTCGTGGATTCGGCAAAAAACCGCGAAAACCGCGAAAATTAATTCCCGCGAAAATTAATTCCCTTAAGGTAGAAGTAGCTAGAATATTAAAAGCGAGGTTAGACACGATAACTCGTCCACAATGCATCGTTTAAACATGAATTCGGGAAAGGTCTATTACTGAGCGATATGATGATATTAAGAGCTACTGTGATTATGAATTAACTGCGAGTCCAGCTTCGCATTTTGACGACGAATTCATGAGAAAACCAAACAAAACATCCTTGATGGGAAGAGATTTTCAATTAGTCAACGCGGAATCTGAACTGATAGATACAACACACAAAGTAATGGATGTTGAAGCACGAAAGGTAAATATTATGGTACTAAAAAGGGTTGCTTTCAGCTTGTCAGTATTCAAGACTAACTAGCTTTCTCATATAATTTTTAGGTTGTCTGGAGGTCTGGAACATCGTTCGAAGACATTTCTGAACTCTACCACTATTTTGTTAAGAAAAATTATGGTGCAGCAACGATTGGTTTTTATGGATATGGGAACAACCCCTCCACAAAGGTTAACGAGCACGTAAGACGTTCAATGAAGTCAATTGGTTGTCCTGATATTGATATACAGCCACACGTGAAATTTCCAACAAATCAAAATTCATTCCTCTCAAGTGATCACAACAAGGCAAAATTAATTGGCATTACCAGTGAAAAGTTGGAGATTGACGAATGCACAATTCTACATGCCACAGATGATACGCTGATAGTCAAGGCAGCATTAAACCATTGCAAAAATGGCAATTCTTCTTATCTTCGCAAATGATACAGATGTCATTATAATGTGCATGTATTTTTGGAAAGAAGACATGGGCAAAATTGTTATCTGTTCTAGTTTCAACAAAAACGGAAGGTTTCAATTCAAACAATTAGATATTCAAACTGCTCCATATAGTTTGGATTCATCTATTGTTCCATATTTACTATTGAATCATGCTTTTGGAGGTTGTAACACCACGTCTGCCATTCACGATATAGGTAAAGCAGCACCTCTCCGTCTTTTACAAAAGTCCAAAAAGGTGGGAAAACTTTTTGATTGCTTTATGAGCGATATCGGTGATGCAGGAATCAAGTTGTTTGTATTAACTTATAATGGAAAACCTGGCGACTTATTGAAGGTTTTGAGGTGCAATTCATACATGAGAATAGCTGCAACTGCTTCAGAAATCGTACCTTCAAAATTACCCCCTACAGAAAGAGCAGCACGGTATCTTAGCTTGCGTGTTTATCTACAAGTTATACAATGGGAATCACTGATGGATTGCAATCTATGTCCATTAGAGTGGGACAGGAAAATCGTTAATGGAAAGATGGCACCAATCATGACCGACCAGGTAACTTATGAGTATTGATTAGAATTCGTATTTAGTTTTTGAAAAATATTCTTCAAAAACATCATTGTTTTCAAGATGTTGCACCCGGTGAAATTCTCAAGGTTATCAGATGCAACTGCCAAATGTCAAATGACATCAAAAAATTCCTGTGGATCGAACTTATGTTCATGCCGAAGAAATAGCGTAGCGTGCGTATCAGAGTGTGGCGATTGCAGAGGCATTGGTTGTAAAAATGCCAACAAGAAGACGAGATTGACGAACAGATCAGCGACGAAGAGGACTTGGATGGAAATATTTTTGGAAGACTTGTTAATTGGTAAAGTTCCGAAATACATAGATGGCATCAAATTGTCAAAAACAGGCTATTCATTACATTGAACCCCTGAGAATAATAATATACCTATTGTAGCTTTGTAACTTTCACTCACGTTGTTTGTCCCGTTCAAACTGTTGTTGAAAAGCCCTTGAGAATAGTTTGACAGTGAACTGTCAATGAACAGAGTTTGACACGCATAATTGTTCCTTAATTATCTATAATGTTCTTTACGTTTCAATGTTGTACAAATCGTGCACTCTTGTTCCTTTGTCAAGGAAAAGTTTGTTCACTAATTGGGAGATGGAGTGTCGATATCGTCCATTGCGCTCTCCAAAGTGTTCCCTACTCATTAAGTCCCAATATTCACTACGTAAAACACAAACTATTCCTTTTGTAATGGAACAGTTCGTGTATACCAATAACAGGGAATACATTGTTCCTATGTCGAAAGGAATGAATAAATGACTCTCCTGTGAAGTGCAATATGGTATAAATAAGTCATTCAAGTGTAAGAACCCAGTATTCGTTTTTTTATTTATATCAATACGTTGTTTTGTTTTTAAAAATGTTGGAGAGAACATTAATTGTGAACTGGGTTGGAATCAATGGCGCTGCTAAACGCAAGAGAAAGTTGGTATTACCTCCAAACGATAGAAATATATACATCTGTCCTGTGCAAAATTGCCTACACATTGGTTTTAAAAGCAGTCGAGGTTTACGCAAGCATATCGATGTCAAGCATTGTTGCTATTACTATTTTGACGAAGCTCCAGATATCGAAAGGGAAGAAGTCAACATGTACGGCACACAAGCCTTCCTTTTCTATCAACGATGGTATTGGAAAGATTTTTTGGAACTGGCTGCGTACACCATGTGGAGGAGGGAAGTCTGAAAAAGAAGCGAAACAATGTGCACAACGATGTATGAAATTTTTAATGGCTAGTTTTGACGACTTCGAATCAGAATCGTGTTGAACCGAAGAATTTGTCGATCGTTGCTTAGGTACACCCTCCATCATTATGGATTTCCTTATAACTCTTGAAGAAGATTGGAAACTAAGTTGTTTGGTGTCGTTAAATTACTTAAAATCAATATCAGACATACTTGACTTTCGAAAAGCGAATGGTGTATCCGACAGCACATTACATTGTTTTGCGGTCACCGAAGTTTACATACGACGTGGTAAAGAAAATCTGGGAAAGCGAAAGAGACTGGAGTATTCATCAATCCTTTCCGAGACATCTTTAAAGAATGCAGAGACCAACGAAAAGTGTCGGCATCTCAACTGGCGTTTACAACGAGATTCATTACCGCGTATTTATTTGTTCGAGTCAAGTGTCCCAGACCAATGACCTATCAATACTTAACAATAGAAATGGTTAATAAAGCAAAGACCAATGGTGGTTACATCGACCAGAAGGAATTTAAAACTGCCGATAGATATTTATTTGACACTGCGATTCTCGGTTCCGAAACTATGGAGATTCTTGATTTTTATATCCAGTTAGTGCGACCGAAACTAAGTCCCAACTGTGACTATTTGCTCGTAACAAACAAGGGAAAGCAATACACCGCGTTCTTGTCGTCCACGAAGCTATTGGCAAATATATACATCTGACTCGCTATCGACAAATTGTAGAGACGGAAAGTGCGGAAGCGGAATCGGAAAGAAAAATCGCTTCACGTGACCAAAAGCACAGTTCTCACGTGGCCAAAGTAGCCTATCAAAAGAGTTTGTCAAGAGACGTTGCTTCACGCAGCAAGCAATGCATGGAGAAACTATTTGGAAATAAACGAAAGAAAGTGAGTGCAGGCATGATAGACGTTTTAAGATCAATCAACAACACGGCGCGTTCCTTCGATCAGCAAGTACTCGATCAAGCCGAAACGATTTTGTCGCAACCTTGTAGCAGTTCTTCACCTCAAGTTACTGACGACACGAACGATGAAGATGTTGTTACAATAACCAACACCATTTCATGTAATCCCGAAAGCAACTGTAATGCCGAAATGCAAGTAGATCCAGCATTCCGATCTCGAATCAGTTCCGATGTTCATTTGAAAAAGGAAGTCGTTCACAAACAATCTAAAAGTTCTACGAAAGTGAAATTCACAAAAGACCAAGACGTGTCTTTGTGTAAAGGAATCTCTAAATAAGGGTCGTTGGAGCCTGATACTTAGAGATTCTGAATACTCGTCTCACCCTTGTCGACATGAAGACTCGCTTCAGATGCGCGCAGAATCTATGGCATTTAAACGCAACAGGAGCTCTCTTGTAAATTTTTAAATATCCGTTTCTTCCGAAGAAATAAAAAAAATGTACACTAAAGATTCAACAATTACTTTTCATTCTCTTCTTCATCTCCCGCAAAGTAGTCCTGGGTGGTGATATCTGCACAAAAACTGCCTTGATCAGTTTCAACAACAACGTCTAAATCAACGTAAGAAAAATTACTAAAACTTTCCCTGTGACTAGATGAAAATGGGTGTGGTGTACTTCTGATAGCTGAGTAGCATTTCAAAATATCAGACCTCCCAGAGTGTCCTAAAATCCTAAAATGTCCTAAAATTATAAATTTTAGTAATTTTGTCCTAAATTGTCCTAACTTTTGGTATATTGTCCTAAATGTTATAAAATTTAGGATAAAGTTCAAATGAAAAAAAAAAACAAATCCTGATTTTTGGCTGTAGTTATTGAGATATTGAGATTGAAAATACATGATATATTTTGAGTATATTTTGTTTCAGCTTTCGTTGAATTGTCTACTATCACTCTGATTTTTGACTGAATACAACCTTGTAAAAGAGATATTTTTTCAGCGGAATACAAAAAATGCCAAAAGGTCTTCTCAGTTAATAGAAGTGGTATATCACAAATTAGGAGTCTTACAAGTAGCAAGCTGCATTGTACCAGGGAGAAGGAGGGAAAAAGAAAATACCACTTAAGACAGGAAAGTGACAATGCATTAACATTAATGTCCATAAATAACGTTAACTAGAGTTGAATCAACCAAGAAAGCAGAGATTGTTCCGGCTTTAAAATGTGTTGAGTCTAACTTCTTATTCTCTTCAACTAATGAAGATGTTTCCGGACTCAGAAATTGCGAAGCGGTAAAACAGAATACACTATTCAGTTTGGAATGAATCCTTATTTGAAAGATCTTTAACTAGAAGATTTGAGAAATTTAGTTTTGAAATCTGTTTCCGAAAAAAGAACTTGAATAGATCTTGTTTCAAGTGCAAATTTTTTTTTGAGAGTTTTTGTTTTCATTTACCTTTTGAGTTAACAATATTACTAAAGTATTTTTACCAGTTGAAGTTAATGAGTTTCTTTTGTATGACTTTTGATTATACCATTGAGTTATCTAGTAGACTTTACATTGAATAAAACAAGACTACATGGATTGATAATGAACAGGAAGCTAAAGAACTAGCTTTTAACAAAGTCGAATCATTTTCAATTTCATATTACTAAAAATGTACATAACAGATAATCACATTTGTTTTCTTGTTGTTTTTACCCTAATTTTTAGGTTTTTGCGCACTTATAAGGTAAACAAGGTTTGATAGTTGTTTATGCTTACTTACACTCACTAAAAGTCGAAGCCAAGGGAAACTTTATGTTGTTCTTCATTATATATATATACCTTAAGAGAAGAAATTTATACGGGTAGAAAATGTTGCGAAAGAAATTTTTGCGGAATTTATTTTTGCGATTTTGCGCTTTTTCGCAAAAATTAGTTACAAAAAAAACGAAAAAAATTCGTTCATCCGCAAAAATAAATTCCGCAAAGTTGTAAAAAAAATCTTGATCCGCAAAAATAAATTCCGCAAAAATCTGTAAAAAATCGGTGATCCATTTATATTTCCTCCTAGTCTTCTTAATATTTCTCGCTTGATTTACATTTTCATTCTGTATTGTTTTCTTTTTTTGTTGTTGTAGTTGTTGTTGTTTTTTTTTTTTGTTTTGTTTTTGTTTGTTTGTTTGTTTTTATCTCATAACGAGTGTTTGAGTACTGGTCTGTAATATGCTTTCCTTTTGCTTGTAAATATTTCTGGTCAGATAGGTCTTTTGTTTTCATGTTTTGTATATATCATTATATATTATAAGTTAGTAAGTATTATTAGCATATATTAAGCGAAATAGTTATATTTACATGGGGCTTGATGATAAGGCACTCCAGCCTTCTGCTTGCTCCAGCCATTATATACGATTGTATATTAAAGTTTGTATAAATATTGGCGAAATAAATAAATAAGTAAATAAATAAATTTGTTAAGCAAACTGTTTATTACGGAAACCTCAATCTTACAGGGAGAAGACGACTGCAAAGGAAAATTTTACACCAGGAAAGAAGGAAACTAGGCAATTCGATCTTCTTAAAGACTTTTTCCTCCAATTTGGATTTATACATCTAGTCTAAAATAATAATATCTTCACTATATATATCTTCAGTTGTTTGTACAGAAGAACTTGCAGCAACTTTTTGTTATTTGAATAAGTTTCGTATGTCATGGTATTTGTCTTTTTCTTTTACATTTGCAATCACACAATCAAACGATTTTTTACCCATGCAGCTTATCTTCGGTGGGAAAACACAACAAAGTTTTCCCCGGTTCAAGTTCCCTGTCCCCTTTTCTTTAAGCGCAAATCCGAAACATTTTAGTAATACAACCGAGCCTTAAAACTTCTTGATGAAATTGCTATGCCTTATGTTGTCAAGGAACTCAAAGAACGTAATCTTGCAGAAACACAATATGCACTGTCAATCATGGACGTTTTTAGGGGGCAGATAACTGACGCTGTCATAAACAAGCTTCAAGAGAACAACAAATTAACCGTCCGAGTACCAGCAAATATGACAAACATATTTCAACCATTAGATCTCACTGTTAATGGGTCAGCAAAGTCTTTTATGAAACGTAAGTTTACGGAATGGTACAGTGCTGAAATTGGTATAGCTCTTGATCAAGGTATCCCTCTTGATGACATCGAAATCAAGTTAAAAGTATCAGTTCTCAAACCTCTTCATGCTTGTTGGCTCGTCGAGCTTTTTAATTACATGACTTCGGACAAAGGAAGACAAGTGATAGAGAATGGATGCAAGGCTGCTGAAGGTGCTGATGGCCTCGAATCACTAGATCTATTCGTTTCGATTGATCCATTAGATACATCAACAATCCGTGAGCCTTTTGACCAAAACCTACCTACCAGTGGTCCAGATGAAAACTTCGTATCACCTAGACAAGATGACGATGATTCTGATGACGATTCAGAGGACATGGATGACTCTGATGGTCAACCAGTGAGAAATGGAATATAATACATATGTATCGAAGAATATTACAAAGTCAAAAATTCATTGTTTTTTCATTTGTATTCCATATCTCTTTCAATTACTGAACTAAATGTTTCAATTTTTATGATCGCGCTATCAAAAATAATTCTGAAAATTCGAATATCCGCAAAATTCTAGTCCGTAAATTTTAAGAAATTCGTTCATCAGCAAAAATAAATTCCGCAAAAACGTGCAGTTTTTGGTACCTTCATTCGCAAAAATAAATTCCGCAAAAAATTCTCCCCGTATAAATTTCTTCCCTTAAGGTATCTACTCTTGATTATCTTTTGATGGTTTAATTTAATGATACGCTTAAATAAAGATATGTTTACAGTAACGGGTCCATAATTTGGGAATTGTCCTAAAGTTGTCCTAACGTTTTAGTCTTTGTCCTAAATTTTCTCAAATTTTGCCCCAAAAATGTCCAAAAATATTATCTAAAATTGTCCCAAATTCATAAAAAAATTACTTGATTTTGCTCTGGGAGGTCTGAAATATTTTTTTTTAAATTCGCATGCTGTTAAAAACTGGGATTCTATGTGGAAAATAGAACTACAACAGCCTGCAACCAACAATTATTAAGAGGTTTGAGCTGTCCTAATATATTTGAAATCATATCTGGTGATACGAGAATTTATGAAAGTAGTGAACCTTTGATCAACAACTATTCTTGAAAGAATGTTTGAAGTTCAAAGTTCTTTTGTTTGTTTTATACTTTCCCTTGAGGAACAATCATAATTTATCATTTTAAACGACATGTTCACGTGCCGGTTTAGATCACTTCTCCATTGACAAGAAGCCGAAGGATCGCTGGTTCGAGCCCTACCATGGTTCGCCTGAAAGGAAACTTAACAGTTTCGGTGGTCACAGATTTCCCATGTTCTGGTTACTAAACTTGCATGGGTGCACACCTCCCCGTAGTTGAATTGTATATAACCCGGTTCGGTTTAGCAACGCGTCTGGTCACCTTCGGGTGAAGTCAGGGGGCACTGAGGCATAGTTCCATTCAGGTCTCCGCCGAATCAATCGAAATCCAACAACATACGCCAGGCCTAGAAGTGTCAGCATATATCTGTGGAGCCGGCTTTAATCATCCGAGCTGGTACTAGCAATCCATATCTGTTTTTGTTACTCAAACATTTAATTTGAAGAAATGATCTTTACATATTTTTCGATTTTGCTTTCCACACTCGATGATTGTTTACCGGTTAAACACGAATGCAGCCAAGCATTGCATAGATAAATAGATCCAATACATCCAACCCCTTTGCATACTTCATTAATTTTGGTACTATATCATCGAGGTTATCCGCAAAGGAACTTTATTCCAACAATAAAGCTGCGATCATTTGCTGTCTTCAAGTTTAATTCCTGTTATGTCCATAACCCGTTTCTCATAGCACACACACACACACAACACACACACGATATTTACTGAAGGCGGTTCCAAAATATATGCTTTTAAAGTTTTCTTTTTCATTCGTATTTGAACTTTGTATTCTGATGACATTGGATAGCTTTAGTTACGCGACAGCGCGCAGGATAGCGATCGCATAGCTGTCGTGACGAAGCCTGAATAACCCGTTTCTCATAGCACACACACACACAACGCACACACGATATTTACTGAAGTCGGTTCCAAAAAATATGCTTTTAAAGTTTTGTTTTTCATTCGTCTTTGAACTTTGTATTCTGATGACATTTTGCTATGTGATCAAACTTTCTTTGAGAAACAGGAACACTTTATCCCATATTCGATTATGTGCGTTTTAGCTGTTTAATTAAAGTATTTAAATAGATATGTTAGGACATTCAAATGGTTCAATGGAGCACACAACCAATTACCACAACCTAGTGTAACAACCTTAGTGTAAAAATTTTAAAGGATCTGATTCAACCTAAATAATCCAATCGATTTTAACAGGGCATGGAAATAATTAATTGTCTTACTTCTGACATCGAATTGTGCAGAATTGTGCATGTGCAGAATGCATGAAGAACTAGTTCTAGATATGGTTGTTTGTGATGTCTTTACTTGAACTGTTATATTTATTTAAAAGAAAGTCATGGAGACTTCATAATGCGTCATCAATTCTTAAGAAACTGCTTTCTGCTACGCTAAAAATATATTTCAAGTTACTCAAAAAAGACTTCCTTCATATCTCACCATTACTTCTTGTGGCTGAGGAGCATTCCAAAATATTTTTTTCGAAATTCGCATGCTGTTAAAAACTGGGATTCTATGTGGAAAATAGAACTTCAACAGCCTGCAACCAAAATTTCCGAACAGGTTTGAGCTGTCCTAATATATTTGAAATCATATCTGGTGATACGAGAATTTATGAAAGTAGTGAACCTTTGATCAACAACTATTCTTGAAAGAATGTTTGAAGTTCAAAGTTCTTTTGTTTGATTTATACTTTAGTGTCCCATGAGGAAATATCATAATTTATCATTTTAAACGACATGTTCACGTGCCGGTTTAGATTAGTGGTATTCTCCATTGTCAAGAAACCGAAGGATCGCTGGTTCGAGCCCTACCATGGTTCGCCTGAAAGCAAACTTAACAGTTTCGGCGGTCACAGATTTCCCATGTTCTGGTTACTTAACTTGCATGGGTGCGCACTTCCCCGTAGTTGAGTTGGATATAACGCGGTTCGGTTTAGCAACGCGTCTGGTCACCTTCGGGTGATGTCAGGGGGCACTGAGGCATAGTTCCATTCAGGTCTCCGCCGAATCGATCGAAATCCAACAACATACGCCTGGGCTTGAGGTGTCAGCATGTATCTGTGAAGCAGGCTTAAATCATCCGAGCTGGTACTAGCAATCCATATCTGTTTTTGTTACTCAAACATTTGCTTTGACGAAAGAACCTTTACATATTTTTGGTTCTTGTTTTCCTCACTCCATGATTGTTTACCTGTTAATTACGAATGCAGCCAAGCATTGTATAAATAAAGAGATCCAATCCTTTGTCCGCTCCATTAATTTTGGTACTATATCATCGAGGTTATCCGCAAAGGAACTTTATTCCAGCAATAAAGCTGCGATCATTTGCTGTCTCTTCTCTAACATCGGTATTTGAAACTTCTATCCTTTGGTAGGCTTTCTTTAGTGCTTATTTATCAACCATTTGCTTTATTTAGGTTTATTATATCCGGGAGCATCAGAGTAAAAGTCAGGTCTGCGTCTGTGTGAGATTTGCCAGGAACCCCTAGCTGATCCTAGCTTTCTAGCTTGTTTCAGCTGATCCTAGCTAATCCTAGCTGACCAAGCAAAGCATTGAGGTAATTTTGAGAAATACCAAAAAAATCATCAAAGTCGTTCATATATCATAGTTAAACTTTTTAAAATCTATATTTTTATATACTTGGTAGCACTAGCTTAGTTAGGTAGATACGTAGTTAGTTTAAAACATAATATTTCTTATGAATTTTTCGCTTTTACTTTGTTTCTTAATTTTTTTTTCGAAAACGTATGAGTTTTTTTTTCTTTTCGCTCTTACATCGATTCCTTTTTTTTTGAAAAAAACTGTCATATAAAATGTATGTCCATGGTTACGATTAGCACCTTATGCGTATTTCTTTTCTTTGTATGCAAAAGCATCTGTTGTTTTAGTTAAGTCCTAGCTATTTACACTTTTTAAAAGGTAAATTGCCATCATCCCTGCAAAAGAACAAAAGTTGACAAACTTTCTAGCGGGATTAACAATTATAGTTCTACTTTTGATCTATAGCATATAAAAGTTATGCTTCTCATGGATTCCTAGGGAGTGTGTGATCAAAAATGTGATGTTGTATTGTAGAAGCCATACAATCTTCAAATTTGAAGAATGTCACTAGTCTTTCATTTTTTATGCTTCAGTTGGTTTCGCAGAAATCCTTATGCCTGTCAGGTTATCTTGTTATAATACTTTCTAACGTTTCTGGAAAATTTGATTATTTATCTCACAACGATTCAAAAGATATTTTGTGATATGGATACAATTTTGATGTAAGAATGGATGTACGCCATTTTCTTTCACGGGAATTGACATTTTGACGACGTGCCATATAAGACATAAACCAGCGCCGCGCACGTATAGTTTGGATAGTAAGAAAATTAAACCAAATGAACACGAAAGGTTTTGATAGATTTCTTGCTTACGCAAAAATCTAATAAACAACATGTAAAAGTTTTTCATGTTAAGCTAAATCGTAACTACGCGAAAAAACACGTCCATTGGATAGCTTTAGTTACGCGACAGCGCGCAGGATGGCGATCGCATAGCTGTCGTGACGAAGCCTGAATAACCCGTTTCTCATAGCGCACACACACACAACACCCGTTACTCAAAAAAACTTCCTTCATATCTCACCACGCGAAATCATCAAGGCATGTCAGTGGTCAATAGTATGGGTGTGTACTTTGAAATTCAGGGGGTTCGATTTTCCCCATATTTTGCACATGCAGGAATTGGCCTGAAAAATGCTTATTTTCAGCCTATGCATTGACCCTAAATTTTGGACTTTCCCTGTGACTAGATGAAAATGGGTGTGGTGGGAATTCATCAGGGCATGTCAGTGGTCAATAGTATGGGTGTGTACTTTGAAGTTCAGGGGGTTCGATTTTCCCCATATTTTGCACATGCAGGAATTGGCCTGAAAAATGCTTATTTTCAGCCTATGCATTGACCCTAAATTTTGGACTTTCCCTGTGACTAGATGAAAATGGGTGTGGTGGGAATTCATCAGGGCATGTCAGTGGTCAATAGTATGGGTGTGTACTTTGAACTTCAGGGGGTTCGACTTTCCCCATATTTTGCACATGCAGGAATTGGCCTGAAAAATGCTTATTTTCAGCCTATGCATTGACCCTAAATTTTGGACTTTCCCTGTGACTAGATGAAAATGGGTGTGGTGGGAATTCATCAGGGCATGTCAGTGGTCAATAGTATGGGTGTGTACTTTGAAGTTCAGGGGGTTCGATTTTCCCCATATTTTGCACATTCAGGAATTGGCCTGAAAAATGCTTATTTTCAGCCTATGCATTGACCCTAAATTTTGGACTTTCCCTGTGACTAGATGAAAATGGGTGTGGTGGGAATTCATCAGGGCATGTCAGTGGTCAATAGTATGGGTGTGTACTTTGAAGTTCAGGGGGTTCGATTTTCCCCACATTTTGCACATGCAGGAATTGGCCTGAAAAATGCTTATTTTCAGCCTATGCATTGACCCTAAATTTTGGACTTTCCCTGTGACTAGATGAAAATGGGTGTGGTGGGAATTCATCAGGGCATGTCAGTGGTCAGTAGTATGGGTGTGTACTTTGAAGTTCAGGGGGTTCGATTTTCCCCATATTTTGCACATACAGGAATTGGCCTGAAAAATGCTTATTTTCAGCCTATGCATTGACCCTAAATTTTGGACTTTCCCTGTGACTAGATGAAAATGGGTGTGGTGGGAATTCATCAGGGAATGTCAGTGGTCAATAGTATGGGTGTGTACTTTGAAGTTCAGGGGGTTCGATTTTCCCCATATTTTGCACATGCAGAAATTGGCCTGAAAAATGCTTATTTTCAGCCTATGCATTGACCCTAAATTTTGGACTTTCCCTGTGACTAGATGAAAATGGGTGTGGTGGGAATTCATCAGGGCATGTCAGTGGTCAATAGTATGGGTGTGTACTTTGAAGTTCAGGGGGTTCGATTTTCCCCTTATTTTGCACATTCAGGAATTGGCCTGAAAAATGCTTATTTTCAGCCTATGCATTGACCCTAAATTTTGGACTTTCCCTGTGACTAGAAGAAAATGGGTGTGGTGGGAATTCATCAGGGCATGTCAGTGGTCAATAGTATGGGTGTGTACTTTGAAGTTCAGGGGGTTCGATTTTCCCCATATTTTGCACATGCAGGAATTGGCCTGAAAAATGCTTATTTTCAGCCTATGCATTGACCCTAAATTTTGGACTTTCCCTGTGACTAGATGAAAATGGGTGTGGTGGGAATTCATCAGGGCATGTCAGTGGTCAATAGTATGGGTGTGTACTTTGAAGTTCAGGGGGTTCGATTTTCCCCATATTTTGCACATGCAGGAATTGGCCTGAAAAATGCTTATTTTCAGCCTATGCATTGACCCTAAATTTTGGACTTTCCCTGTGACTAGATGAAAATGGGTGTGGTGGGAATTCATCAGGGCATGTCAGTGGTCAATAGTATGGGTGTGTACTTTGAAGTTCAGGGGGTTCGATTTTCCCCATATTTTGCACATGCAGGAATTGGCCTGAAAAATGCTTATTTTCAGCCTATGCATTGACCCTAAATTTTGGACTTTCCCTGTGACTAGATGAAAATGGGTGTGGTGGGAATTCATCAAGGCATGTCAGTGGTCAATAGTATGGGTGTGTACTTTGAAGTTCAGGGGGTTCGATTTTCCCCATATTTTGCACATGCAGGAATTGGCCTGAAAAATGCTTATTTTCAGCCTATGCATTGACCCTAAATTTTGGACTTTCCCTGTGACTAGATGAAAATGGGTGTGGTGGGAATTCATCAGGGCATGTCAGTGGTCAATAGTATGGGTGTGTACTTTGAAGTTCAGGGGGTTCGATTTTCCCCATATTTTGCACATGCAGGAATTGGCCTGAAAAATGCTTATTTTCAGCCTATGCATTGACCCTAAATTTTGGACTTTCCCTGTGACTAGATGAAAATGGGTGTGGTGGGAATTCATCAGGGCATTTCAGTGGTCAATAGTATGGGTGTGTACTTTGAAGTTCAGGGGGTTCGATTTTCCCCATATTTTGCACATGCAGGAATTGGCCTGAAAAATGCTTATTTTCAGCCTATGCATTGACCCTAAATTTTGGACTTTCCCTGTGACTAGATGAAAATGGGTGTGGTGGGAATTCATCAGGGCATGTCAGTGGTCAATAGTATGGGTGTGTACTTTGAAGTTCAGGGGGTTCGATTTTCCCCATATTTTGCACATGCAGGAAAAATGCTTATTTTCAGCCTATGCATTGACCCTAAATTTTGGACTTTCCCTGTGACTAGATGAAAATGGGTGTGGTGGGAATTCATCAGGGCATGTCAGTGGTGAATAGTATGGGTGTGTACTTTGAAGTTCAGGGGGTTCGATTTTCCCCATATTTTGCACATGCAGGAATTGGCCTGAAAAATGCTTATTTTCAGCCTATGCATTGACCCTAAATTTTGGACTTTCCCTGTGACTAGATGAAAATGGGTGTGGTGGGAATTGATCAGGGCATGTCAGTGGTCAATAGTATGGGTGTGTACTTTGAAGTTCAGGGGGTTCGATTTTCCCCATATTTTGCACATGCAGGAATTGGCCTGAAAAATGCTTATTTTCAGCCTATGCATTGACCCTAAATTTTGGACTTTCCCTGTGACTAGATGAAAATGGGTGTGGTGGGAATTCATCAGGGCATGTCAGTGGTCAATAGTATGGGTGTGTACTTTGAAGTTCAGGGGGTTCGATTTTCCCCATATTTTGCACATGCAGGAATTGGCCTGAAAAATGCTTATTTTCAGCCTATGCATTGACCCTAAATTTTGGACTTTCCCTGTGACTAGATGAAAATGGGTGTGGTGGGAATTCATCAGGGCATGTCAGTGGTCAATAGTATGGGTGTGTACTTTGAAGATCAGGGGGTTCGATTTTCCCCATATTTTGCACATGCAGGAATTGGCCTGAAAAATGCTTATTTTCAGCCTATGCATTGACCCTAAATTTTGGACTTTCCCTGTGACTAGATGAAAATGGGTGTGGTGGGAATTCATCAGGGCATGTCAGTGGTCAATAGTATGGGTGTGTACTTTGAAGTTCAGGGGGTTCGATTTTCCCCATATTTTGCAGATGCAGGAATTGGCCTGAAAAATGCTTATTTTCAGCCTATGCATTGACCCTAAATTTTGGACTTTCCCTGTGACTAGATGAAAATGGGTGTGGTGGGAATTCATCAGGGCATGTCAGTGGTCAATAGTATGGGTGTGTACTTTGAAGTTCAGGGGGTTCGATTTTCCCCATATTTTGCACATGCAGGAATTGGCCTGAAAAATGCTTATTTTCAGCCTATGCATTGACCCTAAATTTTGGACTTTCCCTGTGACTAGATGAAAATGGGTGTTGTTTGAATT